>CM065468.1:17634277-18124283 GCA_032872505.1 Leptopilina syphax
TACGATTTTTTAGTCACAATTCTTATGTATAAAAGGAACTTTTTTTTTAAAACGTTACCTCCTTCTGTCTGAACTATCTTTCTTTGTCTTTAAGAATCCAATTTTTTGTTCTTCCACCTTTCTGACTCACTTCACCACTTCCTTTTTCGCACAGAATTTTTTCTTTCTTTCTTTCTTCCTTTTTTTTTTTTTTTTCTTTTTGAGGCTAAGACCCGAATAATGACTGAGCAATTATTCTTGAGATACTTTTCAACATTGTTGCTTCTTTTTAAAATACTTGCGAAACACTTGAAGAAAATTCAACATGTACTTTTTAGGGGATTTTTTTCTTTTTTTTTTTGCAGTAATTTAACTTTGGAGAATTTTTTTATTGTGCTGTGCAAAAAAAGGAGTTAAATTTTAACTCTAAACGGATTCTTAAAAAATTCTAAATCCTTTGGATTTGAGGCAAAAAGGGGTGAAATTAAGGGAGTTAAAATTTTACTCCTTTGTATTAATTTCTTCAATTGCAATTTTCTTGAAAAAAATATAAATTATATTAATTATATTAATATTTTAATTTTTTAAAATAATTTTACTGAAAATTTTGAAAGTAATTGAATTTTATGAACGTTTTCTTTTAAATTCTTAAAATAATAGTGTTTATTTTTTATTATAAATATTTTTGTAAAGTATTTGTCAACAAATTTGAAAATAATTGGATTCATATCAAGAATTTTATCAACATTTTTTTTTAATAATTGAATTCTTTCGAGAAAATATAATAAAAATTGTATTAAAAATAATAATTTAATTCTTGGCAAGATTTTTATTAACAATCTTTAAAATAATTGAATCATTTTGAAGAATTTATTTTAATTTTCTTTAAAATAATGGAGTTTTTTTTTAATATTTTTTATTGAAAATTTTGAAAGTAATTGAATTTTGTAAAGATTTTCTTTTAAGTTTTTAAAATAATCGAGTTTATTATTGGGTAATTGTAATCAATAATTTTTTTATTAAATTATATTGAAATTATTCATAGAAAATTAAATTCTTTTCAACAATTTTATTATAGTTTTTGTAAATAATTACATTATTTTTTAATAATTTCATTAGAATAATTATAATATTAATAAGTAATACTTAATATATATATTTATTATTAATATTTATTATTAATATTTATATTATTAATATTAATATTTATTTAATTGAAAATTTGAAAATAATTGAAGTTTACAAATAATTAAAATTTACAAAGAATTTTATTAAAAAACTTTTGAGAACAATTGAATTGTTTAGAAAGATTTTATAACAATTTTTAAAATAATTGAACCGATTAGAGAAATTTTATTTGAAAATGAATTTTGTTTATTACAAAATCCCACAAAATCAGGGAAAAAATTACATTTTTGTTCCTCTGAAATATTAAATTACTGTTTAATAATATTATATTTCGAACCAACATTTTGATTTTATTAAAAAAAATGATTGCAACCATCTCAAAGGTAATTGTAAAAAGACAATTATCCCCTTAATAGAAGATTATATTGCAACTGTGGGTGTAATTTACCGAATGCATAAGTGCACTTTTAATGACATTTAAGAGAGAAAAAAATTGCAAATTCTTTTCATTGTGTGTGAAAACGATGAAAATGAGAGAGTGAGAGGGAAAGGGAGAGGGAGAGAGAGAGACAGAGTGGGTGGTAATTCAAGATGTAGGTGTGATAACGAACTAATACGGGTTACCGTGTAATCTGCATAATAATACTGGCGTTATTGGCCCGAGGATTTCTCTCGGCTGCATACAGATTCAAAATTACTGAGATACGCCAAGTGACGCGGCACGCGTAACGATAAGAGGTGGCAGAGGGGGGTTTCGATGCGAATTTCGACTGCAGTTGTCTCTCATTTCATGTTCAATATAAAGAGAAAATTGTCATGTGCCATAAAAATTTTATCACCTAAAATTTGTACCTTCAAAAAATCTCCGCACATGAAGAAAAAAAAAAGAATGAAAGAAGAGAAAAGAAATATCGCAAATTTTTTTTATTAACCCAACGAAATCAAATTTCAATAATTTTTTTTTCTCCATTACATTGAAAATCAATTTTAGAATTTTTACATTCTCATTTCCCCTGGAATTATATTTTTTCCAATTCGTAAATTGAAGGGAAAAAAATCAAATTACGAAGAATTGTGAATTTTGTGGAATATTTTTTATTAATTTTATTAATTTCGCATTAATTTTATTGATTTACTAAAATAATTCATAAAAATCAGTGTATTTTACATTCTCATTTCCCTTTGAATATTTTTTTTCTTTCAATTCGTAAATTGAAGGTAAAAAAATCAAAGTAAGGAAAAATTATAAATATTTGTTGAATATTTTTATTAATTTTATTAATTTACTAAAATAATTAATAAAAATAACTGTAAATTTTAAAATAAATATTTTACATTCTCATTTTCCTTCGAATATTTTTTTCTTTCAATTCGTAAATTGAAGTAAAAAAATCGAATTAAGGAAAAATTAGAAATATTTGTGGAATATTTTTAATTAATTTTATTAATATACTAAAATAATCAGTAGAAATCGGTCATATTTTAAATTATCTTTATGATTTAAATGTAAATGATGAAAACTGGTTTCTTTTTCCCACTGGGAAAAAGTAGTACTTTATTTTTATAGATACTTTTACGTTTAATTTCAATTTTTTTTTTTTTTTTGAAACTTAACGAGTACAAGTATAATAAAACTTTTAAGCTTCCAAAGATTTCTTATCTTTTATCCAAGTAGATTAAAAGTGAAAGATTCGATCTCTTTCTTCGTGTTCAAATTTTATTTTTAATATAAAAGGAAAAAAAAAATTTTAATGTAAATTCAAAATTGTAGATAGTGAAGTATTAATTAAATTCTGTAAAATTCTGAAGGAAATAATTTGAAAGTTTGATTTACTTACAATAGCTAGAAATGCGAAAAGAACTTTTTTTCTCTTCTTAAAGGTATTAAAAATTTGCAGATATCGAAAAATATTTTAATATGCAAATTGATGATTAGTAATGCGAGGGGAAAATAGTGAAATAATTAAAAATTCGAATTATCAAAGTTTGACTCTACATGCAAATTAGGAACTAATTGTATGAGATATATAAGTTAAAGGCACCATTTTAAGTGGAGAACGTTTCATTTATGTAAAATGTACATTGCATAATTTACGAATATCTTGAAAACGTGATTTACATAAATAGAAACTATGAATAACTAAAATTACACTACAGTCAGAATGAAATTAGTATTTATATGATATAATATAATGTTAAATTGTATTATATTATATTATGATATAATATATTATTTGTATTTTTCCGGAATTATTCGCGAATATAATATATTATATTATACATTATAAATTATTTTATTATTATTTAATTTAAATATATTTTAATTTATAATTTAGACAAGTTTTTTTTGATTCTAAATAATTTTTTCTTTCAAACAAAACGAGGTTTTTTGATTAAAAAAAATTTTTTTTTGATTTAAAACAAATTTTCTTTGAACCCAAAAAATTTGTTCATTAGTTCAAAGAAATTTTGGCAATGATAAAATAAATAATTAAATTTAAATAGAGAAAGAAATAATTCTTTAATTTAATAAAGAAATTTCTGTGAAATAAGTAAATTGTTTTTGAATCAAAGAAATTTGTTTTTAATTACCGAAATTTTTTTTGAAGCAAAGAAATTTTCTTTGAGTATAGAAAAAATTAATTTTCAATCGAGAAATAAAGTTAGTTTTTAATTTACAAAAGTACAACATAAAAATTCAGGCGCAATTATATAATTTCATTTAAATTTTCATATTCATTTTTATATTTACTTTTACTTTGAATTTTTTTTATTGTACTTTTTATTTTCACTTTGATCGAATTTTATTTTCAGTTTTACTTTGGACAAATTTTCAATTTCACTTTCGCCTTAATTTTTACTTTCTTCGTGGTAAATTTTCAATTTCTGTTTTATTTATATTGTCATAAAATTTTATTAATTTGAACGTTTAAAACTTTTGGACCATTAAAAAATGAAAATAAAAGTGAAAATGAAAATAAAAATTAAAATCAAAGTGAATATGAAAGTGAAAATAAAAGTTAAAATAAAAGTAGATTTGAAAGTGAAAATAAAAGTTAAAATCAAAGTGAATATGAAAGTGAAAATAAAAGTTAAAATCAAAGTGAATATGAAAGTGAAAATAAAACTTGAAATAAAATTGGATATGAAAGTGAAAATAAAAGTAAATATGAAAGTGAAAATAAAAATTAAAATGAAAGTTAAAATAAAAGTTAAAATCGAAGAGTAAATGAAAGTGAGAGTGAAAGTAAAAATCGAAGAGTAAATGAAAGGAAAAGTCAGAACGAAATTACAAATCACCCTCCAGGTGAAAAGTTATTATTATAATATTAAAATTTAAAATTAAAATCTATTTTCTTTATTAAAAAAAAATTGCATGTATCGAGCCTCTTGATATAAATTAATATGAATTCGGAAGCAATACGAGATCTGATTTCGGAATATTAATTGTCATTTATGTTCATCTAGATTTCGTATATCGATTCTCTATTCTGCGCTTATCCCTCTACCTAGTTAATGACGTAATTGCTATCACGGTTCTATTTCCATTTAGTTAAATTTGTACACTGCGTCATATAAAGTTTTTGATGTGCACAATATTTCGCCCTAAAAAATAAGCGTCTATTATAGACCTGAATAGAAAATTGACAGGGATAATTCAATTTCGTCGTCTTATTTCATTTATTATACTCTATAAAAGAAACTAAAACGCTATTCGCTTGGTTTCAAATTTCATTATAGGTAAATTGCTAATGTATTATCTTCTATTATTACCCCCTTAAATTGTTTGAGAAATTCAATTTTAATATATTAGTTATTTTAAACACCAATTTTGGTATTATTCTTTTAAATAACAATATTAATGTTATTTTTTTAAATAAAAATTTTAAAATTATTCTTTTAAAGATCAACTTTATGTTAGCTTCTTCAATGTCCATTTTAATATTATTATTTTATATTTATTTATTTATTTATTTATTTATTACAATATAATGTTAACTATAATTAACTATAATAATTTGAATGTTCTATCATTCATTTACTTTTTCTGTATCTTACACTCTGAAGTTGTCTTTTGTTTATACTTTTGTCTTTTGTTATCTTTACATGAATTGTAAATTATATTATTATATTATAATTATTTTTATTTTATAATTATTTTAAAATTGTAATGACAAATGGAAATCATCAGAATTTTTTTCACTTCTTTTCATTAAAAAACTAAAATTTTGTTAAATATTATATTTTGTCAAATTGAATTTATGCAGATTTTTGTTTTTTACTTCTAAGGAAAATTAGAAAATTGTTAAACAACTGTGATTAAGAAATAGAAAATTTACTTATTTTGCATTATTTTTCTTTATGAATCACAATTTTTTTAACAAAATTATTATTTTGTTTTGGAAAAAGAAGAAAAATATTTGCACAATTTCTATTTTTAATCGTATTTTTAGAACAGGATTTTCCACAGGAATTAAGACTTTCAAAAATTTTTAATTCAAACCTTTTTTAAATTAAACAACTTATAAAAGTATTTTTATAAAACATGAAGATATCGATTGCTCCGAGTCGAAGACTCAGAGTGATCGATTTCTTAATGTTTTCTAATAATTAAAGATGACCGAAAAATAAAATCAGTATTTTATATCATAAGAATATTTTTACAGTAACTTCATCAAAATTATTTTCATCATTTTAAATTAATTATTATTTTCTAGAATTTTAAATTATTTTTTATGAAATTAATTAAATTCCTTAGAAAAATTTTATTATTCATGAAAATAATTGAATTTCTGTGAAATTTTTATTATTTATTAAAATAATTAAATGTTTGCATTAAAATTTTATTTAAATTTTTAAATTAAATAATTAAATTTAAATTTTTAAATTAAAATTTTGTTTAAATAATTGAATTCTTTTTAGGAAATTTTATTAAAATAGTAAATATTGAAAATCATTGAAATTAGAAAAATGCATTTTATTTTTGAAAATAATTGAAATTAGGACAAGAATTTTTTTGACATTTATGAAAATAATTTAACTTTGGAGAAGAATTTTGTTGTTTATAAAGATAATTGGGATTTTTACGAGAATTTTTTTCAAATTTTGAACATAGTTGAATTTTATTAGAAGAGTTTTAATTTTTTTTATTTACATCGAATTTCTAAAATTTCATTCCTATTTACTTTTAATTAAGCAAAATGGAATTAAAAAAAAACATTGAACAATTGAAACATTGATGCGAGTTTCTTCATTTAATAATAATAATAATGAGGGAAGCTGAAAATAAAACGAGGTTTCATTCAATCCAGGTGATTATTTGACGCTTCCAAAAAAAGGAGATTTAATTACTTTTAATTAGAGAGAATTAAATAGGTATGTGCAAAAAGGTACAGTTTCAATAAAGCTCGGTAGTGATGCTTCACATTATGCTTACGTAGAGTTTTTACGCTAAATTTTCGCGCATCTGACCTGTAAAATTCTGCAAATTGAACTTGTATGAATATTAAATTTATATTTTTATAAATAATAATTATAATTTGTAATTTTATTTATAATTGTAATTCTATTCTAGCAAATAAATTTTGAATAATATTGTTGATTCATTCGATAATAATATTATTATTTACAATATTATTAATTTATTCTAATATTTCTAATTATTTATTTATTTTCTATTGTTATTCATTTATTTTTTTTATTTTATTTTTTTGATTTATTCGACAATAATATTATTATTTACAATATTATTAATTTATTCTAATATTTCTAATTATCTATTTATTTTCTATTGTTATTCATTTATTTATTTTTTTTTTGGTTTTGAATTTTGTCAAAAAATAAGGAAACTGTACAGTTTTGGCCCACTTTTTTTGAAAAAAGATGAAAATTAAGGGCGTTTCCGAAAGTTCAAACTATTTTATTCCTATTCTGCATCGTTAAATAAAGAATTCGTTTTTTTGGCGTTAAAGTTTGTCAAAAATAGCTAATTTCACATTTTTGGCTCCTTTTTTTGAAAAAGATGAAAATTGATGATTTTTGGCTTTTGAAATTATTTGAAAATAGCCAATTTCACAAATTTCGGTTATGTTTTTATAAAGGGATGTAAGGAGAGAAATAGTGTGCATAGAATGAGTCGTTTCTTTTTGTCATTTTCGCCACACTCTTGGGACGCATAGGTACTTTGTATTCCACGTGTAACTGGGAAAACTGTTATAATGGTATACTCTCCCTTGTGGGAGGAATGGTTTAGGAAGGAAGGAAGGAATTACATGGGATTGCTTCGTTCAACTGATCCGAAAGTCTTCTCGCGACCTCATCCTAACATCTTGTTACGTCACGTAAATTTCACATTCTCACTCAGAAAATGCGAATCACGATTTCGAATTCCATGATCTAATTTTCTAACTAAATCATTGACATAATTATGTATATATATATGTTTACGTTTATTTCTGTCGGAAGACGACAGTATTTACAACTCTCTCTTGAAATTGTCGCTAATAGTTACGTAATGAATTCAGTTTCATCTGATAAAATTATTATCACACCGAAAAAAAATTTATTTCATTGCAGAAATTATTTTGCAATTTTGCATATTTTGCAATTTTGCATATTTTGCAATAATTTTGCAAATGATTGCAGAAATTTAATTATTTTCAAAAGTAATGAAATTCTTCGCAGAAATTCAATTATGTTCAATAATTTTTTTAAATTCTCGTTGAAATTTCAATTATTTTTAGAAATAATTAAATTCTACTTCGGAATTCAATTATTTTCAAAAAATTTAATAAGATTCTTGTCAAAATTTCAATTATTTTCAAAAAGTTTTCCTCAATTCAATGATTTTTAATATTCTATTTAAATAAATTTTTCCAAAAGAATTCAATTATTTAAAAAAAAATAATAAAATTCTATACAAACCTTTAATTATTTTCATAAAATAATAAAAATTTCACAGCAATTTAATTATTTACAATTTTTTTTTATAAATTTCTTCGCAATAATTTAATTATTTTCTTAAATAATATAAAATTTTGACAGGAATTCAATTATTTTTGTAAATACTTTTTAATATTTTAGAAATCATTTTTAGGAATTCAATTATTTTTATAAATAAAAAATTGAAAAATTTTATTGAAATAGTAGATATTGAATTTGAGGAAAATTTTTTGAAAATAATTGAAATTTTGCAAAGAATTTTATTAAAATTTTTGAAAATAATTGAAATAATGTAAAGAATCTTATTATTTATGAAAATAATTGAATTCCTGCAACGAATTTTATTGCATTTTTTTTTAAATAATTGAATTCTTTTGAGAGCTTTTATTAAAATTGTTGATTTTTAAAATATTTGAATTTCAACGAAGAATTTCATTATTTGTGAAATGTAATTAAATTCTTGCAAAAAATTTTTGAAGATTATTTTATTTTACGAGAAATTTATTTTAAATTGTATTAAAAATAATTGAAACCCTGTGAAGATTTTTATTATTTATGAAAGTAATTATTTTTATTTGCGTTAATAAAGTTCTTTATAAAAATTCGATTTTAAGAAACATTATATTATTTAATAAATTATTCATTTTTGTATTTAAATAATTGAATTCTCTTAGAATTTTCTATTATAAAATGATTTAAAAATGAAGTTCAGTTAAAATTGTAGATAATAATATATTAAAAAAAGGAATTTATAGAAAAATTTTAGTTAAAAAAGCTAAAAAAATTGAATTTTGGAGATGTTACAAATAATTGAAGAAATTCAATTATTTTCAAAAGTAATATAATTCTTATCACAAAATTCAATTATTTTTAATACAATTTTTATCAAATTTCTCAAATAATGTAAATATTCTTAAAAATTTTATTAGAATTCGTCAAATGAATTTAATTATTTAAGAACTTACTGATAAAATTCGTTATGAGAATTCAATTTTAAGAAACATTCAATTGTTCAATAAAATATTTCTTTTTATATTTAAATAATTGAATTCTCGTAGAATTTTCTAATAAAAATTTATTTAAAAATGGATTTTAATTAAAACTTGATATTATAATTGAATATCAAAAACATTAGAGCGTGAATTTTTAGAAATAATTGAATTTTGAAAAGGTTTCAAATTAAAATCTTTGAAAATCTAAATTTTTCATATTTTTAATTAACAATTCTGTGGAATTAATTTTTTTGAGAAAGTTTAATTGTGGATTTTTTTGAAATTATATTTGAAGTTTTTATTTTCTAATATATATATATATTTAATTGAAGAATTTACGAATAATTGAAATTTTGTAAAATTGAATTGTAAACGAATGAATTTGAAAATTCTCAAAGAACTTTTTTAAAAATTATTAAAAACAATGCATTTATTGTCGAATTTTAGTTAGAAACACGAAAAAATATTTAATTTTGGAAAAGTTACAAATTTTTGCAGAATTCAATTATTTTAAAGAGTAATAAAATTCTTAGCAAAAATTAAATATTGTTCAAAAATAATATTATTCTTCTTAAGGATTCAATTATTTTCACAAATTGCAAAACTCATCGCAGAATTTCAATTATTTTTAATTTTAATAGAATTTTAATCGAATTCCTTAAAAAAATGTAATTATTCTTAAAATTTTTGTTACAATTCATCGAAAGAATACAATTATTTAGAAATTTGTTGATAAAATTCTTTGAATTTTAAGAGATATTCAATTATTCAATAAATTATTTATTTTTGTATTTAAATATTTTAAATAATTGAATTGCAGTAGAACTTTCTAAAAAAAGTTAAAAACGTGTTTTTATTTTTTTATGCTGAAAAATTAAAAAATTACTGGAAAACGTAATTATATTTTCTAAAGTAATTATTGTGATGAGGAGTTATTATTTATTTGCCTAGAAACAAAAAAGTGTTGGACTGTTGGTACTATTCGAAATTACCCCCTTTTACCCTATTTGAATTAAAATTTTCCTTGATAATTTCTCTTTGTTTCGGTTAGAAAACCCCCTTTCGTTTAATAACGAACACTTAACTCGGTTTATTTCTGTTGAAATTTCTTAATTTTTTTTTACAAACAGAAATAGAATAAATGAAGAAAAGAACTGTAAATCAAATGTAATTTCATTTTAAAAGAAAAGAGAGTAATTTTCATTTCAAACTTAATTATCGCACTGAGTTTTTTCTTACCCCGTAAATGAGTTTCTTTAACTATATAAATTATGATTTTTTTCCTTTTTTTAAATAATTTTTGTTTACTTTCCAAATGATTTTTTTTCTTTCTAAATAATTTTTCTTTACGTTCCAAATGATTTTTTTCCTTTCTAAATAATTTTTGTTTACTTTCCAAATGATTTTTTTCCTTTCTTCTTTTTACTTTCTAAATAAATTTTTCACTCCATCAATAATTTCTTTTACTTCATAAATAATAAGCTTTTTTTTTTTACTTTTTTGTAAATGTTGAAAAAAAATTGTGTGTTTTTTTGGGGGGAAAAGGAGAATTTTCGAAATAGGAAAATTTTTTTCGTCGACCCAAGGGAAAATTGTGATCGAAACAGAAATCCAAGGAATGAGTAACTTGAATCTCGAAATAGGGTGAAAGAGAATTAATGATATCATTTGGAAGTAGTCTTATTTCGTACAAGTACTTCCGTCAGTTGGTTTCTCTGTCGGAAATGACGCCAGCGAATTTTCTAACGAATCAGAAAAATACTGCTGACTTCTCGTATATAACTGTGTTTCCTCGTGTATGCGATCAGCATTTCCTCTTGTCATGATTTGTCTCACTTTTCTTCTTCTTCATTTTTTTTATTCTTACTTCCGCAGAAGGTCTCATTTAGGTATATATTTATAACTCAATATTCATCTCGCATGAGTATAGAAAATACAGTGAATTTTTTTTTTTTCACTTAAATTAAATTAATATTTTTCGAGACGAAATTAATATCCGATTGAATATATCAGGTTAAATATCAAATTTAATATCTGATGAAATATCCACTAAAATATCTGCTTAAAATTTCCAATTATTGAATTTGGATTATCAAAGAATTTAGTTTAGAATTGTTTTTTGTTTTGTTTCCTCATGAGAATTTTATTCTTCCATTCCTTTGTATTTATTTCTGTAACGGAAAAATGTGTAAACATAGATTTTTTTTCTGGAATAAATTGCGGATTCTGTTTTCATTTTTTCACCATTTGGAAATCTTTATCTTTGCGGTGAATATTTCTGTTGAAAAGTGTTCAAAAATTTTCAATATTAAATAATTTTTATTTCTATTTGAATAAATTAGAAAGTGTTAGAATAAAGAGGGAAGAAGGAAAAGAAATGTTCTTTTTTTATTAAGAATAATGTTAAGTCAACACGGTGCTTAATGAACTGATTTCATTTGATCGTAGGAATATAAGCAACCGATGCTTTGGACACAAATCGCTCCTCTGACTAGTGGGAGAGAACACAAAAGCGTCCACGTTGTTCGGATGTCAATTTACCTTCGTATACAATGCTTCAATCAGAACGCAAACAACGGCTTAACTATAGTTGCCAGGTCAAACTGAAATGCATTTTACATCGTGTATTCTGACCACCTCTCCGCACAGAATATACACATGCGTAAATTTCCAACTCTCGATTCTATCCATAAAAACCAATGCATATATTTTTCTTTTGTCTCCTAAAATAATTATAATAACACAAAAAATGATTCTAATTTTTTTTGGGAATTTCTTACTTTGATTTTGACTCATGGCAAAATGTAGAAAAAAGCTGGGGAAAAAAAATTGTTACTTTTACAGACTATTCCTTGTAATATAAGCTTTAAATAGAGATTGAGAACAACAAAAAATATTAACGGTTTTCCGAGATATTACAAAAAAAAATTTACCGTGCGAAGAAAAATTTACAACCATCGATTCCTCCAATTCGTCGTTTAATTAAAACAATCTATTACTTTTTTTAAATTAGAGAATACATTTTTATTTGAAATAAATATTAGAAGAATTTATTTTTATTGATTCGTTTATATTCGAGACAATTTTTTCATTGATTAAAAATATTTAAAGAAAAAGTTAAATATAAAAGAAGAAAAATGAGACAGGTGTGACTGGTGGACGGTCCTTTAGGAATTGCGCACGCATCCCCGCTTCTACTCTACCCCCTCCACCTTTTTACTGCCGAAACTAGAAAATTTTATTTAATCAAAACAATCAATTACTTCTATCAATTTATAATATTTATTTTCTAATAAATATTAATAGAAAATAAATATTTATTTTCTCATAAATGTTAATAATAAATGAACATTTATTTTTTTAATAAATATCAATAACAGGGCTCAAACTAGGTCCGTAAATTCCGTATGGGTCCGTAAAGTTCGTAATTTGATTAAGAAAAGACGAAAAATTTCGTAAATTGTATGAAATAATTTGGAAAATTTTAGAGAAATTACAAATGATTGCAGAAATTTAATTATTTACAAAAGTAATAAAATTCTTTGCAAAAATTCAATTATGTTCAAAAATTTTCATAATATTCTTGGCAAAATTTTAATTATTTTCAAAAATTTTCCTTAATTCAATGATTTTCAAAATCTTCTATTTTAATAAAATTTTTCAACAGAATTCAATTATTTAAAAAAAATTTAATAAAATTCGATGCAAATCTTTAATTATTTTCATTATATATTTCATTATATAGTTTTAATTAACAATTCTGTGAATTAATTCTTTTGAGAAAGTATAATTGAACAATTTACGAATAATTAAAATTTTGTAAAATTGAATTTGAAAATTCTCAAAGAACTTTTTTAAAAATTATTAAAAATAATGCATTTATAGAAGAATTTTCAATTAAAAACACGAAAAAAAAAATTAATTTTGGAAAAGTTACAAATTATTGATGAAATTCAATTATTTTTAAGAGTATAATAATATTCTTTGCAACAATAAAATATTGTTTAAAAGTAATAAAATTATTCTTATGGATTCAATTTTTTTCATACAATTTTAATCAAGTTTCTCGAAAAATGTAATTATTCTTAAAAATTTTATTAAAATTCGTCGAAAGAATCTATTTATTTAAAAATTTGTTAATAAAATTTTTTATGGGAATTGAATTTTAAAAAACATTTAATTATTCAATAAATTATTTTTTTTGTATTTAAATAATTGAATTATAGTAAAATTTTCTAATAAACATTGATTTAAAAATGAATTTTAGTTAAAATTTTACATAATAATTGAAAATTAAAAGCAATAAAGCGTGCATTTTTAGAAATAATTAAATTTTGAAATTAATTTTTTGGAAAAAGTTAAATTGAATTTTTTTATATTATTTAAAGTTTTTATTTTCTAATATTTATTTAATTTAAGAATTTACGAATAATTGAAATTTCGTAAAATTGAATATTGGAAACTAATGGATTTGAAAACTTTAAAAAAATTTTTCGAAAATTATTAAAAATAATCGATTCAAAAAAGAATTTTAGTTGAAAATTCTTGAAAATAATTTATTTGACTCGAACTGGTTATATTTTGGTCAGTAATTGGTCCGTAATTTTTTATTTTTGGTCTGTAAAGTCCGTATTTTTAAATACTTAAAATTTAAATTTAAATTTATTTTTAAATACTGCAATAATAAATAAATATTTATTTTCTATTAAATATCAATAGTAAATAAATATTTATTTTCTACTAAATATAAATAATAGATAAATATTTCTTTTCTAATAAATATCAATAAAAAAATAATATTTATTTTCCAATAAATATCAAATAATAAAATAAATATTTATTTTTCTACTAAATCAATTTAAATTCGAGTCAATTTTTCCATTGATTAAAAAAGTATTTAGCAAAAGGAAAAATTGAATATAAAAGAGGGAAAAAAAATTTGAAAAGTCAATCAAAAGCGGATAAAATCGTGAAATCTTGAAATTCAAGTGGCTCAATCACGAAAGCGAATACACGTAAAAGAACGACGAGTAATTTATTGTTCGGAAACGATCGACAAAGCGTTGAACACTGCTGAGAACAAGGGAAAATAGTACGAGCCCTCTTCCTCCTTTTCTTCCTGTCCCCAGCGATTAAGGTAACGGACAGTCAATACTTTTTCAACTCGATTCATGATAAAAAAAAAAAAATAGTCGACTTGCACTCGGGACAAGTTGACTTCAGAGAGTGTTTTATTTGATTTCTAAACAATGCTTTCGTTCAATTCAAATTTTCCTCCGATTGACTAATTATTTTAAAAAATTACTAGTTTGCTTTATCTCTTTATTTTTCTCTATATACTTCTTTATATTCTTTTGTATTTTTTATATTTATTTTTCTAGTTGCTTTAAATTTTTGTTAAATGTTTTATTCGTTATTTTTAGGAAATTTTTTACAATTATTTAAGTTTCTAACTTTTTACAATTTGCTTATTTCGTAACATACGCGGGGGTCAGAAATACCCCAATTTATTATTATTAATTTTTTTTTGAAAATTTATTACAATTGGTTAGTTGTAGAATTTTTGGGAATTATATAACTGCATTTATAATTATTTAAGAAGTATTTAACAATTATTTGATTGTAAAAAAAACAATTATTTGATTGTAAAAAAACAATTATTTGATTAAAAAAAATAATTTAATTAGAAAAATAATTATTTAATTGTAAAAAGCAACTTTTTACACTTTATTTATTTACTTTGTATTATAGACGAACGTCAAAAAAACCTCCAATTTACATATTTGAGCTGTCGAACGATGAATAGAATTTGAAAAGAATTTCCCATAATTCAAGTATAATATTTCGTTCTGTGAAAAAATTATTTTTCAAGGAACTTGCTATTTTCTTTTTTAGTAGAAGAATTTTTTTTTTTCCACCCATTATCAGTATATCATGTATCCTTTTATCGGAGTGGAAAAATACGAAGATAAAAAGAACATATTCCTTTATATTCTTCAATCTATATTTTTGCCTTCTCTTTTCAGTCTTTGATATGCCCTCTGACCTGACCTCTTATCCATCAATGAGAATAGAAACTTGTAGATATAGTGAAAATGAATGCTTTTCTGGTTAGTTTGAAACTTGTCTGAACAATAGTCCTTCGGGAAAAGTAATGGATGAGCCAATGAATGCTCTCGCTATTGCTCCTAGGATATCTCAAATTTTTGGATTGATGCCAATTTTTACATGCGGGAGAAACAAAAAAAAATTGATTTTCGCAGTTCATTAATTATTTCATTAGGAAACCAGTGTATTTCTCTCTGTGGAATTTTTTTTTCAATTTTAGTTGGGAAACAATCTTTTTTTAGAATTACCTCTGTTTTCGAAAGAAAAATATTTGAAATAATCGATAAAATTTTTCTATTTTAGGGAAAAGTAAATTATTGAAAACTACTGTAAAAACAGAATTGAAATCACACGAGAGGCATGTGTGATTTAAATGTTTAGTGGAAAGGTAAATTAATGATTATTTCTGTTCTTTTGTTTTCAATTTATCGAATTTTGAAAGCGGAGACCAACATCAAAGGTAACTCGATCAGAGGTTGAAATTAAATTAAATGGTGTTGTTTGTCAGAAAAACATTTTATTTCGAAAGGGATGAAATTTAATTTTCTAATGTTGAATTTATTTATAGTTGTGAAAGTAGGTCGATTTGAATAACTTTAGCTGTGTTTGAGAGATCTATCGTATCACGTGATTATTTTATTTTCGTTCTGCAAAGCGAATGACGTGGAATTTATTTCGTCCAATTGTTAATTCGAGTGGAAATAAAGAATTATTCTTTGATTGAACTCAAGAGATGTGAAACGAAATTAGAAATAATTGAAAGAATACTGAACAGGAACTGAACATGAGAAAGCGATTAATGGTATTTTTTGAGAACGTACCCTCGAGACGACTCGATGAGGACTGCTGTCCGTAGCAAGAGAGCGCTATTTATATGTAGCCGCAGGTTTGGGTGGGGGTATCCCCACTTGAGTTGCAAAGTGGTGGGGGAACGCATGCGCAGTACGTGCGCCGACAGAAAAAATTCAGATATTTCTGATTTAATAGAAGGCAACTTATTTCTGTGCTACAAATGTTTAAACTACTGTTATTTAAAATGTATTTATTTATATTTAAATATATTTGATAATTGAAATAATTAAATTTTCGTTGAAAATAATATTTTATTGAGAATAATTACACTTTATTGAAAGTAATAATTTTGTTACGTTATTTTTATTATTATAACAAAATAATAATTTTGTTAAAAGTACTTATACTTTACAGAAAAAAATTACAATTATAAAACATAATTGTAAAAATAAAGTTATAAAAATAATTATAATTAATAACTTAAAAAAAATATTTTGTTATTTTTTATAGAATATATTATACAAAACAATATATTACATACAATTTGTATGTAATAATACAATAAATAATAATACAAAATACAATAACAATTTGTTAGTAACAAAAAAATGATATTTTATTGAAAATAATTATAAGTAAATTGTAAATAATTATATTTAAATTGTAAATTCTTTAATTTTTCAGAATGAAGACTAGAGGGAAAGAGAAAGAAAAATCGCTGCCTTTAAAATAAGTTTTTTCGCGTTTCGGTCAACCACGTGTTTTTAAAATTGATCCTAATTTTCAAAATTTTAATTATTAGCTTTCGGGAATACGCGAATTTTTTAAAATCGTAATCGAATATTTTTTAGGGTGTTTATTTATTTTAAATCGGGAGTGTTCGTAATACTTAAAACCGCGATCGCATTATTAAAAGTCCCCCCCCCAGTTAACACGTGGTTCGGGAGTGTTCGAAATTTTTTAAAACCGCGAGTGAGTGTTTCTTGTGTCAAAAAAAAACTACAACTTCTGGATGACCGTCTACTAAACGTGAAACTGTGAGTTTAAAGTATTTTTATTTATTTTTTACTTTAATTCAACATAATACAAATAAACAAATTTTTTTTATTCCACAGATTTTTTCTACAGATATCAAATTGAGACGAAAAAGGAATCAAAAGTGTTGCATTCGTTTTTCGTCTCAATTTGATATTTGCAGAAAAAATGGATCCCTAAGTAAAAGTTAAATATGGTTTAAAATTAAAAATAAATTAATTGAACAAATTAGTCATTAAAAATGAAATAGGAAATTGAAATTCACTTGAAATTAAAAAATTCTTTACTTAATTTTTTTTTAAAGTGAATAATTATTCTTTTCGTTGTGACAATTTACAAGCAGCAATATTAATATTTTATAGCAGATTGCAGACATCGAATAACCTAGATTTAATAATTATTAAGTTTTGAAATAAAATGTCTTTCCATGTAAAATATAAAATTAAATTAAATATGAAATTGTTTCGAATAGTGCTTTGCAAATTTTAAATAATAAATATTATATTAAATATTAGATTTGTGAATACAAGAGGCAGAATTATAAATGTGACTGATAATCTAAATAACATTATCCATATATAATGACTCAAGAGTTTTATGTATATATGTACGCAGCTTTTAAAATCGTACTTGATAAAATTCAAAACTTGAAATTACTTTTTATACTCATTCTATTCAGTTTTGATGAAAAATTAATAAAACTCGAGAGTGGAATATATTTTTCTTTCTGCTCTTTAAATAATTGATTTTGTCAATGAAATGTGAATTTTATTTTTCTGTATAAGTATACATATAATGGAATCGAATATTATTTTCCATTAAAATTTTACATTTATATGAAAAAAAAATTTCTATACAAGAATTTTATATTCAATTGTAATGAAATCAATGCATTTGTGTTTTTCAAATACACTCAATTTGCGTATTTTTTTTTTTTAATGGAGAGATGATGGGGCATGTGAAATATTTTCACAAAAATGTGAAGCATCGCGTAAAAATATTCGAAACATGTTTTAGTAATTGTATGAGCAAAATTGAGGGAGAGAGAGGGAGGGAGATACAGGGCTTGTGTAGAAACGCTAAGGTCCGGAGCTAATACACGTTCATCTAAGTGCTTAGTCAACATGAACAAGATCTTATACACGTTCCTAACACCGTTTCTGAAATTAGATTAATTCTCATTGCAAGAAAATTATTTAGAATATCAGATCTTTTAGGATTTATATTTTATTTTGTATTATTTTGGTTTCAAATTATGTTTTTCTCTTTGAATTTAAATTAATTAATTAATTAATTAATTAAAAATTGTATGCAAAAACAATACCAAAAATTATGTTTAACACGATTTTTGACCTAAATATTGAAATTTCGTGATTTAAATTCCAGGCTTCGCACTCATCTACTAAAACCTACTATTTACTACTTTTTTACGTTATGCTACTGTTTGGGTAGTTTTTTTTAGATTTCAGCCACTAAAAGCTAATATTTCTGTTTTTTTTTTGAGAATTCACACTACTTTAAATTCGCTAATACTAGAAATAAAAAAACTATTCTAAAAAATTATAATTAAATTCTTTAAAACGATTCAATTATTTTCAAAAAATATTCCAAATTCAATTACTTTCAGTATCTAGTATTTTTATTCAATTTCGCAAAAGAAATCAATTATTTAGAAAAAAAATTGATAAAATTCATCCAAAATTCAATTATTTTCATAAATAATAAAATTTTCACAGAAATTCAATTTTTACAAATAAATTTTTCCACAATAATTAAATAATTTAAAATAAAATTTTCATAATATTTATTATATTTCAAAAAAATTAATTATTTAGAATAATTTTTATAAAATTCTTATGAAAAATTCATTTATTTTCACAAAATAACCAAATTTTTCACACAAATTAAATCCTTTTTAAACATTTTAATAAAATTTTTCGCAATAATTCAATTGTTTTCATAAATGATAAAATTTTTCTCAAGAATTCATTTATTTTTGAAAATTTTAATAAAATTTTTTGCAACTATTCAATTATTTTCATTAATAATAAAATTCATCGCAGGATTTCAATTATTTTTACCTACAATTTTACAGGAATTGCTCAAAAAAATGTAATTATTCTTAAAAATTTAATTTCAATTTCTTGAAAAAATCAATTATTGAAAAAAAAATGTTTTTTTAAATTCTTTGGAAGAATTCAATTATTTACAAAAATATTAGAATTTTTCATAGGAGAATTCAATTATTTGAAAATATTTTAATAAAATTGTTCGAAGGAAATATATTATTTTTAATACAATTTTAATTAAATGTTTTTGAAATAATTCAATTATTCTTTTAGGTTTTTCGCAATTCAATGATTTTTAATATCTACTATGTTCATAAAATTTCCAATCAGAATTCAATTATTTAAAAGATTTTTTTTTAAATCTTCATAAGAATTAAATTCTTTTCATGAATAATAAAAATTTCTCAGGAATTTAATTATTTAAATTAGAATTTGCATAACATTAGTCGAAAGAAATCAATTATTTAAAAAAATTTATAAAATTCTTCGCAAGAATTAAATTATTTTTATAAATATTTAAATTCTTTCATGAATAATAAAATTCGTTGCAAGAATTCAATTTATTGGCAGGAGAAGAAAGATGTAAATATTTTTAATGAAAATTAGGAAAAAGACAGGAAAATAAAAAATATAGAATGGAATTTTTTTCAGTTTTGTGAAGTTTCTAAAACGTGTTTTTTGGGTCGTCAAATTTAATTTTTGACCTAAATTTTGAGCTTATGTTTCCTTCTTGATCTATAAGTTAAAAAGAAATTTGAGAATTTGACCAAATTCTAGATTTCTAGACCTAAATTTAATAGAAGTTTTTGCTTCTACATTCAATTTTCGCCGAAAGATTTTGTTTATTTTTGAATTGGGGTTTTGCGCCCCAAACTTGAAATTAATTCTTCCTCTTCTTTACTTGAGGATTTTGACCTAAATTTGTAAATAGTTTTTGCTTTTTTACTTCAGATTTTGACCTAAATTTTGTGGTTATGTTCCCTCCTTGATCTACAAGATGATAAGAATTTTGAGAACCAGACTAAATTCTAAACTTTTTGATCTTATTTATAATTAATTTTTGCTTCTTTCCTTCAGAATTTGGACCCGAAATTTTCACATTTTGTTCTCCTTATATGATTAAAAAGAAAAGAAATATGATAAATAAATCAAATTCTTAAAAGTTTGACTTAAAGTTTGACTTTTGACTTAAAGTCACGAGAAGTTTTTGTTTCTAAATTCAATTTTCGTCTATAAATTTTTTTAGTTTTTACCTGTGATTTTTCACAAAAAATTTGAAATTAATTTCTCTCCTTTCCTTGTGGTTTTAGACCTAAATTTTCAGTTTATGTTCTCTAAAAATTGAAAAGAAATAAGAAAAGTAGAAAAATGGAACTCGAGAATAGTGATGTATTTCAATTAATTTGCGGGAAAAAATATACAATAAGCTAAAAATTGTAAAAAAAATTATTGAAAAGAGAAAATTGTTCGTCAACAATGTATGTATTCAACCGTCAGGACTAACAGCGTGAATATTCGTTTAATAGGATTTTCTTCCATATGTGTGATTGAAAAAGCGGTTCTCGTTTGGGATAAATAAATGAATTTGGTGATCAATGAATGTCGACTGCAGGTCAAAAAGCAAAGAGTCCTCTCTCTCGCTCTCCTCTCATTCGATATTCCAACTTGTATAACTGTGCGCATGATACGGTCTAATAAAATCGATTTCTCTGTTTATTTTCATCCCAGCGCATGAAAATGTTTTCATTTGGAAGTTTCGTACAAACTTTCCATCTCTCTCTCTTGTATCTCGCAATACTGCTTCACTTGAAAATTTTATATTCACGACATCTACCACACAATTATTTAATATGGAGAAACCATCGGTCGTTATTCCATTCCAAAAACCGTGTTGTTTATACAATTTTACTTTTCCACCGTTTCAAATAACGAACGAGTAAACTTTTTTCAGTTAAAAACAAAATGCAAAAATAGTCCGGGAGAGTCGCTGGGACGTCAAAAAAAAAAAAAAAAATGACAAAAAAAAGGTATATTTCTTTGTTAAGCGAATACAAAATGAATATATACTCAATTTGAACAAATAACAAATAAACAAATAAAAAAATGAACAAAAAGTAAAACAAAAAAACAGGTCAGGGAAATTAGGGAATTCAGGGAAAAGTCAGGGATTTTTATTAAAAGTACTGGAAAAAATTAAATTTTTAGAATTTATAAGAAAATTACGAATTTTTTGGTTTTTTTTTTTGTTTGACTCATATAAACTATAAAATTACCATGAATTCTAATTAAGAACCTTTTCCAATAATAGAAATATCACAAGAATTCAATTACATATTTACAAATTTTTTTATAAATTTCTTCGCAATAATTCAATTATTTTCATAAATAATAAAAATTTTTACAGAGATTCAATTATTTTCATAAGTAAAAGAACTAATCATAGAATTTCAAACATTTTTAAAACAATTTTATACTCGAATTCTTTATAAGAATTCAATTTTGAAAAACATTCATTTATTTAATAAATTATTATTTATTTTTGTATTTAAATAATTAAATTCTCGTAGAATTTTCTCTAGTAAAAAATTAAAAAATTGATTTAATATTGCATTTCAGTTAGAATTTTAGATAATAATTAAATATTAAAAGAATTATAGCATGAATTTTTAGAAATAATTAAATTTTGAAGTTAATTTTTTCGAAATAGTTTAATTGAATTTTTTAAAAATTATTTAAAGTTTTTATTTTATAAATATTTAATTGAAGAATTTTCGAATAATGGAAATTTCATAAAATTGAATTGTAAATAAATGGATTTGAAAATTCTCAAGAAACTTTTGCAAAAAGTATAAAAAATAATTGATAATTGAATTCTTTTGAAGAATTTTGAAGAATTTTAATAATATTTTTAAAAATAATTACATTTTTCGAAGAATTTACTTAAAATTGTATTAAAAATAATCGAAATCCTGTGATGAATTTTATTGTTTATGGAAATAATTGAATTATTGCAACGAATTTTATTACATTTTTTGTAAATAATTGAAATCTTGTAAAGAATTGTATTTATTTAAAAAAATAATTGAATTCATTTGAAAAATTTTATTAAAATAGTAGATTTTGAAAATATTTGAATTTCAGCGAAAATTTTCATTATTCGTAAAATGTAATTGAATTCAATTGAATTTCAATTATTTATAATACAATTTTAATTGAATTCCTCGAAAAAATTCAATTTTGTTGATAAAATTCTTTTTAATTCACTTTCGAGAAACATTGATTTATTCAATAAATTATTTATTTTTGTATTTAAATAATTGAATTCTCGTAGAATTTTCCAATAAAAATTGATTTAAAAATGATTATCAGTTAAAATTTTAGATAATAATTGAATTTTTCAAGCATTATAGCATGAATTTTTGAAAAATAATTGATAATTGAATTCTTTTGAAGAATATTAATGAAATTTTTGAAAACAATTACATTTTTCGAAGAATTTACTTAAAATTGTATTAAAAATAATTGAAACCATGTGAAGAATTTTATTAATTTATGAAAGTAAATGAATTCTTGCAACACATTTTATCAATTTTTTTTTTAATTAATTGTAATAATTTAAAAAATCTTATTATTTATGAAAATAGTTGATCTCCTGCAATGAATTTTATTATAAATTTTTTTAAATAATTGAAGTCTTTTGAGAACTTTTATTAAAATTGTAGATTTTGAAAATATTTGAATTTCAACGGAAGAATTTCATTATATTCGTGAAATGTAATTAAATTCTTGTCAAAAATTTAAGAAAATAATTCCATTTTTCTAGGATTTTATTTTTAAATTGTATTAAAAAATAATTTAAATCCTGAAAAAAATATTATAATGTTACTTCTTTTATTTTAATTTTATTTACAAAATATTACTTTTTTTAATGAAAAGATCTTTTTTAGTCAAAAAAAAAAAAAAAATTAATTACAATATTGTTTAAATTTCAGTCTATTAATTTTTGAAATATTAGAGCATAAAAAAATATTTTGTTCATTTTAACGTTCGAAACTTTAGGAAAATCAAAACTTTGTCTGGAAATCAGGGAAAAGTCAGGGAAATAAAAATTAATTTTTTGTCGCAACCATGAAAAAGGACCAAAAAAAAGTGAAATTAGCTTTTTTCTTGTTATTACTTTTTTGGAAAACAACCGTAATAACAGAAACTGACAACAATTTAATCTTTTATATCCTATTTGCAGCGGAATGAATTTTTTTTTCTATTAAAAAATAAAATAGAGGAAAAATTTTCGTGGAAATAAATTTAAGTTTTGAAATTATGATTTATTCATTGGAGTGAAAAATGTGAAAAATACTTTTTAGCTTTCTCGTAATATTACACTTAAATTCTTAGTGACGTTTCTCGTCACCTAAAGGTGTAAAATTCCAAACATCTCAGGTAAAAAATTAAAGTCTCATCGAGCGAAATGCCTGCGGCTCTTGTTTTTCCAGTCTTTTAAGCATGAGAGCGAGCAAGCGTGTAAAGTTTTGTCAACTGACGGTGGCCTTCTATCATTGCAACCGCTTTTGAAATTGACATTTTTAGAGAGAGAGAGACACACAGAGGGAAAAAGAGATTTTACTATTCTCATAAAAAGCTCAGTAAGCGATGTTCCTTTTTTTTTTTTTTGAAAATCAATAATCAATCTCTGATTTAAGTTCACTTTTCTAGAAATTTAGTTTAAAAATATAAAATCTGGTAATACTGTATAAATTTATTTAAGAGAATTAAAAAATTATTTTTTAATGCATCTTTTTAATTCAATTAGTTATTCTTATTTTTCTTGACCTGAATTATCAGCTGCGGTATTTTCAATCAAATTTTGAGTGTTTTATTTGATAATTAAATTCGTGGAAAGATTATAATGAAATTAAAGCCGCATCGGTGAAAAGTATCTCTTTTATGGTATCGGTATGAATTTTACAGTTAATACTGATAATGGGGAGAATAAGGATTTTATAATTCAATAAAGCTTAATTACAATAGATTGATTATTATAACCGGGAATTATAAAAAATTTATCGATTGTAATTTATCTTGTATTTTCTCTCATGTTGGGTATCGAAAATTATTACTGCTGCGTTTCAATTTCCACATGTATGAAAATTGTATCCGTATGTCTTTTTGTATTGTTGAATTTATAATAGAAATGAAACGACTGTTTCATTGTTATGTGGTTTGTTAGTGGTTACATGATTGGAGTTTCGAATTACAAATCTTTGGGTTTTGTGTTCAATTCCCAGTGGTGAATGAATTTTTTTCTAGTAGGTATTAGTGAGCTCTTGAGGCAACTAAGAAACGCTATTTGGAATCGAAAATTAATTTTTTACTCTGTGAAATTGAATTAGTTGAAAATAACAAGTTTGATGGTAAAAAGTCTGTCATTGAATTCAAATATACAGATTAGTGTTATTATTGATAGTTAATTCAAATAATTATTATTAAAAAAATTTTCTTTAAGGTTATGTTAAAATAACTATAAAATTCTTGGTAATTAATTCAATTAGACAAATTTGACTATTTTCTAAGTTATTTTTTTTTCTAATAATTAGTTATTTTTCTACTAATTATTAGAAATTTTCCACTAATAATTAGTTGCTTTGTACTAGCAATTAGTCATTTTCTACTACTGATTAGTTGTTTTCTACTAATTAGTTACTTTCTACTAATGATAATTAGATATATTCTACTTCTGATTAGTTATTTTCTACTTATAATTAATTATTTTCTACTAATTATTAGTAATTTTCTACTAACAATTAGATAATTTCCGCATATAATTAGATACTTCCCACTCTAAATTAGTCTCACTAAATTAGTTATTTTCTACTAGCAATTAGTTATTTTCTACTACTAATTAATTATTTTCTACTAGTAGTTAATAATTTTCTACTAATAATTAGTTATTTTCTACTACTAATGAGCTATTTTCAAATACCAATTAGTTATTTTTAGTACTAATTAGTTATTTTATATTAAATAATTAATTACTTTCCACTAGTAATTAGTTATTTTCCACTTCTAATTACTTATTTTCTACTACTAATAATTAGATATTGTCCACTAATAATTAGTTATTTTCTACTAATAATTAATTATTTTCTACTAGTAGTTAGTAATTTTCTGCTAATAATTGAAAACCTGCGATGAATTCTATGATTTATGAAAGTAATTGAATAGTTGCAAAGAATTTTAAAAAAATTAAAAAAATTTTCAAATATAATTAAATTCCTGAGAAGAATTTGATTATTTATGAAAATAATTGAATTATTTATAAAAATTTTTATTAAAATTGTATTTAAAATAATTTATTTGTTTCAAATAATTTTATTAAAATATTTGAAAATAATTGAATTCCTGTGGAAAATTCTAATATTTTTGTAAATAATTGAATGTTTTCAAAGAATTTTGTAAAAAATTCTCTTGAATAATTGAATTCTTGAAAAGAATTTTATTAAAATTTTTTTAAATAATTATTAAATTCTAATAAACAAATAAGATCAAAATTTTTTAAATAATTGAAATCCTGCGATGAATTTTATTATTTATAAAAATAATTGAATTCTTGTTAACGAATTTTATTGAAATTTTCAAAAATAATCGAATTCCTGAGAAGAATTTTATTTTTTTATGAATATAATTGAATTATTGCGAAAAATGTTATTAAAATGTTTAAGAAGAATTGAATTTCTGCCAAAATTTTTGTTGTTTTTGAAAATAATTGAATTCTTCAAATGAATGTTATAAACATTATGTTTTAAAGAATTAACTTTTTTCGAAATATAAGAAATACTATGAAAATTTTATTTTAAATAATTGAATTCTTGTGGAAAAATTTATTTGTGAAAGTAATAGAATTTTTCAATTAATTAATTAATAATATTAAAAATAATTGAAATTTTTCGATGAGTTTTATTATTTATGAAAATAATGGAATTCTTGTAAACGAATTTTATTAGAATTTTTAAAAATATTTGAATTCCTGAGAAGAAATTGATTAAATTTTTATAAAATAATTGAATTCTTGGGAAGAACTTTGTTTATTTTTTTTTAAATAATTGAATTCTTGCAAAGAATTGCATAAAAAATGATTATAAACAATTGGTTTTTTTTTTACAAAATTTGAGAAAATTAATTTGAAAATAATTAAATTCCTGCGAAAATATTACTATATGTGAAAATAATTGAATGTTTGCATAGAATTTTATAAAAAAATCTTCTTAATAATAAAATTCTTGAGAAGAATGTTAATGGAAATTTTGAAAATAACTATTAAATTCTAATAAACAAATAATATCAAAATTTTTTTTTTAAATAATTGAAATCCACCGATAAGTTTAATTATTTATAAAAATAATTGAATTCTTGCAACGAAATTCATTAAAATTATTGAAAATAATTGAATTCCTGAGAAGAAATTGATTCAAAGTTTTTTGATTCTTCATAAGAATTTTATAAATTTTTTCGAAATATAATAAATATGGAAATTTTATTTTAAATAATTGAATTCTTTTACGAAATTTTATGAAAATAGTTGATATTGAAAATAATTGCTTTAAAGAATTTGCTTATAATTTTTGAGAATACTTTTTTCGATTTTTAGTATTAGCAAATTTGAAGTAGTGGAAATTCTCAAAAAAAAAAACAGAAATAGTTGCTTTTAGTACATGAGTGCGAAGCCTAAATTATTTGAATTTTTGTTTCTTCGAATTTCACGCCAATAAAATTCTCCAAATTGCCACCTGGATGTCATGTAAATTCGCTCATAAACGAAATGAAGCAAATTGACAATTTGACATTCTACTTGAAATACAACAAATAGACTCCAATTGTACTCAAGAGATATTTTTCTCCCGTTTTCCCTTCTCGACTGCCAAGAAAGTCTAACAGTACTCCAAAATTAAGCTCTCCTGTAGGAAGACAATAGGCGCCAAGTCCCTGAGAATACTTGTAGCAATTACAAATCTTAGGTTATTTTTTTTTTTTTTGATAAAAATAAAAATTGACCAAAAAGTGGAAATTCTAAACTGGACCAAAACACTTTGGGTTCGAATTCTAGACTAATGGATTCTATAATTAAAAGGAAGAATGTAACAAAAAAATTCTCGATTAATATAAAATTAACACGTCCTACATGTGCTATTCTTTCTTTCCAAAATGGGATAAATCGATTTTATTGACAGTTGTTGTGTATTTCCTAGTGTGCTTTATATAATCCTGTCTTCGATTTAAGTTTAAACAACATTTTACGAAGTCAGCATTTGACTTTGATTTTGTCTCATTTCACATTCCAGTCGTGACTAGAGATTCTGGTTCAACAAATCGTGTATGTGTGTGTGTACGCTTGTAGCAGCACAACTGGTGAAATCACGGGGAATTTAAATAAATTCAATCGATTTTCTCGCGACCTTACTCCGGAAGTGTCTGATTAAAAATATTGTGACCTGTCAATATAACTAACACGTAGTGAGAGAGAAAAATTTGTTTATTCTTAATTAAACTCGAAGGTAAATTTAACTTACGAGTACAAATATCCTGCAGTATTCATGTTCCTATTTTTTTCCTTTCCTATTTCTCCTTTTTCTTTTTCTTCCTTTTTCGCTACTTTTTCTTTTTTCTCCTTCTCCTTTTCTTATACAATTTTAAAAACTATTCTTTTCTTCTTATTTTTTTTGCACTGTTTTAAAAATGCCTTAAGCTACGTGCATTTAACACGCCCTCGACCTCTTGACCTTATTCCATCGAAAAATCGTTATTTTTGAGTTAGCTTTTATATATTCAAAGCTACATCTATATAGATCTTTTGGTTGGCGCAAAATTAATCTACTTTTGCATATATGGTTGACGAAAGAGATTTTTGGTAAAGGGGAGAAAAATCCGCACAAGTGCTCGTGAATATAACTACCACAGAGGGAGAGAGTGACCACACAACCACCACGAGTTGATGGTGACATTGGGGGGATGAGAGACACAGAGAGAGAGAGAGAGAGAGAGTACACCCCCAAACTCAATTCCCACACCCATATTTCTAGCCAGCGTCGAACTGGAAGATACATCTAGATAAATGCGGCGAAACGTGCCAGTATTTTGTAGAGATGGGAAAAATTTTGTCTACACTTGCACAAATACGAGAACATGGAAAATTGGGACAATTCTTTTTTCGGCAAAACTCCAAAAAGATTTACCGTCAACGCCCCCTTTTCGACATTTGATGAAAGAAAGGATACGAAAAGCTTTTACAAATATAGACATTCCTTCTCCCTTCCTTTTTTTTCTTTTCTTTTCCTTTTTCAATATTCAGAACAAATTTCTTTTTATTTTTCGAGACGTCTCGTTGGGTTTTTATTTTGGCAAATAATGTTATTTGTCACACTGCTGGCGCTTGGGAAAGATTACATACACGTAACACTTTTCATTCATAGATCCAACAGAATTTTTATGAGGATTTTTCATTTTTTTAATTCGATTTTCGAAAGAGGGATTAAAAATACATAATACCAAAAATTATGCACTCAGAAGATAATAATTAATATCAATTAATAATAATCCGAAAATAATAATTAGATAATAATTATTAACATATAATAATTAATATTTATCTCTTAATTAATTTATTTATATTTACGTAGGTATTTAATTATGATTATTCATAATTTTTATTTCTTTTATTCTTTTATTGATACCAGCAAAGGGAAAAAAAAACAACATATTATCCCGTTTCTCAATATTTTTGTAGAAAATTCTCAATTTTCATAAGGAAATAATTTGCATCATTTCTATTTCTAAATTACAATTCGCTTTAATAAAATTTAAAGTTTTTTTAAAATTAATGAAAAAAAATTTTATAAATTCTATTTGTCAATTAGAAATTGAAATTTTTAAAATTTTTAGAAAATTAAAGGAATAAGTTTTAGTCAAAAAAAAATGATCTGTTACATTTATTTACAAATTTCTTTCGGATTTTTCGAAAACATCAGTAACTACTTTTTTAAATAAATATTTAATTATTATTTTTCCATAGGAAATAAAACTCTTTAAAAGATTCAAATTCAAACCTTTTTGAAATAAAACAACTTATAAAAAATTGTTATAAAACATGAAGAAATCGATCACTCCGAGTCTTTGACTCGGAGCAATCGATGTCTTCATGGTTTATAATTATTAAAGATGACCGAGTGATAAAATCATTAATTTATATCATAAATCTTTTTAAAAAAAAATTTTTTTTATTATTTTTTACGAAAATAATTGAATTATTCAGAAGAAATTTATAAAACATTAGTAATTGAATTTTGCAGAAGAATTTTGATATTTACAAAAATAATTGAAATTTTGAGGAGAATTAAAAAAAAAATTTTTAAATAATTGAATTTCTGCGAAGAATTTTCTTTCTTTTGAAGATAATTGAATTTTGCAAAGAATTTTATCAGAACTTTTGAAAATAATTAAATTTCCAGGATGAATTTTATTATTTATGAAGATAAATAAAATTTTGACGAGAAATTGAAAAACAATTTTGAAAATAATAGAATTTCTAGGATGAATTTTTTTTAATTATAAAGATAATTGAAATTTTGACAATAATTTTATTATTATTTTTTACAAATAATAAACTTTCAGAGAAGAATTTTATTATTAATATAGATAATTGAAAGTTTGAACAGATTTTTTTAAAAATTTTATTTAAAAGTAATTGAATTTTGCAGAAGAATTTTGATATTTTTAAAGATAATTGAAATTGTGAGGAGAATTTAAAAAAATTTTTGAAAATAATTGAATTTCTGCAAAGAATTTTCTTACTTTTGAAGATAATTGAATTTTGTAATGAATTTTATCAGAACTGTTGAAAATAATTAAATTTTCATGATGAATTTTATTATTAATGAAAATATAATGATAATTTTGACGAGAAATTTAAAAAAAATTTTGAAAATAATTGAATTTCTGCAATGAAATTTATTATTTATAAAGATAATTGAAATTTTGAACAGACTTTTTTTAAAAATGTTGAAAAGTAATTGAATTTCGCAGAAGAATTTTGATATTTATAAAGATAATTGAAATTGTGAGGAGAATTAAAAAACATTTTTTGAAAATAATTAAATTTCTGCGAAGAATTTTCTTTCTTTTGAAGATAATTGAATTTCTGCGAAGAATTTTCTTACTTTTGAAAATAATTGAATTTCAGAGAAGAATTTTGTTATTTATAAAGATAATTGAAATTTTGACAAGAATTTTATTAAAATTTTTTTTAAATAATTGAATTTAGGAGAAGAATTTTATTATTTATAAAGATAATTGAAATTTTAAACAGACTTTTTTAAAACTGTTGAAAAGTAATTGAATTTCGCAGAAGAATTTTGATATTTATAAAGATAATTGAAATTGTGAGGAGAATTAAAAAACATTTTTTGAAAATAATTAAATTTCTGCGAAGAATTTTCTTTCTTTTGAAGATAATTGAATTTCTGCGAAGAATTTTCTTACTTTTGAAAATAATTGAATTTCAGAGAAGAATTTTGTTATTTATAAAGATAATTGAAATTTTGACAAGAATTTTATTAAAATTTTTTTTAAATAATTGAATTTAGGAGAAGAATTTTATTATTTATAAAAATAATTTAGATTTTAAAGAGAATTTTTAAAAAAATGTTATAAATACCTAATTAAAATTTTGCTACGAATTTTATTAAATTTTATTCCGGATTGTTTGTTTTTTTTTACAATTTTGACAATTTCGTGTTTCCTTTTTGTCGTTTTTTTCTAAAATTCCATGCGACTTTTTTGGAAATTTTATGCGACTTTTCGTGACTTTTGTTATTTATTTATTTTTAATAAAAAATAAATAAAATAAAATAAATAAAAAAAATTTTAAAAAAAAAATTTGATAAAAATTATTTGATACGAGTAAATATTTATAATTGATATAATAGTCAAGTAATTGAGTTATTTGAATCGAATACAATTTTTTTTCCCTGCAGGATTTTGGTGTTATTTGAAGATCTTTGAGACAATTGAAGAAATTAAATTAAGGGGGCAATTAAATTTTATCATGCTTGAAATTTTTTTACCTAAAAGTTAGAATTCTTCCCAAGAATTCAATTATTTACAGAAATAATTCTTCCAAAGAATTCAATTATTAAAGATAAATAACAAAATTATTCCCGTAAATTAAATTAGTTTGAGTCTATTTTAATAAAATTCTTTGCAAAATTAATTTTTTCGATATGAATTGAATATTATAAAATTTTTATTTTAAATAATTGAATTCTTATGGAAAATTTTATTTGTGAAAATAATTGAATTTTTCGTTTAATTAATTTAAAATATTATTCAAAATAATTGAAGTTTGGATGGATTTTATGAATTTTTTAAAAATAATTAAATAGTTTTGCAAATTTTTATGAAAATACTAGATATTGAATACTAGATTTTTGGAAAATAATTGAATCCTTTTAAAGAATTTGATTTTAATTTTTGAGAACAGTTTTTTGATTCCTAATATCAGCGAATTTAATGTAGTGGAAAATTCCCCAAAAAAAGTCAGAAATAAAAATAGTTAATTAATATTTCATTAATAATATATAATTTATTTATTTATTAGTTTTGCTTAACGAAGTGAAAAAGATCCCTTTGTCAAACGATTAAACAATTATGAAATAAATAAAATTAATTGACTCCTCAATGTTCGATTAGACCACTGATGTGAAATTTCTTTTTTTTCAATATCTAATATCTCGAATCAAGATTGAGATTGAGATAGACGAAAATAGTCTTAGCTGAATAACCTAGATGTTATGTTTGTTGACTCGAGCGCAACATGAAATCCCAAAAGAATGGCACTAAAATGAAATAACCGCAAAATCGAAGGAAGTTTATATGCCTCGAGGGGTGAAATTCTATCGATCACACACAAATGTATATATATATATATAGAGATGTATGTTTAGCTTTCACTAGAGAGAGAGGGCTTGGAAAAAAAAATTGACATTTCTCCCCTGCAATTCAAAGATTTTCAATTTCCTTATTAACTAAAGTGCATTTCATTCTTACAAAACTCTTGAAAAATGACACATCTTCTATCACTTTAGTTCCATTGATAAACAAACTGACAGGCTTTAAAATTAATTCACCAGAATAATTTTCATAAATCAATTCAAAGAAATAGGGACCGAACTGTCCCCCCTTCTAACCCCCTTCTAGGGGGGAAAGTAATAATACCTATTAATAAAAAAAACAATTTTTTTATCTAGGAAAAAAGTTTTTTTCATCAAAATAAAATTTTCATGTTCTTGAAGATAGTCTCGAAACCTCTTTGTTCTAATTTGACAACTTCTTTCCAGAAGAACCGCAATTCTCCCCGTTTTTTTTTTTTTTTTTTTGTGAAAAGAAGATTAAGAGAAATTGTGAGTTTTCAGGAAATTTTCGAGTATCGCCTCGTAATCGCAATCACGACGAGGTATAAACGAACAATTAGGCACCTCACGAGGAAAACAATTAGAAGACGAGTTGTAATTCCGGACATGTGCCTCGACTTGTTGGAGCCCGCGAAATGGGAATTTGTCGCAAAGTCGTTTAACAAAGCAGTTCTTGGCACGATTCTATCCTTTACTGTGTATAACGTTACATACCAGGATCGATAACCCCCAGACGAGCGTCTATTGAAATTCTCAAACTCGTCCCCTTTAAAAAAAAAAAAGTAGAAGAAGAAAACGAAGAAGTAGAAAAAAAAACTGGGGAACTTTGCCAAAAATATTAATCTCTAGTGAAGTAATCAAGAATTGAAATTCTACACAAATTGAGATAAGAAATATACTCTTTAAAAAACCATTTTCAAAAAATTTTAAAAAAATTATTTAAATCCCTTTTATAAATTTTTTTGCCAAGAATTTAAATATTTAAAAAAAATTAATAAAGTTCTTCGCAGAAATTCAAATTATTAATAAATATAATAAAATTTATAAATAATACCATAAATAATGACATTAATAAGTATATGAATATCAAATTTATAAATAGTGATAAAAATAAATAAATAATGATTGTATATACAGGAAAAGTAACAATGTAGCATAAAGAAAGTGTGAGGTTTGAAATAAAAAAAAAAATCCCTTTTTTCTCAAATATGTTCACTAAAGTTGAAATAGCTTATTTCAACATTTCCCAGAGCGACGAGAGTGCTTATCATTTGAAAGGTACAACAAAGGACTGAATGCCTTAAGGCGCGACTCCTTAATGGGATTCTGAGATACGAGACAGTTTTATCGTGTATTCACTACTTCTGCGAACCAATAGCTTCTCGAAATTTTACATTCTGTATACAAGTCAACGAGACATGTAAATCTTCAAATTTTACTCTTGTAACAAGTGGATTACAATTGCGGCTTTTTGTGTAAACATCCATTCTCTGTTCCTAAACAAAGAGGGAAATTATGTTTCAATAAAATACTCTGATGCGTTTTGTTCCAAACTCCAGATTATTCTAAAGAAATTAATTTAGATTTCTTTAATATTTATTTGATTTATACAAATATTTGACTCGTTTTTCGTCTCAATTTGATATTCTTGGAAAAACTGAGAGAATACTATTTTCTTCAAGGTTTTTCAATTTGTTTGCTTCTTAGGTATACCTTTCTTGGGAGCGTGTTACCTACATTCTTTCTTTTCTTTGTTTTTAATGGAATAATTATCAGACTTCGGACACGAAAATTAATTTTAAAAATGTAGCAAAAAATAGCTTTCAAACTATAGAAAGTAGTAAAAAAGTATAGCTATCGAAAAATTAAATCTGACGACAAAAAAAAAACACGTTTTAAAAATGATCTGTTACATTTATTTACAAATTTTAAAAAATTGTTATAAAACATGACTTTTGAAGATAATTGAATTTTGCAAAGAATTTTATGATTCATGAAAGAATTCAAATTTTTATAAAAATAATTTAATTTAAGAATTAATTATAATTAATTTAATTAAGAATTTTATAAAATTTTTTGAATAATTGATTGCATTCGACTGATTTTATGAAAATTCTAATTTAAACAATAATTGAATTCTGTTTAGAAATTTTATAAAAATAGTAGATATTGGAAATTAATGAATTGCGAAAAGTTTTTAAAAATAATTAAATTTTGCAAATAATTTTATTAAAATTTTTTACAATAATTGAATGTCTGTGTGGTATTTTATTACATTTTTTTATGAAAATAATTGAATTTCTAAACAGCATTTTATTATTTATGAAAATAATTGAATTCTTGCGAACGAGTTTATTAGAATTTTTTAAAAAAATTGAATTTTCAAGAAGAAATTTATTACTTTTAAAAATAATTAAATTCTTGTGATCAATATTGTTATTTATGAAAATAATTGAATTATTTAAAACAATTTTTAAAAAATTCTTCTGAAGAATTCAATTATTTTCAAAAATAACAAAATTTTTCACAAAAATTCAATTTCTTTTAAACATTTTAATAAAAATTTTCGCAATAATTCAATTATTCGCATAAATAATAAAATTCTTCTCAGGAATTCAATTATGAATTATGTCCATAAATAATAAAATTCATATCGGCATTTCAATTATTTTTAATACAATTTTACAGAAATTGCTTTAGAAATGTAATTATTCATAAAAATTGAATTTCAATTCCTCAAAAAAAATCAATTATTTAAAGAAATGTTGTTTTAAAATTCTTTAGAAGAATTCAATTATTTACAGAAATATGAGAATTTTTCTCAGGAATTCCATTGTTTTCGAAATATTTTAATAAAATTGTTTGAAAAAAATGTATTATTTTAAATTCAATTTCAAATTAAATTTTTAAAAATAATTCAATAATTCGTTTATAGATTTTAATAAAATTCTTCACAAGAATTCAATTATTTTTTAAAGCAATAAAATTCTTCGAAAAAATTCAATTATGTTTACAATTTTTTAAAAATTCTTGTCAAAATTTGAATTATCTTTGTAAATAATAAAATTCTTCTCCAAAATTCAATTATTTTCATAAATAATAAAATTTTCAGGAGGATTCAATTATTTTCGTAAATAATAAAATTCTTTTTAGGAATTCAATTATTTTGATAAATAATAAAACCCATCGCAGAATTTCAATTATTTTTAATACAATTTAAATCGAATTTCTCGAAAAAATGTAATTATTCTTAAAAATTTTATTAAAATTCGTCAAAAGAATTCAATTATTTAAAAATTTATTGATACAATTATTTAGTAAAATGTTCTCTTATTTGACTCGGACTGGTTAACTAATTTTACAAATTTGAATTTATTTACTAATTTGAATTAATTATAAGTATCGGGAAATATTCTCTTGTTTTAATTTGAGCTTTTTTAATGTTAATTTTTTTTAATATTAATTTTTTTTTAAATTATTTTTGTTGTTGTGGTTTTTAATGATAGAGAAAGATGATTATATGATAATTGTAAAAACTATATTATGATGAACTTGGTGGTGAAAAAAAAAATTTCTAAGAAAGTGGGACAAAAATAATTATTATGTTAAGCCACCAGGAGTCAGTGATGATACGTCTTCGTTACTCTAAAACTACTTGTTAAGCACGCTTAAGTTGGCGATACAAACCTAGTTGTAATTAATTCAAGCCTCTGAATCGTATATCGCAAAGAAAGGGGAAATTGCTTCAAGACTTGGCTGACTGCTTTACAAACTTCAACGCTTGTTTGTACAGTTAATCATCTATCAGCCTCCGAAATAGACATTGAGTCTCACACACTTTCGTTTAATTAAAATAATATATTTTACATTATTCGAAAGAATTCATTTTTTTTACAATGAAAAAAATTATTTTATTCAATGGAATTCAATTACTTTTCTTATTAATTATTTTATTCAATGGAACGATTACTTCTCTGTTGTCAAATAAATATTTATACATAATTTTTATATGATTTTAATGGAAAATGAGGAAAATAATTGAATTTTAGAAAAATTTAGACGAAAATAATTTTAATAATTTTTTTGACAAAAAAAAAATTGAAGTGGCAAAAATTTAACAAAACTGCGATAAGAGGAGAAATTTCTTTCTGATAAGGATAAAATAGATAGTGGTGAATTAGTAAAAAAAAAGGGAAATAAAAATAGAAAAGTGTAGCAAGAACTAATTTTTCAAAGAAAAGAAATTCAAAGAAATGGGATAAAGTTTGAGTTTCGCTGTCAGCCGAAATTGAGAGGGGGCGAAAATTACTGTTGGTTTCGCTTTAATTAAGAGGGCGAAATGCATAGAGGAGACCATTACGTAACGAATAATTTAACTTGAAGAAGACTTGAAGATTACAGGGTCCACTTAGACGGATATTATCAGACAATCGAGAGACCATAAAACTTATTCTTCATTCATAGGAACTCGCGTACTTGCGCCTATATTATAACAAATTTACTAAATGCAACGTCTGTAATTCAAATGTTTTCTTTTTACTTCAGTGTATTCTCTTGATTCTTTTTTTTTCTTCCCGCCACTCGGAAATTTGCGAGTCTAATTTGTCGTTTTCCCCCCACAGAAATTTTCAAGAGAAACCACACAAAAACTTGTTTCTCTCTTTCTTTTCCTCTCTCTCTCTCTCCTTTTTTTCTTTCTCTCTTCCCCTTCTCTCTCTCTCTTTGTAGCGGAACAACCCGAGTAAAATGAAAAGCATCAAGCTCATCTGATACTACCACGTATCCACTAAATCTGCAGAGAATTGTCCAATCTAAAAGAAAAATAAGAGAAAAGATTCCCGACGATGTAAAGAAAAATTTAAGCATCTTTTTTTGCGTGTTTTTTTTTTTACTTTCTTTACAAACATAAATTTTATCTAATAATTCAAAGGCGGGAAAAAGAATTTTTTTTAATTAAATCCCATTAAAAGAAACACATCACAAAGTTCCTTATATTGCTAAAATAAAAAAAAATATCATCTTAAAATTAAATTCTTGAGATTAAATAAAAAAAAAGTGAAATTTTATATACGAATGGTTAAAGTAGTTTTATATGCGTGCAAAAGAAGTACCTCAATGACGAAATATAGTATATAGAAAAATGTAAATAAATATTTTCTTTTTCACCCATTTTATGTTTATTCCAACTAATGACTTTTGCTCTAAATCCCTTGACTTTAAAATTTCTGAAATGGTCTTTTAATTTTTGTCGCTTGAACTGTTGCTAGGGTGTCAAACGTGCTTAAGATCTCTTTTTGCCTTGCAGATTAATTAAAGCCCTTATATAGCAAGCGACTTAATTTACCGTCAAGGGAAATTTAATCAAGTTTCTGGTTTACACAAAGAGGTTTCCGGAAAAACATGTTTCGGTCAATCACGTACATAATTTTAATTCAATTTACGCCTTTCATTTCAAAGCATCTTTGTTACCCACCGGTCTCTCTCCCTCTCTTTCTCTCTTTATATTTTATGTCTTTTTATATTTTTTTTCTCTCCATGTTTTATTCTTTTTTTTATTTTTTCTCTTTTTATATTTTATTTATGTTTATATTTTGACTCTCTGTATTTTGTCTGTCTTAATATTTTTTCTATCTCTATATTTTCTCTTTTTTTCTCTCTCTTCATACTGTATTTTTTTCTTTATTTCCTTTCTCTTCAATCTGTTTCCCCTTTACATTTGTTCTCTAATAATGTATCGCAAATTTTTTATTTTTAACTTCATTTTTCGCTCTTTAATTGTACTTTAAAAAACAAATAATAGGAGTAACAAATAATAGTGCTAACAAGCAATAGTAGTAACAAAAAACTAGTGGTAATAAAAAATAGCGATAACAAAAAAAAAGTGGTAATAAAAAATTTAATTATTTTCATAAATAAAAAAATTTCCACAGGAATTCAATTTAATTTAGAATAACATTTTCAAAAGAAATGTCGAAAAAATCAAATATTTAACAACATTTTTATACAATGTTTTGAATTCAATTAAAAAAAAAAAAATTTGATAAAATTCTAAGCAAGAATTCAATTATTTTCATAAATAATAAAACTCATCGAAGAATTTCAATTATTCTTAATAATATTTTAAATTAATTAATTGAAAAATTCAATCATTTTCACAAATATAAATTTTTCGACAAGAATTCAATTATTTAAAATAAAATTTTCATAATATTTCTTATCTTTCGAAAAAATCAATTGTTTAAAATAATTTTTTATGAAATTCTTCGCAAGAATTCAATTATTTAAAAAAATTAAATCAAAGTTCTTCGCAAGAATTCAATTATTTTAAAAAAATTTAATAAATTTCTTCTCAGGAATTCAAATACTTTTAAAAATTCTAATAAAATTCGTTTACAAGAATTCAATTATTTTCATAAATAATAAAAGTCATTGAAGAATTTCAATTATTTTTAATATCATTTTTAATTAATTAATCGAAAAAATCAATTACTTTCGCAAATAAATTTTTCCACAAGAATTCAATTATTTAAAATAATATTTTCATAATATTTATTATATTTCGAAAAAATTAATTATTTGAAATAATGTTCATAAAATTCTTATGAAGAATTCAATTATTTTCAAAATAACCAAATTTTTTAACAGAAATTCAATTCTTTATATACATTTTAATAAAATTTTTTGTAATAATTCAATTATTTTCATAAATAATAAAATTCTTCTCAGGAGTTCAATTATTTTTGAAAATTTTAATAAAATTTTTCGCAAGAATTCAATTATTTTGATAAATAATAAAATTCTTCTCAGGAATTCAATTATTTTTGAAAATTTTAATAAAATTCTTAGCAACTATTCAATTATTTTCATAAATCATAAAATTTATCGCAAGATTTCAATTATTTTTAATACAATTTTACAGAAATTGCTCAAAAAATGTAATTATTTTTAAAAATTTAATTTCAATTCCTCGAAAAAATCAATTATTTATAAAAATTTTATTTTAAATTCTTTGGAAAATTTAATTATTTATAAAAATATTAGAATTTTTCACAAGAATTCAAGTATTCTCAAATATTTCAATAAAATTGTTCGAAAGAAATCATTTATTTTAAATACAATTTTAATTAAATTTTTTTTTTAAATAATTCAATTATTCTTTTAGATTTTAATAAAATTCTTCCCAAGAATTGAATTATTTTGAAAAATAACAAAATTTTTCACAGAAATTCAATTCTTTGTAAACATTTTAATAAAATTTTTCGCAATAATTCAATTATTTTGATAAATAATAGAATTTTTCACAGGAATCCAATTATTTTTAAATATTTTAAAAAAACTGTTCGAAAGAAATGAATTATTTTAAATACAATTTTAATTAAATTTTTTTAAAATAATTTAATTATTCTTTTAGACTTTAATCAAATTCTTCCTAAAAATTCAATTATTTTGAGGCATTTTAATAAAATTCTTTGCAAAATTAATTCATTTTCGTAAATAACAATATTCATCACAAGAATGCAATTATTTTTAAAAGTAATAAATTTCTTCTGAGAAATTCAATTATTTTAAAGAATTGTTATAAAATCTTTCGCAAAAATTTAATTATTTTAATAAATAATAAAATGCTGTTTAGGAATTCAATTAATTTCAAAAAAAGTTAATAAAATACCACACAGACCTTCAATTATTGTCAAAAATTTTAATAGAATTCGTTGTAAAATTGAATTATTTTAATTATTTTGTGAAGTTTCTAAAACGAGTTCTTTTGATCGTCAAGTTTAATTTTTCGATAGCTACTTTTTTACTACGTTTTTTAGTTTGAAAGATACTTTTTGCTCCTTTTTTAAAATTAATTATCGAGTGCGAAGTCTGACAATTGTTTATAAATAACGATAATAATTATTAAATAACCTCTTATTAATAATATGTAACAAATTATTTTCTATTAGTAAATTTTCATTAATTAAAAATTATTTTTTATATTATTTATTTTTATAATATATTTAATATTTATTAATATTAATATATATATATATATAATATAAATTATTGTTATTAAGAATAATTTTTTTATTTATTATTATAATTATTCTATCTCAATTTTCACATCTGTTCTAAAAATCTTTTTGTTTTTCTCTGATTACTTCACTGGTATTCATGTTGTGTCATTTTTTGTCTGTTTCAGAGGTAAGTGCTCAATATCTACAGTTCTTGATGTTCAATTTCTGATCGGAAAAGAAAAGAGGGTAAATTGCCCAAAGCTGTGAGGGGTGACAATGAGCCACAAAAGATAACTGGAGTGAGAAATTGTGGAAAATAGTTCGACCATAAAGCAACTCCAAAAGTCAAGTCAGGTTCATTTTTTTTTTGTCCAAAGAAAGAGAGATATTTGTGTGTTAAAAAAAATCCAAGTGTCAATACGTGCTTAAATAAGAAATTTATTTTATTTACTCTTTGAAAAACAAGGAAATAATTTTTCTTTTACTCTTTTTTTACTTTTTTACTCTTTTTTGCTCCCCTAAAAAATATTAATTAAATAAAATAATAATTAATAAAATTAAATAAAAATATTAACAAAACTTTATATTTAATAAATTTAGTTTAAAATTTTTGAATTTGGTTTTTAAATTTTATTTTTCAATTTCGAAATCGTAAAAAAAACGTATTTCGAGAACACAATATCTCTACATATAGCTATTATTAACTGTGTTTTTTTCTTTTGTATGCATATTCTTTTTTTTAAACCCTTGTTTGTACATTACTTGGATATAGAAATGGACGTTTTGTTCGCTTAAAATTTTAACCTTTTTTTTTCATTTTTTGCTTTGCCTCTTGAACGCTCTGGGCTTTCATAGAAGAGCGCAGAAATCTGTGTTTTACTTTAGTCACAAATGCTTTTCCGCTCGATTTTCCCATTGCCCTTCCAAGCTTTTTGATAAAATCATTTCTCGCGTCCTTCCTTTTAGCGAATTGAAATATGTTTCATTCTCCCGGGGAGACAAATCAAATCTTTTCCCAAAGAAATAAAGTAAAGACAAACAAATTTATTTTAGTTTCTGTTAAATAAATGGATATTGTCTTTTTCGCTGTGCAGAGAAAGGGAGAGAAAAAGATAGAGAGAGAGAATAAAATTCAATAGTTAAAGTATACTTTTCGATGTAAAATAGGAGTAAAGAAATTTTATTTCAAACTGAAAATTTTTTATTTTTGACTATTTGAATTTTATTGCTTGTATTTTGTTATGATTCTCGTTCTAGAATTCAGATGAATAAATTAATTTATAAATATGTAAATGATAGTGAATATAAATAATGAATGGAAATTAATTTTTAGGTAAAGGAATAAGTAAATAAATAATAAAAAAAATAAACGTAATTGTCTACTTGAAAATTACCAAATTTAATAATAATAATAATTATTATTAATGTTAATAATAGGTTATTAATAATAATAATTATTATTAAATTTGGTAATTTATTTACACTAATTATTATTGTTATTATAATAATTACAGTTAAATTTTTTATTGACTTTTATTTACAATTACTAAAATCGAATTAACTTTGACTTAGAAAAAAGTAAAATTTCTCTTCTGGAGAATTAATGTTACTTTAAGAACTGTTCTTTTCTTCAAATTATTTACCCAGAAATCTTCGAAAGAAAGGTTTGTTGAGTGCTGTTTTTTTTTGCTTGCAAGACGCACTTGCTTTATGTTTTTACAAGAAAAGGCACTTTTCAACTTGATAATTTGATTTTCCTTCTGCTAAAAATAATTTTGGATAGTAAAATTTTTTTTTCCATTTGTTCTTTTCATTATAAATATATATGATTTCATTTATAATAATTAAAATTCGATATTCGATGTTTATATTTAAAGTATTAGTTTTTTATTTTAATCATACAATTTTTTAAATTTAACTATTCTCTCGATAATTAATAAAAAATTTTTTGTTAGAATTAATTACTTGATATAATTTTCGAATGAAATGAATTATTTTCATAAATGTAGTTACATTTATGAAAATAATTTTTCGATTATAAATAAATATTTATAAATAAACATTACAGAGAATTTTAATACTAACAATATTTTTATTATGATAAATGAAAAAATACAAATTTTAATTATTACAATAATTGTAATAATAATTTTTGGTTTTAAAAATCTCTGTCAAATTATACAGTTATTATTAAATTATCATATTATTTTATTATTAGTATTATTTTTATTATTATTATTATTATTATTATTATTATCATCATCTGTTATTTATTATGTATTATGCATTGTTTACTATTATTTATTAACAATAAAAAAGAAAAAATAAAGGTAGCGATAAATAAAAATAAAAAAAAAACTCGAAATTGAACTTAAAAAGAAAAATTACTTTTATTTGATTGTAAATGTTTTGTATAAATCACTTTAACAGATTTTCTTTGCCTGTTTCGTTATTTTCAATATTCACGAGGAGACATGTATAATATATATATGGTTCGCTTTATAATGACCTATTATGTTAATACAAGCATACGATCGATTTTATGCCACTTAACATGAACATCACATAAATTCTCTCTCTTTTCTGCTCAAAGATAATAAATCATTGGTGCGAATTAATCTGCTATTAATTAATTACGAGTTATATTAATTGTATTTCAATTCTACTTGTCTAATTTCAAAATTTTGTTAATTAATAACGAATTTTAATTAAAAAGAAGAAAATTTTTTTTACAGACATAGATTTGCTATAATAGTTTCAAAATTTTTTTTTTAAAATTACTTTTATTTACAAATTAAAAAAAAAAAAAAAAAAAAACTTTGAATTTAGTCTTTGTGTATGTTTCTGTTTTTTTTTTAATATTGTTTGACAGATCGAAAAAATACAGATAAAAAAATAAATAAATTTTAATAAAAATTTTTCAAAAGAAGTTAGAAATAATTTATTTTAAAATTGTTTATTTAAAATTTTTGATTTAAAACATCCGTTTCAAAATTATTTTTATCTAAAAAATTAAAAAAAGGAAAATTAACTATAACAATCTTCGTATTTCATTCTTTCATTCTGTCTGTCCACATTTTAAATTTAGTTTTTGTGTATGTTTCTGTTTTTTTTTTTTTTTTTTTTTTAAATATCGTTTGACAGATCGAAAAAATGCAGATATTTTTTCATAATTTATAATAAAACAATATTTGAAATTAAAAAACATAAAAAAATTATGATTAACAAATTAATTTTGTTTATTATATGCTTTTTTCAATAACAAATTTCGTTTGACTGATCTAAATTATGCAAATTTTTCTCCTTTTTATTTATAAAAAAATATGAGAAAATTGTTAATTGTTAAAAAATTATAATTAAGAAATAGGAAATATTTTATGCACAATTTATATTTCTCAATAAAAATATTGTTCAGAAACTCATTCTTTTCTTTTGAAAAAGAAACATTACATATTCTATTCTATTTGTCAATCACAAATTTTAATTGAAAATGAAATTGAAACTTTTTAAATTTTTAGAAAATAAAGGGAAAAATTTTACTCAAAAAAATGTTCTGTTACATTTATTTACGAATTTCTTTAATTGTAAAATTATTCGAAAACATCAATAAGTTTTTTTTAAAATAAATATTTAATAAATATTATTTTTCCGTAGGAATTAAAATTTTTCAAAACATTCAAATTCAAATCTTTTTAAATTCAATAACTTATAAGAATATTTTTATGAAACATGAAGATAGCGATTGCTCCGAGTCGAAGACTCGGAGTGATCGATTTCTTCATGTTTTATAATTAATTAAAGATGACCGAGTGATAAAGTCATTGTTTTATATTAAAAGAATATTATTACAGTAACTTTTTCAAAAATTATTTTCATCATTTCCAAATCAATTATTATTTTCTACAATTTTTAATTATTTTTTTATGAAAATAATTGAATTCCCTAAAAAAAATTTATTATTTATAAAAATAATTGAATTATTGCAAAGGAATTTATAACAAAATTTGTAAATAATTGAATTCCTGAGAAATTTTTATTATTTATGAAAATAATTGAATGTTTGCGTACTATTTTTGGGAATTTGAAATTGATTTGAAAATAATTGAACTTTGGCAAAAATTTTGTTATTTATAAAGATAACTGGGATTCTGACGAGAATTTTTTTGTTAATTTGAAAGATAATTGAATTTTATGAGAAGAATTTTTTCGCTCTTGAAGATAATTGAATTTCTGCAATTATTTGTAGTTTTTTCAAAATTGGATTTTTTTAAGTGTTTTGAACAGAAATGTAAATTACAAATTTTTATGTTCTATTATTATTTTTAAAATTGCTAATTTTATCATGCAAAAAATGTATTATTTATAAAAAATAATTTAATTATTGCGAAGGAATTTATAAAAAAAAGGCCGTAGCAGTATAAGCATGTAAAAAGTGCCCCCTCTTGGATTGGGTCCATATTTAGGGAATAATTTTGACCTATTATGAGACTTATTTTCACCAAGTTTCAACTCGAAAAAAAATTTTGCTTTTGAGTTATACAATTTTTTTGAAAAATTCAAAAAAATTCAAAAATTTTTTTTCCCTCTAAAATGGCTGAACCGATTTTCATGAAACAATTTTTTTTGTACAATACAATATAAACAGTTAATAAAAAAAAATTGTCGACCAAATTCAAACAAAGAAAGTCAGTAAAAAGTCAGTAAAAAAAAATTTTTTTTTAAATTTTTTAAAAAAAAACATTTTTTTTTATTGAAATTTTTTTTGCACCACCGCCATTTTTTTTACATAAGATAATAGTCATTTCAAAAGTAACATATATTTTTGTAACATGATTGAAAGGGTACTTCATACTTTAAAAAATAAAAAACCAATTTTTGGCCCCTAAATAGTACATATAAACGAGGGGCCAAAATTTTTTAAAATAATATTAAAAATTAATTAATACTTAAATTAAATTTCTAAAGAGTTAATAATATATGCCTGTTTATTGTAAATATTGATTTTTTAGTCAACTTTTCAAAAAAATTTACAAAAAACTAAATTTTTTTTTGAAGTTTTTTCAACTTTGGCATATTTTTTAAAAATTGTAGAAAAAATTTGAAATTCACTTAGATTTAAGTTTTATCTTTAACTTAAGACCAAAAGAGTTTAAAAATCTTATTCGGTTCGTGAGATCCCAATATACATAATTATATAGAAAATATCTACTGCTTTGATTCAAAAATAATATTTGTTTGAATAATTGTGTTTAATTCAAATATATTTTTTGTTTTGGTAAAAAAAAAATATATTTAAAAATGTTATGTTTAATCTAAACTTAAATGTTGATTAGAAATAATTTAAAATCAACCATAAATTATGTTTGAATGGAATATATTATTTCTATAACTAAACCAAAAAATATGTTTGAATTAAACTTAAATTTGTTTGACTGTACAGCAAAGATATTTTAAGTTTGATTTAAACAACATTCTTTTGAATCAAATAAATCGTTTTCTCAGTGTATTTACAAAAAAATTGTGTTTTAAAGATTGACATGTTTTTGGGCCGTGCGCGTGCAGCCGTACCGATAATTCCCGACGGTACATAGTGTACGTCCATTTACTTTTTTAATAAAAATCTTGTACATACTAAAAAATCAATATTTACAATAAACAGGCATATATTATTAACTCTTTAGAAATTTAATTTAAGTATTAATTAATTTTTAATATTATTTTAAAAAATTTTGGCCCCTCGTTTATATGTACTATTTAGGGGCCAAAAATTGGTTTTTTATTTTTTAAAGTATGAAGTACCCTTTCAATCATGTTACAAAAAATATATGTTACTTTTGAAATGACTATTATCTTATGTAAAAAAAATGGCGGTGGTGCAAAAAAAATTTCAATAAAAAAAAATGTTTTTTTTAAAAAAATTTAAAAAAAAATTTTTTTTTACTGACTTTTTACTGACTTTCTTTGTTTGAATTTGGTCGACAATTTTTTTTTATCAACTGTTTATATTGTATTGTACAAAAAAAATTGTTTCATGAAAATCGGTTCAGCCATTTTAGAGGGAAAAAAAATTTTTGAATTTTTTTGAATTTTTCAAAAAAATTGTATAACTCAAAAGCAAAATTTTTTTTCGAGTTGAAACTTGGTGAAAATAAGTCTCATAATAGGTCAAAATTATTCCCTAAATATGGACCCAATCCAAGAGGGGGCACTTTTTACATGCTTATACTGCTACGGCCTTTGTAAATAATTGAATTCCTGTAAAATTTTTATTATTTATGAAGATAATTAAATGCTTGCGTAATATTTTTGAGAATTTGATATTGTTTTGAAAATAATTGAATTTTGGGGAAAAATTTTGTTATTTTTAAAGATAATTGGTATTTTGACGAGAATTTCTTTTAAAGAAAGATAATTGAATTTTATGCGAAGAATTTTATCACTCTTGAAAATAATTGAATTTCTGCAATTATTTGTAATTTTTCCAAAATTAAATTTTTTTTTTAGTGTTTTCAACGAAAATGTAAATAACAAATTTTTAAATTCTATTATTTTTAAAATTGCTAATTTTACCCTAAAAAGTTAGTCTCGCGCTTCAGCGCGCAAATCGTTGCTAGTTAATTATATAAAATAGAATCGAAAGAAGTAAACAATTTTTATTATTTGGAAGAAGAAGTAAAATAATTCAATAAACAATTTTAATTAATTTAAGCATTTTTTTTTTTAATTAAAGAATAAAATTGAAATTATGTTTTGCTCTTCTTCGTCTCGAAACATTACGATTTAATAATGTTCTCTAGGGACAAATTAATGCTTTTCACTTAACTAAAATTCATTGGATAGAAAATATGACAATTTTATGTTGAATCGTCTTCATTAAGTATCATTTTTATCTCCCTTTTTTTTAACGTGTTTTATTACTCCACGATGAAGTTTTATATGACACGTTTTTACACTTTATGTTATAAAGAATCGTGGGATTATCATTGTGATGAACTTTTAATAATCATTCGTAATTTATATAGTAAAATTTAGTAATTTATCTTGAGGATAGTGATAATAAAAAAACATGAAAACGGAAAACTAATTATAATCCAAAGTATAACTATAAAATTGCTTCTTTTGTCAAAATGATTACTTGCGAATCAATTATGGAAATTCATTTCATCTCCAGGTTGAACAAATTTTCCATGATCTCATATTGCCGGGAAACCTTACGCGTCTACTGCGAAAATCGATTACATACATTATTAAACCCTTTAAAACTCTCATCAGTTTAATAGATCTTGAAAATAAACAAATTTCCAATCAAGTCAAACAAAGTTTTCGTGTTTGAACATTGGGGTTGAAGGATTTTCTTTTAAATTGCGCTTTTTAGTGGATACGAACGACGAATGTATTTGTAATTTCCATGAAAATTATTTTTTTAATGTGACGATTTTTCATTTTTTTGCGATAGTAATTCCCAGTAATTACTATCGATTGCAATTGACAATGATTTTTACTACTATTGCTAGTATTTATTTATCGAAACTACTATTTATTTTAATTTAATTATCATAATTATAATTATAATAATTAATTAAAAAAAATTACCCATTTGGATAAAATGAAAATTATCAATGTGTATTTTCTGGAAGAAATTTTTTTTTTCCAGAATTCTCGATCTTTTTTTTTCGAGTGTGTGAATCTACATGTATGTATATAGAATATTGCTGATCAGTAGTAACTGCTTTCACGGTTTAATCCTGGACGTTATATTCCCACAAATCCACCGCGTCTATTATCCGGGAAATTACATGTAACTCGTGACCTCTATTCAGACAAGAATTTCCTTCTAGCATAGACGTGTTTTCAAACAATATTCGAAAAAACATTTTTTACTTCTCTCAAACAATTTATTTTAACCCTTTTTTTTAAATACATTTAAGTTGAAATAATTTTGTTTTATTTTTTTTTATATAAATTTTTATACGAATTTTTATACTAATTTTTATACTAATTTTTATGTAAATTTTTTTACGAACTTTTATACTAATTGTTGTATGAATTTTTTTACGAACTTTTATACTAATTTTTGTATGAATTTTTCTTCGATTTTTTCCTACGAATCGTTTTATATGAATTTTTTTTTATATAAATCGAATTTAAAATATATTTGATAGAAAATAATGTAATTTTGCTTAAAGGAAACATATAATTGAATTTAGTGGAAAAATTGTTTATTCAACCACTGCATATACGATATTGAATTAAACTTGATATTTAATAAGGAAGTATAAAAAATTATAATTAAAAAAAATTAAATATTCATTGAAATTTAATATTAAATTTTATTCTATGCATTTGTCGTATAAATTATAGGATTTTCTCTCTCTCTCTCTCTCTCTCTTACTCTCTATAAATTTTGTATTTGTTTTAAATTAAATCAAAGAAATTGAACTCTTGCAAATTTATATAGAAATTCAGAGAACACTTAACGTGTTTTATTGATTTCTCGCATATATGCAATTCCAAGAAATGAATAATTATATAGAGAATGGGGTCAATTATACACTCGTCAAGAATAAGGAACGAAACAAGATCAATTGATTAATTTTGTAAAAAAAATATGTGCAACAAAAAAATTGTAACTAAAGATTAAAAACTTCTTTTCTTGGTAAAGTAATATTTTCTGCATCGATAATTCATGACGTTTTGTAAACAATTTTAAATTTTGTTTTTGAAAAAAGTAATAGTAATTATTTTTTATTTATTAAGTTTTGTTAAAATTTAGTTTTCCACAGAATGTAAAAATAAATATTCCCACAGAAAACTTTTATTCCAAAAAATAAAAAACAAATTTTATGACTCATTTTTTTTCTGATGGGGTTGTAATGTGGACAATAGTATGAAAAATATTTATGGAAGTATTAGGGAAAAAATGAAATATGATTAAATGGACTTTAAAGAAAGATCAAAACAATAAAGAAAAATACACAGACAAAAAAATGGTTTTATTTTCCATTTTTACTTTTTTTTTTGTGAATTCTATTGAATTTCGTGAGAAAATAATAGAAAATAAGTCTAGCGTGGTCCAGATAGAGAGAAAATAAAAGCAAATAACTGTCACTATTGGAAGGAGGGTGATATTGTGTGCCCTCCATCGAGAAAAATTCTCTTTGCACTTCTAGCCTCAAGAAATTCCGAGGAAAAATAAAATAAAAAAAAAAAAAGAGGAGAGAATCCCTATCTTTATGAAGAATTTGAAAAGCAATATGTGACCTGTATCCTGTACTTTTATTATAAAATCCAATTTTCATATTCGTTTCTTAATAATCATCGTGGTGAGAAATCAATTGTAATATTTATATTTATGTATTTCTTAAAGAAATTTTGGGTTAATTATTTTAATTTGTTGTTATTATTATCATATTTATTATTTTTTTATCTTTATTATTATTACTATTATTATTATTATTATTATTATTATTATTATTATTATTATTATTATTATTATTATTATTATTTATTTTTTTTTTTTTAAATGAAAACGTTTTGGACTTGTGCGATTTTTTTTATTATTAATATTATTTTTTTATCTTTACTTTTCTTTTTATTATTCTCTAAATTTTAATTAGTGAAGAGCCGTCCACTAATTCAAATTAGTAAAAACTTCCACTTCTACTCAGTAAAATTTTTTTGTATTTTATTTTGTAGTTTCAAAAATTTTTGAAAATTACATAATAACCAAAAATTTTCACAAAAGTTTTATTGAAAAAAAATTAGTAGAAATTTTTACTAATTTAAAGTAGTTGAAGACTTTTCACTAATTTAGTTTTAGAGAGTATTATTAATTTATAATAATTTTTTAGCGTAATTATTAAAATTTTTTTATTTTAAGAAAATTTTTTCTTATTTAATAATTTCAGAAATGAATAAGTAATAAAAGAAATAAAATGATAAATAAAAATAATAATTGAATAATAATTATGACGAGAAAAATTAGTAAATATGTTAATGGACTTGTGTTTTGTATTCTAAAATGAATATTAATTTAAAAATCAATTCAAGCTATGCAAATTGAAGGTTTTAATTTAGATTAAAAGTTACTCAATGATTAAAATCAGTTTAATCGCTCATGATTGATTGGTTGCAAAAATTGATTAACCTTTTAACCGAGATTTATGAAATCGATCTTGTAAATCCAACTTTTTGTTTATTTTTTATTTTATCAAAAAGTTAGTTTATTAATGTTAAAATAATAAACATTTGAATATACTTTTCTAGTATTTACTTTTTCCTTCTTTTTATTTGTAATTTTGTTTTATAATTTATAATAATATAATAATATTATTAAGTAGTAGAATTTATCACTCGGTAAAATTAATAATATTATTATTAATAAATAAAATTATTATAAAATATAAAATGTTGAAAAATATTAATAAAATAATAATAAATAATTATTGTTTAAATAATAAACATTTTTATTGACCATTTTAGTATTTACTTTTCTGTTCTTTTTATTCGTCATTTTATTTTATTTATTATAATATAAGTTCTTATTTTTTTGGTTCGTTTATTAATTAATTGAAAAAAAATATTTTGAACATAAAATGGTTTATTCTTGCTTGTAATGAAAAAGAAATTGAAGCAAAGAATATTAAGTTTGTGCGAATTAAAATTGTTAATTTGCAGAAAAGCATTTACACGTAATAAATTATTATGAATAATTAATTATCTTACTACTGAACTTCTGAAATGAATTTCGCTGTTTTCGTATTTAAAAGCGTACTTTTTAGCGAATTTTTTCACTCATAAAATACAATTACTACAAACAGAAATTAAAAACACAGAATGAAAGAGTCGAATTAATTTGGTTAATTAATAATTACTGGTTCTTTAAATACTTCTTTAAAAAATAATAAAAAATAATAAAAAATAATGAAAAATAATATATTTAATTTAATTTTTCTTTTAAACTGTAAATTTTAATTTTTTTCCTTCAATTTTCCGAAAAATAATAATTTCAATAATTAGTATTTTTAAGTAAATTTTTGTCCATTTTATCAAAGTTTATTTTATAATAAAAATTATTTTTTATTAAAAAAAGTTAATTAAATTATTATTATTAAATAGTCGATACAAAATTAATTACTGATTTAATTAAACTTATTTTGAGTAGGTAAAAATTATTTTCGCCAATTGTGGAAAAAAAGTGGTATTGAATTTAGAGGAAAAAAAACAAATCTCACCGACAGGAACACGTCATATCGTTAATAACCTTCTTTTTTACACCCTCAAGATCTCGATCTTTTTCTTGTTGTTCGCGAAAAACTTTATGAAGTTCTTTCAAATAAAAAAGTTTTCCCATTAAAGTGAAAAGTTTCTTTTAAAAAAATACAAGACTCGTGTCTATATTTATGTGTGTGTATGTATATATAAAAAAGGAAAACTCACTAGAATCAAGCAAGATCTCTCGATCATCCTTATTTTCCTCCTGTTTGGTTTCACAGAAAATTTAAAATAAAAAAATTTTCACTATTTTCACTTTTCTTTACAATTATAAACCTATAACCAGGCACACAATAAAAAGAACAATTATTTTCAACGAAAGAATAGAAGAAATAAACACAGATTTGCACAACTTATACTAAAAATTTTTTTTTAAACTTAAATTAAGAAAATTAAAAAATCACTGAAAAGATTTTTTTTCACAAGTCACTGAAAATTTTTTCCCGATAAAAAAAAAATTTTTTTTCAAGTGGAAACTTTTCTTTTTTTCATTGAAAGAAAATTAAAAAAATGGAGAAAAATAATAAAAATTTGTAAATTATTTACTATGACACATAAAGAAAATATTGTTCGATTTTTATCGAACCTCGTGGTGGGTACTTTTTTCTTTTTGAAGTAATCAATGATAAACCAACACACGTTACCCCACACGAGGTTGTCGGGCTGAAATGCACCGCGCGAGTAAATCGGCTTTTACGAGAGGCGCGCGCTTTCTCCCAAGAATCATACACAGTGCCACCTCGTGGTGATTCGTGAAGAAATAAAAAACACAGTGTGGACCACACCACCTACAACCCACAAGAATCCCAACCCTCTGCAAAAAAAAAACCCCTTTTATCCCTCATCCCCCCCCGCCCCTGTTCTTGGAATGTGGCGGGGGTTGCAGTCACTCTCCACTTTGTATCACGAGCCCCCGGGATTAGAGTTAGGGGGATAGACTTCTGAATTTAGAGGCAAGATGAAGGAAGAAAGGAGAGAAGCTTTAAACTTCCTGAGAGTGGAGGGAGTAGGAGAGGATGTTGAGTTCAACTTTCATGGATGAGAACTACTTGGAAGGTCATAGTGATCAAGTGTATCAAATTCACTGTGAGGATATAAATATATTCGCAACTTTTTCCCGCTGAGTTAAAAAAATAGGGGAAGTTCTTTTTTTTCTCCCCGCACAGTGATTTAATCTTATTAGGAGAGGTGAATTTCTTTTTTGTAATTGAGCTTTTTTTCGCTTTTAAGTTTTTCTAGAAGGAAAGAGTATTTTTTTCCAAAGGAGTATTTTTCTCTGTAAGAGGGAATTTTATTTGTTTAAACTTTTTTTTATGGGGCTATTTTTGGATCTGTTGATTGAATTTTGAAAATTTGATGCTTTTTCTAACGGCAACTATCAAGAAATGCTAATTATAACCAAACTTTAAGTGAATGAGAAGAATTTTAAAAAAAAGTCCGCCATATTGGATCCACCATTTTGTATTTTGAATATCTGATGCTAAATTAGCAATGACAGGGTTGCCACAGGTCAGAAAATTCAAGGAAAAATCAGGGAAAGCATAAATGGTCAGGGAAATCAGAGAAATGTCAGAGCAAGTAAATTAGTTCGGGAAAAAGTCAGGGATTCTTATTTAAAACTACTGGAAGAAATTAAATTTTTAGAATTCATAAGAAAATTCTGAATTTTGGTGTTTTTTTTGTGTTTACATCATAAACTATGTATTTATCACGAATTCTAATACAACATTTTCAATTTTTTCTATTTTTGACAATAATTTCTTTTTTAATAACTTAACTTTTGAAGAATAATAATAAAATTATTACTTATAAAATATTTCATGAAAACTTTTACTTAAATATTTTAAAATTAATTGAATTTTAAAAGAGTTGCGTTTACAATTATCATAAGTAAATAAACTTCAAAAATTTTCAATTTACAATTTTATAAATTTTAAATTTTCAATGATTTTAATTTTGAAATTTTACAGAACTTAGATTTTTGAAACATTTTAATAACCCAAAATCTACTGAAATAAGTTACATTTTTTAATATATATATATATATATATATATATATATATATATATATATATATATATATATATATATATATATATATATATATATATATATATATATATATATATATATATATATATATATATATTTCAATTATTATTCAAAATAATGGATTTTTAGAAGAATTTTAGTTAAAAATACTAAAAACAATTTCATTTTGGAAAAGTTACAAATTATTGCAGAAATTCAATTATTTTCAACAATACTTCGCGAAAATTTAATGTTTAAAAATTTTTTTAAATTCTTGTAAGAATTTCAATTATTTTCAAAAGTAATAAAATTCTTCACCGAAATTCAATTATTTTTAAAAATTTGAATAAAATTCATGACTAAATTTCAATTATTTTCAATAATTTTCCTCAATTCAATGATTTTCAAATTCTACTTTTTTAATAAAATTTTCCAAAAGCATTCAATTATTTAAAAAAAATTTTTGACAGGAATCCAATTAATTAAAAAACTCCTTTAAAATTTCTTCGCAATAATTTAATTATTATTATAATAATAAAATTTTTTACAGGGATTCAATTATGATTTTCATAACTATTAAAACTCATCGCAGAATTTCAATTATTTTTAATATTTAAATTCTTAAAAATTTTATTAAAATCCGTCTAAAGAATTCAATTAATTACAATTTGTTGATAATACATTGAGAATTCATTTTTAAAGAACATCCAATTCTTTAATAAATTACTTGTAATTATTGTATTTAAATAATTGAATTCTTGCAGAAATTTTTAACAGGAATTTATTAATTGTTATTATTTTAAAAAATTTTAATGAAACTGTTCGTAAAAATTCAATTATTTTCAAAGAATTTTAATGAAATTTTTCGTAATAATTCAATTATTTTCAAAAAATTTTATTGAAATTGTTCGTAAAAATTCAATTATTTTCAAAAAAAAAGTTTATAAAATTCGTCGTAAAAAATTTAATTAATTTAAAAAATTTTAATGAAACTGTTCGTAAAAATTCAATTATTTTCAAAGAATTTTAATGAAATTGTTCGTAATAATTCAATTATTTTCAAAAAATTTTATTGAAATTGTTCGTAAAAATTCAATTATTTTAAAAAAAAGTGTATAAAATTCGTCGTAAAAAATTTAATTAATTTCAAAAATTTTATTAAAATTCTTGGTAAAATTTCGTTTGTTTTCAAAAATTTTCCTCAATTCAATGATTTTCATAAATAATAAAATTGTTTTTAGAAATTCAATTATTTTTATAAATACTAAAATTCAATGCAGAATTTCTATTATTTTTAATGTACAATTTTAATCGATTTCCTTTAATTAAATGTAATTATTCTTAAAAATTTTACTAAAACTTTTAAATTTGCCGAAAGAATTTAATTATTTAAAAAAATTTTGATAAAATTCTTTATTAGAATTAAATTTTCAGAAACATTTAATTATTCAATAAATTTTAGATAATTGAATATTAAAAGTATTATAGCGTGGATTTTTAAAAATAATTAAATTCTCAAAAGGTTTCAAATTAGAATCTTAAAAAATGTAAATTTTTTACATTTTTAACCAATAATTCCGTAGAATTAATTTTTTTTAAAAAGTTTAATTGAATTTTTTTAAAATTATTTGAAATTTTTATTTTCTAATATATATTCAATTGAAGAATTTTCGAATAATCGAATTTTCGTAAAATGGAATTGTAAATAAATGGATAGGAAAATTTTCAGAATGAACTTTTTCGAAAATTATTAAAAATAATTGAATTTAAAGAAGAATTTTAGTTAAAAATTGTAAAAAATAATAATTGAATTGAAATGATGAAAATAATTTAGAGACATCTCCAATATAAGATTAAACGTCTTAATTTTAAATCTACTCTTTTTCTTCCCTATGATTTCAGTTAATGGCTTTTGCAATCAATAATAGGTGCAATCAATGATAATTACCATGAATTATTGTAGTTCGAGTTAATAGTAGATATAATCAATAATATCCATTGAATCATTTGTTCTTCTATATCTATAGTAGTACTGGAATTTATTTGACAGAAAAATTACTAAATTTGCCGATTATTCAAGTTATGTTCGTCCCTTTATAACCTTTGACCTGACCTACATTTTCAGTTTATCTTCGCCCCTTGACCTATGATCTTGAATTTTCAAGTCCCTATACCTGAATATTTTTCTTATATTTTAAATTCACCCCTTCACGTTTGACCAATACTAAATTTTTTTTGTATATTTTGCTGACCACTATTTTGACGTTTTTGACCCTTGATCTATATTTTTCACCTTTAAAAGACAATTTTAAATCATTTTTCCATTTTCTTGTTATTTATAAAATTAAAATAACTTTGAAATATTAAAAGTTGGAAATTTTTTATGGAATTAAGATTAAAATTTTGATTTTAATTAAATTATTTTTGACGTCTAAATTTTAAAGTTCTATTATTGACCTCTTATTCTCTTAATGAAATAATCTTATTATCTCATTTAGCTTATTTTCTCTTGACGTAAAATTTGAACATTATGATTGTGATTAATAATTTAATTTTTTTTTTATTTTGGTCATTCAATTCACTTTGACCTGAATTTGCATATTATCAGGCGACTATTGAGCAGAATGGTTTGAAATTATATAAGCTTTTTCATCTAACTTTTGGACAGCAATAAAATAACAAGTCTTGCTAACTGGAAACGCAATTATAAAAGAGAAAAATAAAATATTAAAGGGTTGAATTCCTTTTTCTATCGCAGCAAAATTCCATTCATTTCAAATGAAATTCCTTTAAAGCAAAGTGGCTTTCTAGAATTCCATTTTTGCTTTGCGGAAAATAACAGAAAATTTAATAGCTATTTCGTGTCTTTTTTTATTTCTTTGGCATCAAAGTAGGTATAAATATTAGTGAGTGTATGTTGGGAATTATTTTTCTAATATTGCGCTAATATGGAATTGATTGGATTTTGTCTAATAATTATATTTAACGAATTTTGGGAAATTAATATTGATTCAAAAGTTTGGAAAAGTATTTTTATTATTTTATTATTTCATTTACTTTATTAATTTTATTAATTTTATTTATTTTGTTTAATTTATTTCTTTTATTTATTTTATTCTGTGAGCTATGCAAGTGCTAATATGGAATTGATCGAATTTTGTCTATATTTATAATTAAATAAAATAATAGTATTAAATTTTATTTTGTTTATTTTTTAATTTTTATTGTTTTTATTAAATCCTTTTTACTACTGATTTCGAATTTAAAACTTTTCGTCTGACAAAATCACTGAAAATATTTTGTCTGACTAAAACTTGTTTTCACTACTTACACGGAGAAACTTTTAATACCAATAATTCTTAAAACTGGTGAGACATTTTAGTATGTTAGGTTAGATTCAAGGGAAAAACGACATAGGTTATAGAAATTGCTATTGAGACTATCAAAAACACTCATTCAGTATATATTTTACAGTTCTTCATAAGGAAACTAACGAAAATTAGTATGTTGTTTTAGAAAGAAAATAATAATTTTTGCAAAGTTGGGAAAGCCATGAATTAAAAAGAAACACAACAAATTAATTGTCTATAGATACTCATAGAGACGATAGTGATACTTGGATCTGATGGTAGATGGCATTAGTGTATGTCACTGTAACTGTAGGTAAATATATTTAACACGACGTAAGAACCTAACCTATATTATTAACGCACACACGCACACGCAAGTAAAGACACGACGATTGGTCACGGAAACCGAAAGATCGCACGATTCGTTAGAAGTACACAGCTGAATCGTCCTTATATATTAAACGAGTGGAAAAATATGTGCCTTCGAGAGAGAGCATTTTTTAAAATAACTTACTAATCAAATTATGTAAATAAGTAAAAGTCGTGAAAAAAATTATGTTATATTGAGGAACAGTTCTTGAATTTAATTTGGCATGAGGAGACATTCACGTTTATTAATAAAAGGTTTTTTTCTTTCATACACGTGTGAATTTCAACTTCGAAAACATTAGGGTTAGTTCGCGACGTCAGGTGATGGACTCGGTGATGCTCGGGCGAAATCGGTTAAGTCCGCCCGCAGTCCTTCCAAAATTGGTATGTTACGTTAGAATGTCTGTTATATATTCTATCTATATGTGGAAAAAAGGTTAGAATTACCGTATTATTTCACAAACAAAAACTAGCATTTTATTCTTTTCTAAAGAAAAATAAGACTATTTCTAATGCAGATAGTAATTTTTGTACACCGAAGGTTGCTTAATATATAACGAACTTATCATATTTTCGTATTAATGTTGAAATTATTAGCACAACGCACGAAAAATCCTCACATTCTAACGTACTTTTAGAATAAACATAACCAAATATATTTAATATTATAAGAAAAAGTTTCTCCGTGTAGAATAAAGTTACAAGCATTAAATCTCATGTCTGACAGCAACATTTTTGAATCGTTTTTTGTCTCAATTTGATATCTGCAGAAAAACTGTATAATGAAAAAAAGAATTACGTTCAACAGTAGAAAATTAAAACTCAAATAATTTTTGTATTAAGTAATTATATGAAAAAAAAGAGGGGAATAAAAAATAATGTGCCTACATGAAAAGTCATTAATTACGGAAAATAAAAGAAGGGTGACTTTGAAATGTGAATGTCATGCCTTGGATTTAATATCGTACAAGGGAGAAAATTCTGGATAGCATATATAAAACGTTAGCTAGGAAAAAAGAAACCCTTAAAAAGCAAAGAGAAGGGCAAGTCACTGACCTAGCTCAAAGGAAAGCTTAGTTGAATAAAGCATACGTGACCTTTGTTACTGACAGGGAAAATGAAAAATCTGATACTATGCCAAAATGGAAAGGATTCTATAATGTAAAGGATGTTCAAATGAAAAATGAATTTTTCAAAAATAAAATTATAAAAACAAAAGGTAAAATTAAAACAATTTTAAAAGAATTTTATTAAAAAGAGTAAAAAAAATAGAGTAAAATAAAATAAAAACAAATATAACTGAAAGCAACAGAAAATTTTAATTTTCTCATTTTTCTTCGTTTATAATTTATTATCAACAATTATCAACATCATACAATAGAAATAAAATTAAATTACAAAAATTATAATTATAATAATTATAGTAAAAATTAATTAACATTTCAATTTTTTGGAAACAAAAATAATACAAAAAAGGTATTTATTAACCAACAAAAATAATATTTACTTCCAAATTTTGAATGCGTATCTAATAATTGAGCATTTTTAATATACACAATCAATATTTATCATTTAACAGCGGTACGAATTCAATACCAAATATGACACACGATTCATGTAAACAAAATCAAAACTCTCAGTTGTATATCTATTTTTGTATTTAATATATAAGCCACGTTTATACGAAACGTATCTTTTTATATAATATTGATTACGTATTTTTAAACCTAATTTTCTTACAAAAAAAGACGCAACTGAATTTATTTACTAAAAAAATGGTGCAAAAATTGAAAAATCCATATTAACTTTAATAAAAATAAATCGTGAGGTATTAAAAAGTGTTGCAGATTAAATTAACACCAAAAAAGATTAAAATAATTAATTTTAGTGTTTTTTTTACAATGAATGAAATTTTCGTTCATTAAATTTTTTTATAACTATAAAACATGAAGATATCGATAACTCCGAGTCTTCGACTCGGAGTCATCGATTTCTTCATATTTTATAATAATTAAAGATGACCAAGTAATAAAATCATTATTTTATATTATAAGAATATTATATTGCTTCAAAATTATTTTCATTATTTCAATTCAATAATTTTCAAAAATTTTTAACTACAATTTTACTTTATATCTATTATTTTTAATAATTTTCGAGAAAGTTCTTTGGCAATTTTCAAATCCATTTATTTACAATTTTCAATTTCACGAAATTTCAATTATTCCTAAATTCTTTAAATGCATAATACAAAATAAAACCTTTAAATAATATAAAAGAAAATTCAATTAAACTTTTTCAAAAAAATTAATGTCAAAATTCAATTATTTCAAAAAATTTACGCTATATTGCTTTTAATATTCAATTATAATCAAAAATTTTAATTGAAATTCATTTTTATGAAATGAAAATCAATTTTTATTAGAAAATTCTACAAGAATTTAATTATTTAAATGCAAAAGTAAATAATTTATTGAATAATTGAATGTTTCTGAAAATTCAATTCTCATAAAGAATTTTATTAACAAATTTTTAAATAATTGAATTCTTTTGTCGAATTTTATTAAAACTTGCATAAACATAATTATTTTTTTCAAGGAATTCAATTATAATTGTATGAAAAATAATTGAAACGCTGCGATGAGTTTTATTATCAGTAAAAATAATTCAATCCTTAAGAAGAATTTTATTACTCTTGAAAATAATTGAATTTCTGCAATAATTTGTGACTTCTCTAAAAATAAATTTTTTTCTAGTGTTTTGAACTAAAATTCTTCAACAAATCCATTATTTTTAATAATTTTTAAAAAATTTCTTTGAGAATTTTCAAATTCATTCGTTTACAATTCAATTTTACAAAATTTCAATTATTCGGAAATTCTGCAATTAAATATATATATTGAAAAATAAAAACTTGAAATAATTTCAATAAAAATCCTATTAAACTTTTAAAAAGAATTAATTCCACAGAACTGTTTGTCAAAAATATGAAAAATTGAGAATTTTCAAAGATTTTAATTTAAAACATTTTCAAAATTTAATTATTTCTAAAAAACCACGTTATAATGCTTTTAATATTTAATTATAATCTAAAATTTTAACTGAAATTCATTTTTAACACCATTTTTATTCGTAAATTCTACGAGAATTCAATTGTTTAAATACAAATAAAATGAAAATAAATAATTTATTAATTTCATGTTTCTTGAAATTAAATTCTCATAAAAAATGTTGTTAACAAATTTTTTAAATCATTAAATTCTTTGGACGAATTTTAATAAAATTTTTAACAATAATTACATTTTTCGAGGAATTCGATTAAAATTGCATTAAAAATAATTGAAATTTCGCAATGAGTTTTATTATATATGAAAATAATTGAATTCCTAAAAGAATTTTATTATTTACAAAAATAATTGAATCCCTGTAAAAATTTTATTATTTATGAAAATAATTGAATTATTGCGAAGATATTTATAAAAAAAAATTTGTAAATAATTGAATTCCTGTAAAAAATTTTATTATTTATGAAAATAATTAAATGTTTGCGTAGAATTTTATTCAAATTTTTTTTTAATAATGGAATTCTTTTGGAAAACTTTCTTGAAATAGTAGATATTGAAAATCATTGAATTTTAGAAAACTTCTGAAAATAATTGAAATTTTGACAAGAATTTGATTAAAATTTTGTATAAAATAATTGAATATTAGAGAAAAATTTTATTATTTATAAAGAGAATTGAAATTTTAACGAGAATTTTTACAAATCGTTGACTTTGGTGTTTTATTTAAAGTAAAATGTCATTCATAGTTAAAAATAACGCCAAAATAGACTATTTTAACAGCATGTGACTGTTACAGAAATCAATGTTAATTTTTTCGACCACTTTTCTCTTAAAATATTAAAAAAATTAAGCTAGTTTTTTGTAAATAACTCTAAAATATAATAAAGAAGAGCAGTGATGTGCAAAAGTTTTAATAATTCTAAAATAAATTATAAAAAAATACTTTGAAATCGGAAAAGACGAGAAATTGATTAAAAGTGATTTTGAGAACTGATAATTTTAAAGTTATTTTTTAATAAATAATTTTAAAAATATTAAAACTTTTTTACATCACTGCCCTTCTTTATGATATTTTAGAGTTATTCACAAAAAACTAGCTTAATTTATTTAATATTTTAAGAGAAAAGTGGTCGAAAAAATTAACATTGAATTCTGTAGCAATCACATGCTGTTAATCCTTTCTGGTGTTAATTTAATCCTAGAGGGATTAAACTGTTGCAGATTATTTTAATCCATTCTGGTGTTATTTTAACACCTCGCACGTTTTACTGTGATTTCTATAGGAATTAAAATTCTCAAATCCAATAACTAATGAGAATATTATTACAAAGCATGAGGAAATCGATCACTTCTTTTTTAAATAAATATTTAATCATTATTATTTTTCTATAGGAATTAAAATTCTCAAATCGAATAAATTATGAGAATATTATTATAAAACATGAGGAAATAGATCACTCCGAGTGTTTGTAAATTTGGAATAAGTAGTAAAAAAATAGTCTTAGTCGAACACAAATTTTTGCAGTGATATTCGAAAACTTGATTTCATATCCTCAGAAAATATTGTCAATATGCAGATGAATTATCAAAAATAAATTATATATTATTATCAAACTCCTTTTCGTAATTTAAATCCAAAAGAAGAGCACCTACTAGTAAAAAATATCAAAATCAGAGTAGAATTTAATTTGAAAGAAGTATTTCTCCTTTTTCCTCGATCATTCAGCACTCAATAAAAAAAAATCCATGATTCTTATACTATTTGGGCCAGAATGTGTTAGTAAATTGAATTGAAAAGAATTCTTCAGTGAAACATGGTAAATGCCATGTGAAAATACGTAAAGTTGCTCTCCTACGGATTTCAGGCGATTGAGCAACGATTGGCTTAAATGTAGTTTCTCGTATCAAATCCGTTTCCTGTCGAAAGCAGAGAGAGAGAGAGAGAGAGAGAGCCGGACGATCAGAGCAAAAGCAGATGTGACGATGGCACTAAAAGACTTGTGCAAAACGGGAATGGAAAATGGAAACAGTGCGAGAGAAAATGAGAATAGTTTCTCTCTCTCTCTCTATCTCTTTATGTATGTATATAGCTGCTGGCATGCCATACCCGGATATTCTTATGATGATACGAAAATGCTGTCGACTAGCAGTCTGACCGACTGGAGCCACGCTGTCGCTGTCGTTGCCATGGAATCGATCCACGAGCTTATAACGTTTGCGACTTTTTTTTTCCTGCGGCATTCATATAGTTGCACCGCACAATTCGTAGATATACACATCCTCATTCCAAGAGACTCTCCGATTGGAATATAAACAGAGGCCTTGGCACTCTATATGCGCAATCTCATTAATTAATTAATCATTCAATACGGAATTGGCCTCCAATTTTATTGCTGATTGTTAATTGGTAATAAATACCAGTTGCTATTTGGTAATAACTACCCATCGCTAATTGGTAGTAAATACCCATTGCTAATTTGGATATTTTTTTTTAAATTACTAACACTAAAAACTACTTTTTCCTATTTTTGACAATTTTTACTACTTCAAATTCGCTAATAATTTGAGTAAAGAAATTATTCTTAAAAATTATGTAATAAAATTCTTAGAAAAAAATTCAACAAATTTTTATAAAATTCTTTGAAACAATTGAATTATTTTTAAAAAATATTTGAAAAAACTTTTTACAAGAATTTAATTATTTTCATAAATAATAAAATTCTTTATTGAAATTCAAATATTTTCAATATTTACAATTTTAATAAAAGTTTTTAAAAGAATTCAATTATTTCCAATATAATTTTAATTCAATTCTTTGAATGAATTCAAATAAAAATAATTTAAAATTAAAATTGTTGAACATAATTAAATGATTTTAAAGAATTAAATTAAAACTGTATTGAAAATAATTGAATTCCTCTTAAGAATTCAATTATTTTCAAAGTAATTTTAATTATTTAATTAAATTCTTTGAAATCATTCTGATTATTTGGATAAAAATAATATAAAATTAAAATTTTTTTAAAATAATTGAATTCCTCTTAAGAATTCAATTATTTTCATAAATTATAAAATTCTTAAGAGGAATTTAAGTATTTCCAACGCAATTTTAATTTAATTCTTTAAAATCATTCTAATAATTCAAATAAAAATAATAAAAATTAAAATTTTTGAAAATAATTAAATTATTTCAAAGAATGGAATTGAAATTGTATTGAAAATACTTGAATTCTTTTGAAGAATTTACTTATTTATGAAAATAATTGAATTCTTAAGAGGAATTCAATTATTTTCAATAAAATTTTAATTTAATTATTATTATGGGAAATACAATTTTCAAGCAATTTTTTCAAAGAAATAAATTATTTACATATTTTTATAAATTTATTTGAAAGAAATAGATTATTTTCTAAAATTTTTATAAAATTTATTTATAAGAATTAAATTATTATTTTCATAAACAATAAAATTCAAATCAAATTTTAATTCCTGCGGTAAAATAAATAAGTATTTATAACCTACTTATTGAACAGAAAATTTGAATAATTTGATTTAATAATTATCAAAAAGAAAAATTTGTCTTTTGAAAAATTTTAATTACAATTTTTTTCAATGTAGTTAAATTCTCGTAAAAATTAAAAATATTTATTGAAATTTCCAATTAATGGGAAATTTTGTAAAATTTAATTGAAGTAAATTTCATATTTAAAAAAAAATTAATTTTCTTACTTTTAAAAAATATTTTGAAATTATAACCGAATTTTTTAAGGAATTCTAAAGTTTCTAAGTCAAAGTTTGGAAAATAATTGGAGTTTAGAAGAATTTAGAATTGAAGTTATTACTAGGAAAAAAAATATTTTTTATGGAAATCAGAAAAATATCAGGGAAATATAGAATTAAATTTTTGTGAATTTTGTGCATCGTCTAAAACGAGTTTTTTAGTCGACATATTTAATTTTTCGATAGTAGCTACTTTTTCACTATTTTTTTCAGTCTTAAAGCTACTTTTTATAAAAATAAATTATCGAGTGCGAAGCCTGTAAATACCAATTGTAATAAATACTAATTGTTAATTGGTAATAAATACCATTTGCTAATTAGTCATAAATACCAATTATTAGTTAGAAACAAACACCAATTATTATTAATGGGAAATAAAATAAAATCAGAAAATATCAAAGAAAATGGAAAAATCCAAAAATAAGCAACAAAAAAAATACTGAAAATAAAAAAGATATCAAAAATAGTAGAGAAGAGTATTTAAACTGGTCTGTTTCTTATTTTTTTTTGCGAAAAATGACAAATTTCTAGGACACTATTGGGCTAAGGTCAAATTTCGGAAATCAAGAAAAGCAGAAAATTTTAATTTATATCGAAACTTGAAACACAAATGATAGGTCGCTAATATAAATATCGACTATCTCTATTATGTAATAAAATAATTTTTAATATAAAATATTATTTCTCATATAATAAATTACTATATATGCCTTCGATAAATCCAAATCTATATGCAAATTGCCAAAAAGGCATTTTGAAATTTTTAAAGCCAATTTACTGGCTCGTAATTTTTTTTACATTCTGAAATATCCTTGGCAAAAGTAGGGTGGTTTACTTCAGTTCTTGTCGTTGCGGTAAATAGACCAAAAATTCTATCCAGCATGCTTTGAATACCGGACTTGGTAAATGTTTAGTTCCGTAACAAAAGGGAAAAAATGCACATATTACATTTGAAAATGTCATTCTTTGATTCTCTGACTTTGCATTCTTTTTTTTTCGTTTATATATAAACACACGATTCAGAACATATACGATACGTTTGTATGAATTTTTTCTACATGACAAAATAATATTTTATTGTATTTCCACATAAAAAATTCAACTCTTTCCTGTAATACAATAAATGTAGAAAATATTTTATTACTAATTTTTGAAATTCGTATTTTTTTTGTAAATTAATTGAAATTAAACAATACATAGTTTACAGACCTTATACTCAATAATTATTTTTGAAAAATTAGTAAAAAGAAGTAAAAAAAAACTTTAAGACTGAAAAAAGTAGTAAAAAAGTGGCTATCGAGAAATTAAATTTGACGACTCAAAAAAATAAAAATAAAAATTTTAATATTATTACAGTTTTACAAGAATTAAAATTATCAAAGATTTCAATATGAAAATCCTTTGAAATTTAATTACTTTTAAAAATTCACATTATAACGCTTCTAATATTCAATTATCTAAAATTTTAACTGAAATTCAATTTTAATTTTTAAATCAATTCTTATTAGAAAGTTCTATGAGAATTTAAATTATTTAAGTACAACAAAAATAATTTATTGAATTATTGAATATTTTTTTTAATTAAATTCTTACGAAGAGCTTTATCGACAATTTTAAAAATATCTGAAATGTGACGAAGAATTTTTTTCTGAAAATCGTTGAAAACAATTAAATTCTTTAAAGAAATTTGATTAAAAATATAACGAAAATAACTATTAAATTCTATGATAAACAAATTATATCAAATTTTTTTTTAAATAATTGAATTCCTTTGAAGAATTTTAATAAAATTTTTAAGAATAATTGCATCTTTTGAAAAATTTCGTAAAAATTTGTTTTTGTAATAATTAAATTTCTGCGAAAATTTTAATATTTATGTAAATAAGAATTATAATTTTACAATCAAGTAGTAAAAAAAGTAGTAGCTGTAAGTAGTATAAAAACTTTTCTGTCAGACACGAGATTTAATGCTTGTAACTTGTTTCTAAGTAGTAAAAACAAGTTTTAGCCAGACAACATATTTTCAGTGATTTTGTCAGACGAAAAGTTTTAAATTCGGAATCAGTAGTAAAAAGGATTTTAGTCAGGCAAAAGAGTAGAATTAAATAATCGTGTACGAAAAATTATTTTCAAAATACTTTCGGTTTCTTTTTAGTAGTAAAAGAAATTTTTAATTTTCAGTAGTAAAAGAAAGTTTCAACAGAATTTAGAAATTTATTTTAAAATAATTTTAGTAGTATAAGACAAGTTGTGGTCAGACAAATCTTATCAACAATTTTAAGTTCACAGTAGTAAAGGTACGTTTCAATCAGACAGTTTTTATAAAATTATAATTTTATAATGAGTAGTAAAAAAAATTTGCAATCTGACTCTCAGTTTTAAGTGTGCAAGTTTATTATAAGTAATAAAGTAGAGTTTTAGTCAGACAAGGGAATTTTATAAAAATTGGAGAATTTTTTCAGACAACAAATTTTTTAATTTCAAATTAGTAGTAATTAAGGGTTTTAGTCAGACAAATTTATTTCAGTAGTATAAAAAAATCTTGTCAGACAAAATATTTTAAAAATATTTTAAAATCATTTTCGGTTTCTTTTCAGAAGGAAATTTTTTTTTAATTTTTAGTAGACACAAATTTATTAGTAGTAGTAGTAGTAGTAAAAACGGTTTTAGTCAGGCGAAAGAAAATTCAGTACTATTATAGAATATTGGCAGACAGAATATTTTTAAAAATATTTTTAAACAATTTTTTTATGTAAGTCTATAATCAGTAGTGAAGAAACAGTTTCGTCAGACAAAATTATTTCAGTAGTATAAGACAATTTTTTTTCCAACAAATCGTATCAAAAAAATTGGAAGTTCAGCACAGTAGTAAAAGTACGTTCCAGTCAGACAGTTTTTAATAAATTATAATTTTATTATCAGTAGTAAAAAAAATGAGCAGTAAGATTCAAACTTTCAAGTTTGCAAGTTTGTGATAAGTAGTAAAAAGGGGTTTTAGTCAGACAAAGAAAGTTTACTAGTATTGGAGATTTTTTGCTTACAAGAAATTTAAAATTCCGAATTAGTAGTAAAAAGGGTTTTAGTCAGACAAGGAATTTTTACTTGTATTGGAGAATTTTTTCTTACAAGAAGTTTAAATTTCCGAATTAGTAGTAAAAACGGTTTCAGTCAGACAAGGAAATTTCAGTAGTATTGAAGAATTTGGTCAGACAAAATATTTACAATACATTTTCAGTTTCTTTTCAGTAGTAAATTTTTTTCAATTTTCAGTAGTAAAAAAATTGTTCTGTCAGACGAAATAATTTTAGTAGTGTAGGACAATTTTTTAACTCAGAAATCGTATCAAAATTTGTTATTTTAGCATCAGTAGTGAAGGTACGTTATAATCAAAAAATGTATTTAAAAAATTTTAATTTTATCATTAGTAAAAAAACTACTGTTGACAGAAAACATTTTTCACTTATTTTTTATTTGTAAGTTTAGAATAAGTAGTAAAAAATAGTTTTAGTCAGACACAAATTTTTGCAAAAAATATTATAGAATTCTTTTTGACAGAATGTTTCCAAAAGTTTTCAATTTTGACTCAGTAGAAAAGAAAAGCATTTGGTAAAATATTTATTTCTCTTGGCTTTTTAGTATAAAAGAATGAAAAATACTAAAAAATGAAAAAAATAAAATAACTACAAAGTTAAAAATTTTTTTTAAATTATTAATGTTTGATCCTATTAAACCAGGAATCGAAAGTGCACTGTTTCTATTAAATAGAGAGAGGATCATCTCACACGTGTAGAAAATCGATTTACATATTTCTTTGGAGCTTTACAAGAGTTAGAAATTATGCAAGTGATGTGTATATGATGATGTGAACAAGAACAGAGAGAGGAATGAAATATTAAGTACCGGAAAGCAGATTCCATTATCAGATAATGTGGAAGAAAAGTAACAATGAGAGGTACAAAAAGCTTCTTTCGTATACGGCATTCGATGGTTCTTGATGCGCGTGTTCATTTTTTTTATAACAAAAAATTAACATTCTTTTTTCGAATCTGTTCGTCGTGACAAAAATAATCAACTTTCCTAATATAATAATTAATTTAGTATCATGTCAAATACATTTATGGTAGAGAATAATAATCTCCCCTCTTTTCTATTTTTATCATTTTAATTCTCCTTCCATTATTCTAATCCTCTTATTCTATTATTCTAATCCTCCTTATTTCTTTTTCTTTAGAAAATGATTTATTACAGAAGTCACTTTTGTAAATGATATTTAATTTTTCTTTTGGATTATAATTTAAAATTCGAGCTGTCATCATTCTATTTATTTTTATCATTTTATTTTGTTTTCCCTTTTTTGATTTTTATTGTCTTTTTTATTTTATTGTTTTTTTTATTATTTTTTGTTTCTTCTTTTTTTCCGTTCTTTTTTTTATATTGCTTCATTTTGTATTATTTATATTTGTAATTGTTTTACTGTTTTTTTTACTGTTTTATGTTTTTGTTCTTATTGTTCTGTACTTTTATTATTTTATTGTTCTTTATTGTTTCACTTTTTACTTTTTAGTTTTTTTTAAATAGTTTTATTGATATTTTTTTTGTTTTTTTAATATTTTTTGTTTTTTGTTTTTTGCTTTTTATTGCTTCATTTTGTGTTTTTTCTACTTTTCATTGTTTTATTGTTTTTTTATTGTTTTATGTTTTTGTTCTTATTGTTCTGCTTTTTTATTATTTTTTTGTTTTATATTGTTTTGTTTTTTTTACTATTTTACTATTTTTTTTATTATTTTTCTATAGTTTTTCTTTTTTATTGTTTCATTTTTTATTTGTTTTCTGTTTTTTTATTTTTTATTTGTTTTCTTTTTTTTTACTATTTATTTGTTTTCTATTTTTTACTATTTATTTGTTTTCTATTTTTTTACTATTTATTTGTTTTCTATTTTTTACTGCTTATACGTTTTCTATTTTTTTTTTACTATTTATTCTTTTTCTAATTTTTTTACTATTTATTTGTTTTCTATTTTTTACTGCTTATACGTTTTCTATTTTTTTTTACTATTATTTATTCTTTTTCTAATTTTTTTACTATTTATTCGTTTTCTAATTTTTTTTATTATTTATTCTTTTTCTAATTTTTTTTTATTAATTCTTTTTTAAATTATTTTCTTATTATTTATTCCCCTCCTAATTACTTTTTCATTATTATTTATTTCTTATCATTCTGTTTGTAAATTCTTATGCGCATTCGATACAAAGATGCAATTTTCAATTGTATTATTTGTAAACGAGAAAAAAAGCAACTTTCCTTTTTAAAATGATAAGTTTCGAGACGAGATAATTGGCTATTAAATGAATGGAGGAAGAGAGGGTGAAATGTATTTAATATTGAAAGAAGCTAAAAATAAGATTAAAAAAACACGCAAATGGAGTTTTTGACGCTTTACACTTAATAGAATGCGCAGCATTTTTTTTTTTATTTCCAGAGATGAAGCACGTAATCTACTTTTTGTGTTTCAAGTGCAGAGTTTTTTGTTTTTTTTGAATTTTTTTTTTCCTTTACTTTTTTACTTTTTACATCAGTGCCGGATTCAGCTTTTTCATCGCTCAACAAAAAGTGTGTATGAGAGTCGTAAAGATTTTTCCTCCCCGCATATTTTAAAATGCAGTGACAACAATTGCATTTAATATATTATTCTTTTAGGCGTTTGTTATTGAAGCATAAATTGTAAAGAAGCTTAAAATACAAAAAAAAGGGAATTGTATGAAGAATATGCGAAAAAAAATACCCAGTGATCATTGCGCCATAAAAAGGGGAAATTTTTTTTCTTCTCCAAAATATAATATCATTATTATGAATATATACTGTTTGTTTTTAATATGATTATTACTATGATTTTTACTATGATTTTTACTTTGATTTTTACTATGATTTTTATTATGATTTTTGTTGTAATTTTTATTATGATAATTTTTTTAACTATACTTATTTTGTTGTTAAATAACTTTACATGTAAAAGAATTTTTTACTATTCAATTTTACACTGTTCGATTTTTTTCTTTCTTACCAGCATTGAAATGGGGTTGTAAAAATATTTTAAATGTATATTTCAATGACTGGATTTTTACGAGCCCATTTCCTGTGTTAGTTTTACATGCGCGCATAGTACCATAAGTACTTGAAAAGAAGAAAAGTCTCTTTAAAAAAGAATTATTGTCGCGAATTCTTCAACATTAATATTATATTAAAATTACTCTTCGATATCAATTTCTCATTAAAACTATATGAATTTTTTCCTATAAATTTTACTTTGGAATTTTTTATTTAAAACATAATAATAATATTAATAAAAATAAAATTAATAATAAAAAAAATAAAATTTATAATAATAATAATAATATAATAATAATAATAATAATAATACTGAATCGTGAGCAATAAGTGAGATTCAAATATTATTCAAAATATTCATGAAAAACATGAAATGAATAATGAATTTTGTACGTTATAAATTTTAGACTAATATTAATAGGGCATATAATTTAAGCAAAATATTTATGATTCACGATTTATTATAGAAATAATGATAACAAGAATAAAAATAATAATAATAATAAATAATTATAATAATAAAGTAGGGCTTACTGCAAAATTAAACATGGTAAAGAAAACATTATTTTGATAGTAATTTCGTTTAATCCATGATATACAATAATAATAATAATAATAATAATAATAATAATAATAATAATAATAATAATAATAATAATAATTTTTTAATAAACAATTTTTACTATTTCTAAAAAATATTACAAAGAAAATTGCAACAAATTTTTAAAACATTGAACAATAATTAAAAATTTGTGATTTTTTGTTTTTACTCTACAAAATAATTAAAAGTAATAATGATTCATACTAATTGTAATTTAATAATTTTATAATTATAATATTAATAACAAATGAAATAATTATTTATTTACATAATTAATAATTATTGACTAGTACAATAATTATGATAAGAAAGTAATTACTAACTATTTCTTTTGTTATTATTATTAACGAAAGTGATTAGTAATTTTAAATTATTAATAGTAAGAAATAAATGTTCATTTACGTAAGTTCTGATTATTTGCTAGTACAATAATTATGATAAGTAAATATTTATTATTTAGGTACTAAAATAATTATTATTCAGTGTAATAAAGATAATTTAATTATAACTAATTTATATAAATTAAATAATTGTGAATAATAATAATAATAATAATAATAATAATAATAATAATAATAATAATTATTATTATTATTATTATTATTATTATTATTATTATTATTATTATTATTATTATTATTATTATTATTATTATTATTATTATTATTATTATTATTATTATTATTATTATTATTATTATTATTATTATTATTATTATTATTATTATTATTATTATTATAAACATTATTATAAATATAAAATAAATATTTTATCACTCGGTCGTCTTTAATTATAATAAATAAATTATTAAAACCATAACGAAAAAATTGATAAATAAATAAATTATTTTAAAAAAAATATTTTTTATAATTGTAAATTAAAAATTAAACCATTATAAATAATAATTATCATTTTCTATAATGGTTATAAACAAATTATTATTATGACCATTATTATAAAAAATTTATTACAAAAATCATTACAAAAAAAATTGAAAAATAAATAATAAAATTGTATATTTTTATAAAAATGTAAAAATAATTTTTTTTTAAATATGAATTACAAATTATTTATTTAATTATAAATTATTATTTGGAAACATTAAATAATTACTTAATGTAATTACTATTATAGACATTATTTTAGAACTTGTAAATTAGTTTTAAAACCTTGAAGATATTTTCTTTTTTAAAGATAATTTTTTCTAACAATAAATATTTTTAAAAAAGTTAAAAACAAAGTAATTTTTTTTAAACGGCTGTCAAGCGCTTAAAATAAATTACTTTAGAAATTTATTTAATTATAAATTATTATTTGGAAGCATTAAATAATTATTTACTATAATTACTATTATAAACATTATTATAATTAAATTCTCATAAAAATCATTAGATGCCACAAAAATTGAAAAACAAAAAAAGCAAATTATTATTCGAAACTTTATAATAAATAAATTATTATAAAAATAAATTACAAATAAATAAATAATAACATTAATTATTTTTAAAAAATCTAAAAATAATGTTTTTTATAATTACAAATCATGAATTAATTAGTTATAAATAATAATTATTTTGAAGCCTCATTGCTTTTTTATACTATAATAATTATTATAAACAAATTAATAAAAACATTATTATTATGAACATTATTATAAACAAATTATTATAAAAATTATTATAAACAAATAATTATAAACATTATTGCAAATAAATTATCTTAAAAATCATTAAAAAAAATTTTTAAATAAATAATTTAAAAAATAGTTTAAATAAATTATTAGAACAAAATTTCATAAATATATTTTTTTTATTTAAAAAAATATGTTTATAATATTAAAGTAGATTTCTGCAGGACCAACAGAATAAAATTCTGGTCACAAATCAGAAAGGTAGTGACATCTTTGAAGAAATGATGAAAACTGGTTTGAATGAGTACCACTCACTATTGTTCGGATAACATAGTTGCGCGTCACGTTCACAATGTCTGACACGTAGACACTTGTGCTCCGAAAAAAATAAAAAAAAAACAAGTAAAAAATTTATAAAACATTATAACTGTCTCTCTGTGAATCGTTAATTATGAATTAAAATTAAATCCTTCGGTGAAAAAAATAATTTCTAATTTCACATTCAAGTGTAATAGTTAATAAACATATCGTTCGGAAAAATTTAATTTTTTCTCCAACACGGAAATATAGAATAGAAAATTTTTCATTTTCCAAAAATTATTTCATTTTTAAAAGAAGAAAAGTTTCGTTTCTTGGATATTTAAAAATGAAAAATATTGACATATATTTTTATTAATAATATGAATGAAAGTGTCAATATTGGGGAAAATTGAGAGAGAAGAAAAGAAAAACAAATTTTTTTTTATGATTGTTTTTCAAAAAGCATGAAGTACTCTGCCTATACAAGTGTCTGTTCTTTTGTTATTTTTTTTCTTATTTTTGAAATTCAGGCCTTTCGTGTGCCTGATCAATATTTTAAGGTAAGTGGTATTTTTTCTTTTATTTGAATATAGAGTAAAATTGAAATTGAAATTGAAATTATTTTCTTTGGAAATAAAAATTTGTGTTATATAAATAAAGTGTATAAATAGGGTAAATAAATTTTATGGGGTGAAACATATTGATCATGCGTCCCAGCATAGTTTTCCTTATTTGACGTCTACTGCTCATTTACGTGGGTGTACTTCCCCTTTTTCTCCTTAGACCATGAACTTTACGTCAATTCATCTTTTCGAAAAAGAAAATGAAACATTTTTCTCTTCTTTTTATTCTCTTTTATTTATTGAAATTAATCGATACTTTTTTACTTTTATTCTTTCGTTGTAGTCTTTCTTTAACCTATCGTTTTAAAAGTAGTTCAAAAGTAGTTTTTCTTTTAAAAAATAGATAAAAAGTAGTTTTTAATATTAAAAATACTCAAAAAGTATTTTTTATTATTTGAAATACTTTAAAAAGTACTTTTCATTATTAAAAACACCCAAAAAGCCTTTTTTGTTATTAAAAAGTACTTTTATTACCAAAATTTAAAAAAAATACTTTGTATTATTTAAAATGCTCAAAAAGTATTTTTTATTAATATTTAAAATACTTCAAAAGTATTTTTTATTAATATTTAAAATACTTAAAAAGTATTTTTTATTAATATTTAAAATACTTAAAAAGTACTTTTAATTATTAAAAAATACTTTAAAAGACTTTTTTTTATTTAAAGTACTTTTACTATTAAAAATACTCTAAAATAATTTTTTATTATTGAAAATATTTTTATCCCCTTTCTAAAATTATTATTTGAGGTAATTTACACATTTTTTTATTTATTTTATGCTTTTATTTATAATAAATATAATTTTAAATTATAAATTGAAAGTCATAGGAGAAAAGGCAAACAAAATTGAAAATTTAGATCAAAAGTCGCAGATCAAAAAACGAATATGGTGTAAAAATTTTTGAAATTTTTATAAATTTATTTCGAAAAAAATTTTAATTTAGAAAAAATTTAGTAAAAAAAAATTTAATTTGGAAAAAATTTATCTATTTTAATAATAAAAAGAATGTTATAGTAAATAATAGTCAAATAAATTTATAGTAATTAATGGTAATAATGAAAAGAATTGAATTTATTGATAATTAAATTAAATATATAGTTAAATATTTATTATATTCGTTAATTATACACATAATTGTATACATCTTAAAAATAAAAGAATTTTTTGTTTAGAAATTTACATAAAGAAATGTTTATGTCAGTGTAAAAAAAATGATTATTATTTTAGAACTTGAAAATTAGTTTTAAAACCTTGAAGATATTTTCTTTTTCAAAAACAAATTTTTCTAACAATAAATATTTAAAAATATGTTAAAAACAAAGCAATAGTTTTTAAATGGTTGTCAAGCGCTCAAAATAAATTATTTTGAAACAAAATTTTGTATTTAAAATTGCGGTAAAAAATATTTCCAGGAAGAAACAACAAAAAAATGCAATTACTCTTTTTGGAAATTCAATTATTAAAAATCTTAATTACTTGATTATGTAGATTCAATTATCTGAAAAAAAGAGTTTAAAAATTTTTTTCTTTAAAAACTATTCAAACTTTTGGAAAATTTATTTTAGAATAATTTTTTGAAGATAATAAAATTTTTGAAATGTATAATTAAGAAGTTTTTAAATAATTGAATTTTTGTAAAAGGTTTTATGAATAATTGATTTTCTTTTAAATTTTATGAAAAATAATTGAATTTTTTGTTTTATTCAAATTTTTGAAAAACTATTTTTGAAGAATTTTAAATGCAAATTTTTTAAGTAATTGAATTCTGAAAAATTGTAATTGAAAGAACTTGAAAAATAAAAATGTAAATTAGCTTCAAAAAAATATTAGTAAAAAAATATTGAAATAATGTTTGAACTATTTACGAAACATTCTTTTTTTATTTCTAACTTTAGTCCAAGACTTGAAATAAATATTTACTTTTTCAATTATTATTATTTATTTCTTATTTTAAATTTATTTTCATTATTCATTTATTAATTTTCAGTTTTCTGCTTATGTTTGCCTCTTGACCTGAATTTTAAAATTACATTTACTTCCTGATCTAGGACTTAAAATTTCTTTCAAAATAACTAAAGTTTATTATTTTTAAAGTAAAAAATAAAAAAAAAGTAAAGTTGAAAATTTTCAAAAGAATAAAGTTCATTATTTTCCTGCAATTCCACTTGACAGTATTATGTTCACCAATAAGGAAACTGCAACAGATATTGATCAATTTTTTTAAACTAGGTAAAGACTTTGAGATAAGATAAAATTTATTTTCAATATTCGTTGATTTATTTATTCTATTACTTTTTCTTAGGTACATTTTTATCAATTTAAATATGTGGAAATTTTTTTCTATTTTTATTTACATATTGATTTTTTCTTGAAATATTTCTTGGGTAGAGAACTTTTTTTCTTTTCTATTATAACTAACTTTGTTATTAATTATTGAAAAAAAAATTTTTTTTTGTAGAAAATGTTTTTTTGTTTGAAACTTTATTATTAATTATTAAAACCAAAATTTTTTTGTATCGACTCTTTTTGAAAAAAATTGAATATTAATCTAACTTGTATTTTCAGCGAGCTGTGAATTTTTATCGCGATTCAAAATATAGAAATGACGTTGATAATTATCAGGAAATGGAAAACGACAGGATGTTGGATCCAATATTCAACATCCGAAATTATAATTCCATTTCAAGGAGAGCACCCCCATTACCACTGGAGAGACTAGATCCAAGTAGGAAATTTCTTTTATCAACATGAAACAGAATTTTTAATTTTTATACTTTTTTTGTTTATATTTACATTTATATTGAAAAAAATAATAAATAAATGATTTTTTGTTGGTAAATTTTATATTTTATATAATTTTATATTTATACACAGAAAAAAAATTATTTGATTCAAATAATCGATTAATTTACTATTATCAATTAAATATGTAGTTGAATCAAATAATTTTTATTTGAGTCAATTAAATTGTATTTGATTTTAATTAAATAATACTTAATTTTTTTTCTGTGTAAAACTGTAAATAAATAAAATATAAAAATATTCATAAAACAATAAATAAAACAAAAAATTAAGAAAAAAATTTCCCAAAGGGGTTAATGAAAAAAAAGGATAATAATTAAAATTTAAAATTTCAGAAATCCATTGGAACGAAACTTGGGGATCACAATTGCATTTGGGACAAGTTTCAGCAGTCTCAATAGATCCCAATGGGAATGTTGCGATATTTCATCGAGGTTCACGCGTCTGGGATGGCGGTTCGTTTAATGGAAAAGATGAATTTGATTTCAATAATAATTGTGGACCAGTGAAAGAGCCGACAATTATTTTATTGGATAAAAATGGTGAGGAAATATTTCACTGGGGTAGTGGAATATTTTACATGCCACATGGCTTGACAATTGATCATTTGGGAAATTATTGGATCACTGATGTTGCAATGCATCAAGTATTTAAATTTGATGCTGAGGATATTATGAAGATTAGAAGTTTATCAATTAAGGACACGAATCATCAACATAGTAATGAGGGAAAATTGGAAAAATGTGCCGATTTTAAGAATTCATTTAATAATAGTATTATTAAGCCGAGTTTAAAATTGGGTGTACCTTTTGAGCCAGGCAATGATAATGAGAAATTTTGCAAACCAACTTCCGTTGCTGTCATGAAGAATGGTGATTTTTTTGTCGCCGATGGTTATTGTAATTCGAGAGTTATTAAGTTTAATTCCAAGGGGGAGAGAATATTGACCTGGGGACGTAGTAATCGAATTTATGGTAATTATGAATTTTCCTTTTTGTATAAGAAATTTTTTTTTTCAAGAATCTGTGAGGATTTTTCTAAAATTTTTCTAAATTGTAATTTTTTTTCGAGTCAGATTTTTTATCGAGTCGAGTTTAATTTCTAAAAAGGATTTTGTCAAATAAAGCTTAATTTCTAATTTTTCTTTTTTAGTAATAAAAATTATAATACGTTTTAGTTTCGAACTATATTTTCAACTATTTTTATTACTTTTATTACTTCTTATAATTAGAATTTTATTTACACAATATTTAATTAATTTCAAAACATTTTCGAAATTTAATTACTTTCAATATTTACTATTATTATAAAAAAATTTCTCAAAAGAATTCAATTATTTCCAAGAAAATCAATTATTTAAAATGATTTTTATAAAATTCTTCGCAAGGAATTCCATAATTTTTAAAAAATTTAATACAATTCGTTGTAAGAATTCAATTATTTTTATAACTAATAAAATTCATGGCAGGATTTCAATTATTTTCAATACAATTTTAATTATATTTCTTGAAAGAATTTAATTATTTTTAAAAATTTTGATAAAATTCTTCTTATGAATTCAATTATTAAAAACAATTATTATAAAATTTTTTCCAAGCATTCAATTATTTTCATAAATAATAAAATTTTCATAATAGTTTAATTACTTTAAAAATTAATTTTCACAGAATTTTTCAAAAAAAATCAATTATTTAAAATGTTTTTGTAAAATTCTTCAAAAGAATTCAATTATTTAGAAAAAAATTAGTAAAGTTCTTCTAAAGAATTCAATTATTTTTGAAAATTTTAATATAATTCTTCTCCGGAATTCAATTATTAAAAAAAAATTTTTATAAAATTCTTTGCAAGCATTTAATTATTTTAAAAAGCAATTTTTACATAAATTTTCCGAAAATATAAATTATTTAAAATCATTTTTATAAAATTCTTTGCAAGAATTTAATTATTTTTAAAAATTTTAATAAAACTCTTCTTAGGATTTCAATTATTTTTATAACTTATAAAATTCATCACCGGATTTCAATTATTTTTAATACAATTTTTAATGAATTTTTTAAAAAAAGCAATTATTCTTAAAATTTTTATTAAAATTCTTCTCAGGAAATCAATTATTTTTAAAAAATGTAATAAAATTCGTTGCAAAAATCTAATTATTTTGATAAATAATAAAACTCATCGCCCAATTTCAATTATTTTTGAATTTTAATAAAATTTTAAATGTATTCCCCGAATAATGCAATTATTCTTAAAAGTTTGATTAAAATTCTTCGAAAGAATTCAATTATTTCAGCAAGTTTTGATAAAATTTGTTTATTTGAATTTAAAAGTTATTTTCAATACATTTTAATTAAATTTCTTGAAAGAATTGGATTATTTTCAAAATTTTTTGAAAATTTTTCTTCTGATTTCAATTATTAATAAAAAAGTTTATAAAATTTTTCTAAGAATTTAATTGTTTTTATATATAATAAAATTCTCACAATAATTTAATAATTTTAAAAATCAATTTTGACATATTTTTTTTAATAAAATCAGTTATTTTAAATGATTTTTATAAAATTTTTCGATAGAATTAAATTATTTAAAAAAAATGTAATAAAATTCTTCGCAAGAATTCAATTATTTTTAAAAATTTTAATAAAATTCTTACCAAAAATTCAATAATTTTTTAAAAATTTTAATAAAATTCGTTGCAAAAATTCAATTATTTTTATAACTAATAAAATTCATCGTCGGATTTAAATTATTTTTATTACAATTTTTAATAAATTCCTCAAAAAAAGCAATTATTTTTAAAATTACCTATTATTATAATTCTTCTAAAGAATTCAATTATTTCAAAGAATTTTGATATAATTTGTTCATTGGAATTTAATACATTTTTAATTAAATTTCTAAAAAGAATTTAATTACATTCAAACATTTTAATGAAATTCTTTGTAACACTTCAATTTTTCTAATTTTCGATAAAGATTTTGAAAGAATTGAAAGAATTCAATTTTAAGAAATATTCAATTATCCTGTGTTTTATCAATATTCAATTATTCAATAAATTATTTATTTTTTTATTTAAACAATTAAATTCTAGAATTTTCCAAGAAGAATTGATTTAAAATTTAATTTTAGTTAAAAATTTTAGACAATAATTGAATATTAGAACCGTTATAGTGTAAATTTTGTAGAAATAATTGAATTTGAAAAACTTTTTGAATTGAAATCTTTGAAAATTTTAATTGTTGTAAAACTGCAATAATATTTAAATTTTTATTTTAAAATAAAATGATTAAAGTTTTGTACCTATATAGTTAAATTTCAAAATTTAAATTTCAAAATTTTAATTTCATTTAAATGATTCCAATAAATCATTTAAAATATTTTAATTCCTGTGACAAAATAAGTAGGTATTTAAATATTTGTTTAAAAAAAAAATTATTAGCTTCTTTTTGAACATTAATTTTTTGATTTAAAAACAATTTAATTGACTTAAATAAAAATTGTAAATATTTATTAGATAATAGGCAGTTATTTGAATCAAATAAATTTCTTTCAGATCTTGACTCTAAAATCTAATTTTCATTTAGACGAATTAATTTTCCCATGATGAATTCAAAATTTTCAACCCAATATTTTTTTTTCTTTTTAGAAGTGAATTTATCGCCAGACGCTTTTGCAGTGCCACACGCATTAGCATTGGCCGAAGAATTTGGCTATCTCTACGTGGCCGATCGTGAGAATGGAAGAATTTTATGTTTTCACGCAGCAAATGGTTCGTTTCACAAAGAATACAGTAGCGATTTGATTGGCGGTGCAATTTACAGTGTCGCTTATGCGCAAGAAAAATTATTCCTCGTCAATGGACCCGATTCATTGGACACACCAAATCGAGGATTTATTATTGATCTTAAGAGCGATAAAGTTGTATCGGAATTCGCTCCAAATGGACCAATGGGCAGACCACATGATATTGCAGTGACAAATGATGGTCTTGAGATTTATGTCGTTGAATTGGATACAAATCGTGTTACAAGATTTGATCGAGGTAATCATTTTTTTTAAAAAACTACTTTCTTTAAAACTACTATTAGCAAAAAAAAAAAAAATCTCAACAGTCATTAATAGTGTTTTTGTCAATTTTAAATTAAAAAAACAATCACTCAACAGTGTCAACTTTACGAAACTTTAAAAGGAACAACCAGAAATTGCCCTTTATGAACCAATATTATTACAATTTCGGGATGTATAAATGAAGAGGCACCAAAAAAGGCTCCAAAAAGGCTCCTAGGAGTGACAAATTGTAAAAATTTACTATTACTTAAAGTTTTTTTTCCGTTTTATTTATTTTTCCTCTTCTTATTTATTTATTTTTTTTTAAACACCCTTTGTAGTCCTTTGTGAATAATATTTATGTGTTGGATTTTTTAAGAAGTCTGCCTTTTGTTCCAAATTTCTGATTGGAATTCAAATTCGAATACTGATCTTTTTTATTCTGATGCAAATTCAATTTGTTATACTTTTTTATTTACTTTTGGAATTTTTTGAAAATTTGGTAGAAAAGAGATTTCACCGAAATTCCAGAGAATATTTTTCATTAGAATTTTGCCAAATTTCATTTAAAAAATCCGAATGGAATAGAAACGAAATAGAAAATTCTACAGAAAACTATTTTCTGTTAAATTGACAATTGAATTGCGAAAATAAAAAATTAAAATTGCAATTTAAAGAAAATTTCTATTATCCAAAATCAAAAATTTATTTTAATTTTTTAAATTGACAATTTAGCAAAGAATTGAAATTACAATTTAGAAAAAATTTTATTCTCCAAAATTAAAAGTGTAGTTTTCAAACTGACAACTGAATTGTCAAAAGAAAAATTAAAATTGCAATCAAAAATATTTTTTGTCTCTAAAATCAAAAATGTAGTTTAATTTTTTTTTAGTTTATTCTGATAAATAAATTTCGATAAATAAATAAATTTTCTTTCTAAAAGTCTCCAACTATTGTGAAATTAACAATTGAATTACCAAAGAAAAATTGAGATTTCAATCAAAACGAAATTTTTATTCTCTAAAAACAAAAATGTAGTTTAATTTTTCTAATTGACAATCGAATTACCAAGAAAATTAAAATTGCAATTTGAACATAATTTTTATTCTCCAAAGTCAGGAATGTTGTTTTCAAATTGACAATTACCAAAGAAATTGAAATTTCAATTTGATGAAAATTTTTACTCTCCAAAATTAGAAATACAGTTTAATTTTTTTTTCGTTTTTAGTTTATTGGGATAAATAAATTTCGAGAAATAGAAAAAAATTGTTTTTCTAAAAGTCTCCGACTTTTGTCAAATTAACAATTGAATTCCAAAAAGAAAAAATTAAAGTTACAATCAAAAGAAATTTATTCTACTCTCCAAAAAATCAGAAGTGTAGTTTAATTTTTCCCTCTCTCTTTTATTTCAAAAAATTTATTTTTGGAATAATATTTTTTTTGTAAAAGTCTCCTAAAACTAGGCTTCTAGAGAGACTTGAGGATACTTTTGGTAGCTTTTTCATTTTGTGCTTTTGTAACAAATATATTTGTTTTCTAATTGCAGGTAGAAATAATTCATCAATTCAACCAATAATTTCCGATTTAAAAACATCTGGGACATCAGTTCCTGATTTTAAATCGGCACTTTTAACTGATATTGATATTAATAAGACATCTGGAAAATCAAGTTCCTTAGCATTTTCTCTCATCGTATCTATAACTGTTCTTATTGTAATCTGCTTATTATTGGCAGTCATTGTGTCGAGGTGGAAAAAAAGAGGTAGATTATTTCGTCAAGAAAATGATAGAGTCGAATTTACTAAATTAATGCAAGATAATGATGATGAGTGAGAATGTATTAGATATTTTTTTTTAATTAGATAAAACAAGTGTTTGCATTGTAGCAAAAAATTTTTTATTTATACTTTTTTTTCATTAGAATATAAATTTTTTTTTTTATTAGAACATTTTAAAGGATTTATATACTTTTTCAATATTTAATATTTAATATTCAATATTTAATATATTGAAATAATTTTTTTTCTTTCGTTTAGTAAATTATAACGATCAAAATTTCATTTTTGATAATTAGCATTGTTAGTAAAAAAAAATTTGTAGAAAAATTAAATCAGACAAAATTATTTTTAGTAAATTTAGAAAATTTTTTAGCAAAGGCAGATTTTTTTTCAATAATTTTCTTTGTGTTCTTTACTTGTTTGTGACGTTTTTGTTGAAAAGAGCTTTTTTACTTTAAGTTTTCCTAATTTAATAATGGTTTCATTGTTTTTTTACTTTTTTCTTTTTACTTAATTTTATTATAATATATAAAATTCTACATTATATAAACGGAAAAAAATCTTTAACTGGAATTTTTTATATTAAATTTTCCTAAAGTTACGAACGTTTAACTGATTAAAATTAAATTTTAAATTAATTATTTTAATTATTAAATTAAATTAACTGAATAAATGAAATATTTTTTTAAAAATTAAAAATTTAATTTAAATTAAAAATTAAAAGAAAAAAAAAATTTTTTTGTCCAAAAAGGAAAAATGATTAAAATCAAAGATTATTTAGTTGATAATCAATTTTGTAATCCACAAAATAATTTCTTTTTTAATAAACAATACAAATTAAAAAAAGTAAAAAATAATCGTTCAATTGAATATTTGAAACTTTAAGAAATATTAGCGAATATTAGCGAAACTTTTAGTTCTTTTCTATTTTTTCTATTTTAAAGAAACTTATTGTTCGTTCAGGTAAAAGTTTTTTTCGTTTATATAAAATTCTATATTATATAATGTACAATATTGTACGTTATTTGTACAAAATTATTATAATTTATTAATAATTATTAAATTATAATATAAAAATATTTTATAATATATTACTAATAAAATTGTAATTATTTTAATATATTATAATAATTTTGTAAAAATAATAATTTAAACTCGATTGGATATTATTTTTATTTATTCGCAAATTTTATACGTGCATTATTGTTTTAACCAAAGATATTAATACTTTATGTAATTTAAAAGAAAAATATTTTTTATTTATTTTATAAATAGTTGTAAATGTACGTTTATGCATCGTTTGGAGGATTTTTAGTTTTTAGCATATTGTGCATTTTTGTAAATGTTGTACAGAATTTTTGTTTCATGTTCAAGACTTTTTTCTCTCTTTTAATTTAAAATCTAATTTTCATAGTTTTATGTAAATAGATTTTTATTTCTGAATGTAACTCATCAGTGGCAGTCTTTGTCAAAAGTTTTTCCTCCTAAAAAAGAGGGACTAGGAATATTTAACTATTTTTTGCAATTTTTTTTTTCTACGAAAATAAATAATAATAAAATAAATAATAGAATAAAAAAAAATAATGAAAAAAATAATTGAAAATAATTGATAAAATAAAAAGTAAATGTACAAAATTTTCAATTTTTTTTTCTTTAAAAAACCGGTTTATAGCTTGAAAGAATTTAACAAATAAATAAAAATTAATATTTAGAGAAAAATAATAATAATAATAATTAAACTTTATAACTTTTGCCGAAGACTGTAGCGGGTGAATAAGTAGAGTGCATTTTTGCATTCATGTAATTATCGTGTAATTATTAGCAGTGAGTTGAGCTGTTTATTTTATTCACTTTCTAAATCAGAATTAGTTCAAAATGGTAAATTTGGCGAAAATATAATAAATACATTTTCTAACCAATTCTCTTATGTTAAATTTAAATATTTTTTTTATTTTTGTTTTCTGAGTTTTGTTTTTTTAGTTAGTATTTTTTTTATATAATTAATTACTTAAACGAATAAACAGTAACTTAGCTGTTTTGTTTTTATTATTATTTTTTTTCTTTTTTTTTATAATTTTTTTGAGACTTTTTTTTCCTTAAAAAATTTTTTTCTCCAGTTTTTTTTCCTTAAAAGGAAAAAAAACTTTTCACTTACTTAAAACTCAGTAAAAAGAAAAATTAAACAAAATTTTACTAAAAATTTTTTAAAATTTACTTATTTACTATCTTATTTTAAAAATTTTTTAGTAACAAATTTTATTAAAAATATTATTAAAAATTTTATTAAAAACATTATTAAAAATTTTATTAAAACTTTTTTTACTAATTCAGATTTAGAAAGTTACATATTTAGAACTTATGAAGTTTAGCAATTTAACGCATTCATTCCGTCTTTATGATATTATTTTTTGTACTTAACTTTTAACATAAACATTTTTTACATTGGTGGCTAGAAATTTTATTTGTTGTTCATTTTCATTTATTCATACACGAGAATAAACTATTTTTTCTATTCTGTTATCTATTGTTGTACGTTTTTCATTGTTTTTATTTATGTTCCTTCTAATTCCTTTATAATTATTTTTTTACCCGCTAACTATAAGTGCTAATTTTTTTTAATTATAATAAATGTTGTCATTGTTTGGCATTGTTGTAATAATATTGTTATTGTTATAATTAGTTATTCTATAGTTAATATATTATTATGCGTTATACAATTATATATTGTTATTATTAATATTATTGTTATCACTATTACTATTGTTATTATTATTATTATAATTTTTATTATTATTATTTATTATTAATATTATTTATTATTGTTGTTGTAATTTAGAACCGTTGTATTTAACTGTTTAATTAATTTTATTATAAGTTTATAATTATTTTTCTTAATTATTTATTTATTATAGGTATTATTATTTTATTTAAAAAAAGATTTTTTAGATCTATTATTATTATTATTATTATTATTATTATTATTATTATTATTATTATTGTTATTATTATTGTTATTATTATTTTTACTTATTATTAATATTAGTGCCCAACTTTTATGTATACTTAATGCGTGTTATTTTTATTGCGTGAAAGTAGAAAACTTGTTTAATTGTTGTTAACATTGTTTCGAAAAATAATTATTTGCTTGCATATTATTTTAAATAATGATTGCCATTCTGTTTTTTACATAAAAAAAACAAAAAATGTAATTTTAAATTTTAAATTTAATTAAAAAAAGGACAAAGAAAATAGGTAAAAATAATGTATATTCTCTGCAGGATGTTTATTAACGTCTCGCAGAAGAACAATATGGGAGAGCGAGAGAAAAGATAATTTTAAGCTCACAAGCCTACTGGATAATAGAGCGGGAAGGAAATTTAAATTTTTTGAGAAAAGACCAAATACACGTGATTTCAGTAAATTAAACACGGAACCAGAAACATCGGAGGACGAACATTCGGAAGATAAGCTGGTCACGTTTTACGTCAACGATAAAGTCATTTAATTTTTTTTTTTTTTGTTTTTCTTTTCAAAGTCGAAAGCAAAAAGTAAATAATTGCTTTGTTTTTCGTTTTTGAAAGAAATCTACTGATTTTTTGAATTACTAAAAATTAATAAAAGTTTCTTTTTCAATGAAAATCGTACAATTCACTACGTTTCTAATTAATGATTAGAAAAAAATTTTTTTAAACGAAAAACAATATTTTAGGTTTAGAAATTTTTCTTTTTTTAGTCTTCGATATGAAAGGAGTAATAATGTATAAAATTTTTTCGAGACAAAAATTTTACTGAAAAAAAATTTTTTTTTTAAATTGTTTATTATAAACGTTGTGAACTTTAACAAATGGAAAAATAATTTTTTTAAAAAAAGAACAAAAGTTATGCGCAGAAAATAACAAAGGGAAAAAATGTTGGAGAAAAAACACAATGCCTCGAGAAATTAATGGCTCTAAAAAAATTTAGATCTCGTTCTGCTGGACCATTGTAATCTCTGAATCTAAATTAGCCATTTTTTCTGCTAATTTTACTTGATTGGTTTATTAAATAATTTAGTAACTTTTTTTCGAATAATTTTAGTGATAATTTACTGTAAATTAAAATTTTGTAGTAAAAACACAACTTATTTTGTTATTGAAGTTTACTAATAATTAATTCTTTAGTTATTGGAGTTAATTAATTAGTAATACGATTAGTAAATTTGACTAATAATTAGTAATTCAATTATTAAATTTTACTAATTCCGCAATTAAAATTCACTAATAATTAGTAATTCATTTGGTAAAGGTTACCAATAATTACTAATTCAGTAATTAGAGTTTGAAAATAATTATTAATTCAGTTAGTAAAGTTCACTAATAATTAGTAATTTATTTAATAAAGTTTACTAATAATCAATAATTCAGTTGTAAATTTAATAATTTACTTTAGTAATTTTTCGACTAAAATTTTTTTTAATTGGTTACTAATTCATTTAATGAATAAATCTGTTAGTTTTAGTCAAAAAATGACAAATTTATATTTCAGAGTGTAGGATCTATTTAATTATCGCATTTTCTTACCTAATTAAACTAGTCAATTTATAATAGGCGTCTTTGTAATAATAATTTTTTATTGACATATCTTTAAACGCTATATATATAAATTATATCACGTTAAGCCTTCTGACTGAGATTTTAAAAAAAATCCACTATATTATTATAATAAATAATTGAAAAGTCTGATAATTTTATTTTAAATTGGCAACAAAACTAATGTTTAACAACAAATTAAAGGCGGAGATGAATTTTCCATGTTTTTTGTACAAGTCTGATTGGAAATTAAATATTTTTTTAAACTTAAAAGGCACCTGAATTTAGCGTCGACGCTAAGCGTCAAAAAATTTTTTTTCGTAAAACCAAAAAGAAATAAACAATTTTTGTTAAAGATTTTAACTTGAAAAAAAAGTTTTTAACTCCCTAGGTAAATAATAGAGGTGAAATTATTGACGTTAGTCACTAAAAAAATCACTTATTTTAGTGATTATCTCTAAAAGAAAATTAAGTTTTCGACGCTAAGAGTCGACGCTAAGTTCAGGGATATAAATTTAAAAAAATTTTGATTAAAGTTAAAATTTTCACAAAGAAAAATTTAATTACTTGAATTCAATTAACAAAAAAAAACATGATAAATAATTTCCACAAAAGAAAATTGATTTTCAGAAGAATAATAAGAGTACTTTTTGCTCAAATAAAAAATTACTTCTGAAAATTACTTCTAAAAAAATTCATTGAAATTTTTTCTTAATAATATCAATAATTTTTTTTTCAAAAGAAAAAAATAATTTACATTGCAAAAATAGTGAAAAAATATCACTTTAAATTGTTGTTGATTCTACGATATTTTCACAACTATTATTTATAGATTAATTAACTGAAAAGAATTATTTGTAATCCCATTTAAAAAAAAATCTTATGCGAGACGTTAGTGAGAAAAGTAATATACATATAAATGTATATAAATAAATGTATTTTTATTATATTGAAAATATTTTATGTCTAAAATGCTAAATACTTACATTTAAGAAAAAAAATTTGAATATATTTAAGAACTCCTCGAAAGCATTTTATCATAGAAATCGTTAAATTAATAATTTAATTGACAAAATATAATTAATGAATAAGTATTATTTTCGAAATAAAGAATTCTAATATTATAAATAAATAATAATAATATTATTAATATTTTCGAAATAAATCAAATAATATATAATAATATTTTCAAATAAATAATTCCATCAGCGAATAAAATTATTATTGCAATTGAAAATTAAATTTTTTAGTGAAATCGACCACCTTTTTTATATAAATTATGACTAAATCAATACGTTAAATAATAATGCTGAAATATTAATCAAAATTGAATAATTGATATAAAAAATTAAATTTTTTATTAATGGAAATTTAAGAAAGGGAAAATTTTACTTATTCATTTTCTTTTTTCTCCAATTTTATGAAAGTTTATATATTTCCGTTAATGAAATTATTAATTGATTCGAATCAATGATTAAATGAATTATAATATATTCTATAATTATAAATGTATTAATTCTTTCTTTATTGTCATAAAAATTTAATTTTTAAGTTAATTTCATTTGTCTCTAAATCTAATTATTTCTCTAAATCGGAAATAGTTCGAAATAATTGTTTATTTGCATTAAAATTATTAAATTATAATTTTTAATAATTTGTAATTTACAATAATTTACAATTTACAATAATTTACAATTAATAATAATTTATAATCTATATTAATATATAATAAATTATAATTTACAAAAATTTACAAATAATAATTTATAATTTATATTGCATTTTATAATTAAAAATTAATTTAACAAATGGTAATTGAATGGAAAAATTTGTTTAAAATTAAAAAAATAAAGAATAATTACAGAATAGCAAAAATAAAATATGATATCGTAAGTGTATGCTATTTAATATAAGAGAAAAAATAGATAGCGATATGTATTATGTTTCTATAGAAAAAAGATCAATTTATTCAATTAATTATCTACTGTTGACGAGCTCGACATGTTAATTAAATTATGATTTGGAACAAAAAAAAATGTCTTTTTTTATTTCACATTATAATTTAATTAAGCCCGTCAAACTTTATGATTATTTTTTTCTCCTTTATAACTAAATAGATATATATAGACGAAAAGTATTCATCAAGTCAGTATTAAAGGAAAGCTAAATCGAGCTTAAGTTAGGCGAATCGTTATATGCAATTAAAAACCTTGTAATATTTCAGTATTTCACTATTTATATTGAAATAGAATTGAATTTTACGAATCAAAAAATGTACAAGAACTTTCTGTCAACTATGGAGAATATTTTCACTTAAACGTTAAATTTTTAACGTTTTTAATATTTAATTTTTAGTTAAACAAATGTTTATTGCATCACGAAGAAAAAAAAAATTTTGTTTTCTAGAAAAATATTTATAATTGAATTGAATTTATTTTTTAATAATTTAATCAAGAGAAAAAATAATTACCTGGATTTTATTTACTTTTTTATTTATTTATTATTTATTTATTATTCTTTTCAATGGAAATACTATACACTGAAAAGAAATTTATTTGCTTCAGGTAACGGATTATCAAATAAATATTTATCTAAATCAAATAATTTTTATTGAAACCAATTAAATTGTATTTGATGCGAATACTGAAATTTTTGGTTGAGATACAATTTATTTGATTTAAATAAAAATTAGTTGATTTAAGTAAATATTTATTCTATAATAAACATTGAATTTGAATAAATAAAAGAAATAAAGAAATAAATAATTAAGAAATAAAAAAATAGTAATTAAGAAATAAAAAAAAAGAAATAAATGAATAAAATAAAAAAAAAATTATTTGAATCAAATAAATTTTTTTTCAGTGAAATTATTCATTCTGTCATTGATTCTGTGATCGTAAAATGATTCCTATAGTATATTAATTTTTTTAGTGTAATTGCATATCGATTTTTTTGCTCTTCACTGTACCTGAAATGTTACATTCTTCAGTAAATTTATTTTTGATTGAAAATTTAAAAAATGTTACTTTACTGAACATAAAAATGGAATAATTTACATAAGTAGCCAATAGACAATAATACAGGATAAACTAATTAAAATTATCTAGAGTAATTTTATTGTAAACTTATTAGTAATTTCGTATTAGAATTGTTACAGACATTCCTGAATTATTTGCAAATTATTATTATTGTTATTTTTTTGTTAATTTTATTGATATTTATTTATTTATATATTTATTATTACTATTTTATTATTTTTATTGCTATTACAATTTTATTATTTTCATTGCTATTACTATAGTATTAATTTAATTAATTTAAATTTATTTTTATTGGTATTTTTTATTTTCATTGTTTTTATTTAATTAATAATTATTACTCTGAATTATTTTGTTATATACATTTTTTTTTTCGCCCTAATAAATTTTTGCAAACATTCCATTATTATTTGAAAATAATTTATTTATTATTTATTATTAGTATTTAGGTAATATTAATAATTTAACTATTTAATATTATTTGAAAGTAAAATTAATTGAAAATAATTTGATAAATCCTTCCTCGTCAATATTAGTGAATAATAATTGATTATTGTTCTTTTTCTATTTAATTTTTAATTGATGAATTTTAATTTATTCACTGTCAGAGAAATAGAAATAATTATAAATTATAAAAAATAAGAAATATTTCAACGTGAGTTATTATAATTAAAATTAAATTATAATCACATATATATGAGGTTGAATTGAGAATAATAATTATTATGTATAATTATGTTGATTTTGAAGACATGAGTGTAAATAAATGTATTCGCGTGTTAATTGCACAAAAAAGCATGTCATTCAATATGAGAATATATATGAAAAAAAAAAAATTATGAGACCATGTATATTTTGAATAAAAATAAGTGTTTGTATTTCTGTCAAAAGCATTTTGTTCTCTTGTCTGTTTTAATTTATTTCTGTGTTTAATTAACTGTTAATTAACTTATTTAGTTACTAATAAATTTAATTTAATTACTAAAGTATTTTTAAATAATTATTTACTATTGTTGCAATATTATTGTTATTTAAATTTTGTTCTAGTAAACAAATAGTTTTACTTTAAGTTTAGAAAATTAACTAATTATTTTATTAGGAGCCGTTCAAAAAATACGTAACTCTTTTTTTTAATTAAATTATATTATTAATTAATTAATTAATTATATTTAATTAAATCATTTTAAAATAATTGTTTACTTTTATGGTATTATTATTATTATTATTATTATTATTATTATTATTATTATTATTATTATTATTATTATTATTATTATTATTATTATTATTATTATTATTATTATTATTATTATTATTTAAAGCTTTTTAGTAAACAATAGTTTACTTTGATTAGAAAATTAACTACTTAATTATTTGATGAATTTCTTTAAAATTATTGAAAACTATTATTAATAAAATGAAAATAATAAATTAATAAAATAAAATATTGAATTATCAAATAACCGCGGTAAATTTATTTGAATAATAATACATTCACTCTCGACGAAAGTCTTTGAATATGAAATTAGGCTCGAAAATGAAATTCATACATACAAAGTGTAACTGATTTTTTAAAAATTCATCATCTAATTCCAAATTATAATTGTAAGTTGACTTTCATTTGTCAACTGATTCTTGTTACATACCATAAAAATGTAGATGGAAATAAGTCAGTTGAGATTTTTGCTTTTTAAAATTTTAAATTCGTACCTCTTAATTCTTTTTTCTTCTAAACCAAATTTTTTTTTAATTTTTATTTTTTATTGAAATATTCCTTTTTTATGATCGTGAAATTCTTAATTATATAATTAATTATTATATGTAAATTGCAGTAAAATTATAATAATAATTAAACACTATTTTTTTAATATTTTTGTTATTTTCATTATTTTTAATTATGATTATTCGGAATTATTATTATTAGAAAAAATTATTTGGAAAAAAAAGTTTTTTTTTAATATTCACGCGAACGATGAAATGAAATGGAAATCTTACAATAGCGGTAATGAATGACTGTTTGCATAACGTTTTTGCGGGATAAGTAATGTGAAATGATGTTAAATGAATCGGTTATTGCCTCATTATGTGTCTTAATATATTGCTAAATTGTCAGACATTCTAAGTATTATGAAGTCGATTAGTATCTAGATATAATATTCCGTCGAGACGTAAATAAAAAAAATGTGTCTCGTTTTCAAAATATACAGTTAGCTCTCGATAATTGTGTTTAACATTATCGAGAGGCTACTGTATTTCTCATTTCGATAAAATTGTATTTATTTCCGTTCTTTTTATTTAGATACCGAATTTTTTTTATTATATGAATATTAAAATTAATGAAGGAAGACAACAAATTTTTTTGTACTTACCCATTTGCTGGCAAAAAAAAATTTTTTAATTTACCCTGAGAAGAATTTTGTTTGAATCAAATATAATTTATTTGAGTTAAATAAAAGTAGATTTGTGTCAGACTCCAGATTATTTACTTGTTTATTTAGTAAAATAATTTTTAATTAGTTTCTTTTTCTTTTAATTAGCATAATTAGTATAATAATACTAATAATAATAATAATACTAATACTAATAATAATAATACTAATTTTTATTCAACTCAAGTGACAGAACAAATTTTCAAATAAAATCTATTTGTAACAATAAATAAAAAATTTAGTAGATTTGAGTAAAATATATACATTTTTGATAGACGTACCTAATGATAAAAAAATTTAATAAAAAAACAAATTTAGTAATAAATTAATAAAGCCAAATTCATAAAATTTAATTGACAGAGTAAAAAAATAAAAAAAAAAATATTCCAATTTAATTTAAAAAATTTATTATAATAAAATAATAAATTAATAAAGTCAAATGAATAAAATTAAAAGTTAATTGTTAACAGAGTAAAAAATAATAAAAAAGAATATTGCAATTTAATTTTAAAAATTTAGTAATAAAATAATAAATTAATGAAGTCAAATTAATAAAATTGAAAATTAATTGTTAACAAAGTAAAAAAAAATCATACAAAAAATATTACAGTTTAATATAAAAAAGTAAGAAGACAACGAGTAACAAGAAAACAGTAAAATACCAATATTTTAATAATGGATTTATTTTACACACTTAGTTGACCTCTATGCACAACTATACAACGATAGAAATTATAATTTATTTCTCATTCACTTTTTTTAAAAAAAAGTCTTCTACATAAAAAATCGAAATAATAATTCGATTTTTCGACATTAAAAATAAATTGTGTCTATTAATTTTTCAACAAAAGAAAAAAAATAATAATTGTCGCAGAAAATGAGATACAGAAATGAATTTTTCGTCGTGTTTTATATATATATATTTTTTTTTTGACATTAATAAAACAAAAACATGGAAATTATCGATGAATAATTATAATGTCAACGATTATACACTTTTTCTATTAAATCTATAAGTTAAAGATGTTTCAAAAATTTTTTTTTATAATAGAATCACAAACAGGGGATTTTGCATTTAAAAAAATGGAAATATAAAATTTTAGCTGGTAAATAAATTCATTTTTAGAGTCTTTTTTTTTATTATATAACAATTTACTGTCAATAATTTTTAATCTTTTCACTGTTAAACCTTTAATTGGAAATTTTTCTTTCCTCTGATTGTGAATCTTTTGAATTTTATTACAACTTTTTCGCAGAAACATTTATTTTTCGTTTGTAAAGTCCTTTTTTGTCCACTGCTGCTGATTTGTTTTTCTTTTTCTAAAATTGCTTTTTGTTGAGAAAATAATGTTTTTTTTATAATTATAATAATAAATAATTATTATTGTCATTATTATTCACAACAACATAATTGTTATAAATAATATAATGCCAATAACAAATATATTAACATAGTTTTATTAAGTAATTGGGCGTTATTTATTATTAATTAGTCATTTAAATAACTAATTAAAATTTAAAAATTGAAAATTAAAAATTAAAAATTAAAAATTAAAATTAATTAAATTTTAATATTAAGAATAGAATAAAATAAAAATTGAAAATTTTATTTATTAAAAAAGTTTTTTGGTGAAAGGAATAAATAAATTGTATTGTTTTCTCAATACTGAAGGACAAAGGTCAAATTTACATTATAACAAAGTTTCCATCACTTACAGTTTGTTTACAAATTGAAAATAATGTGCGGTCAACTTGATTTATGCAAGTTCGAACTTGTCGAACAAAAGTATTTCCCTTCCCTCTCTTTTCAATTTATAATAATCTCAGTTGAAATTTGTCCATCGAACCAGCAAGTAATTGTTAGAATTTGTTTTTTTTTTTGCTAGTTAGAAATAAAGTGAGAAAAAGAAATAAAAAAAAGTTTCTATAGTGAGAATTAAACTAATTTTAAAAAATAATTAAAAGTAAAAAAATAAAATAAATAATTTTTTTACAAAAATATTTTAAGTGAATAAATAATTTTTGAATAATGAATATTATTTCGGGAGTGCGCGTTTAATGAAAAGTTTTAATAAAAATAACATATTCCAAAATTTTTTCGAATTTTAATTTTTGAAAAGTTAAAAAATAAATAATAAATAAAATATTAATATTGTGAATATTGTTCGGAAAGTTTTTAAATAAATAAAAGTGTTCTTTGTTTTTTGTGATTAAATATTCGGGAAAGTAAATTTAATTTTTTTTTGTTAATTTCGCAAGTGTTTAAAATTTTTTTTATTAGTGCTCGCTTTCTGTATTTTTTTCTATGAGTTTTTTCAGTTTCATGGTAAATATCAAACACAAGCAATTTGCATATTTTTTTGTTTTTAAGTACATTTAAAAATTTACTAAAAGTAATTACTAAAAATCAATTATCAATTATTTACAATTAAAAATAAATCTATTTATTGTTATTTTTTTTAAAATTTTTTAATATAATTTTTTTCAATTGTTTCAGATTTGTAATGAACATCAAGGAGGGATTCAGATCTGTAAGTTTTTCTTTCAAAAGTAGTATTGATTTTTTTTATTAAAAATGAAAGTTCTTAAAATTATTGTCAATGTCGTAATTAATCGCACACACTTAATAAAATTACCGCCAATAATTTTATTAATATAAATTATTAGTTACTTAATAATTTATTTAATATTGTAATTTTTTTTAAACATAATAATAAAATAATAAAAATAAAAATTATAATTACAATAATATTTATAATTACATTACAAAGAAGTTATCGACCTTAGTGATGAGAAATTATAATAAAAATAATAAAAATACTACTAATATTAATAAAAAATGAATTTCCTGCTATCAGTTCTTTATTTAATTGCTATTACTAAATAGTAACAATAATAATTAACAATTAACAAATTATTAGTTATTTTATTTTTATTCTATTAATCATTAATTAACTAATTAATAGATAATTTCTATTAATCGACTATTAGGTCGACTAATAATTATTAGTCAAATAGTCAAATTAACAATTAATTACAAATTATATTATTCATAGTTTGTTGTTATTATTGGTATAATTGTTATTATTAAATTGCTATATTTATTTTTATTATTATTACTTTTTTGTTATTTTTATTATTATTTTTTTTTATTTTTATTATTTTTATTATTATTATTTTTTTGCAAAATTAGTAGCAAATCAGTAGCACTGGACCTATTGATAATACAAATTCTAAAGTACACTTATGCATATTTTGAAGTATTTCATTTTTCTGTAATCAAGTGTAAAATATTGATCAATTTTCTTTTTGTAGTCGAGAAAAAAATGGAATGTTTTTTAATAAACACAAAAATTCGTCCGGCACCTAAATTTTTTTTTTCATTTTTTTTGCATTTTTTTTTTGTACATTATAAATCGTATACGTTTTGTAATGGTACATTGATATTGGCCTAGAGCTAAATCATGTGGTATCGTTTACTTATTGTATTAGTTTACTTTTTTTTTAATACGATAAAATTCGTACCTATTTATTTATATATATAATAAAATCGACTTTTTGTCGTCACTTGAGATTCGTCGACGGTTATATTATAGCGCATTTGTTTTTTCTCATCCTCCACTCTTTCTCTTTCTCTCACGATTTTTTTTTTATTTTTTTTTTATTATTCTATTATTATAATATATATGCCATTTCACTTTTAATTTTTTTTTTTTGCAATATATCGTATCGGGATATGCGCGCTGATAAAAGATGCAGAAAGAGACAACACATCTCGTTTCCCAAAAATATCACAATGTCCATAAGTATACTCGTGTATTTTTTTTTTTAGGTTGCAAACAAAATTTGCGTTATTGATATATTGTATTATAAATATTATTATTATTAATATTACATCAGTATATTCAGTAATTAGAATACTTATTACACAACTATTTGACGTATACTTTATTTACAAAATTTCATTATATATAATAATTCATTGACAATAACGGAACAATTTTATTACTTACATTATATATTATCGGTTGTTTTACGCGGAGTTAAAATGATGTTTTTTTTTGTATAAATAAAAGTTCGTTGTGTGGGAAATTTTATTTTTTATTTAATGTAAAACTGTTTTTTTTATCAAGCCTTAGCCTAGGAATTTTCCCCACTGCGGAAATTTACTTTACGGAAATTTTGTGTCTTGTAGTTTTTACCAGACGTCTGATTTGGTGTTTTTTTTTATACCAAATCATTTTCAGTACAGGCTAGGGTTTATTTTTGAAAAAAAAAATTTGTTTCGACAAAGAGTCGATATCAAAACTATATCAAAGTTTTCATAAAAAAGTTGCATTTTACAAAAAAGAAATCTTAACGTTTTTTTTAATTTAACAAAGTTTTATTTAAATTCAAATTAAATAATATTTTAGCATTTAATTTTTCTTTAGAAGATTAAAGACTTTAAAATTTTTTACAAATTACACTTTAAACGTTTCGTACAAAATAACAAGCGTGAACTATTTTTTATGTGAAAAATAACAATAGAAACTTACATTTTTTTATGAGTGTAAAAAATCATATTTCATAAATTAAAAAAATTAAATAAACTTATTTTTAAATGTTAAGAAAAATTAAATAAAGTATTAAATTTTTGTAAAATGTAACAATTTTTTTAAATGTTTGTTGTAATTTGAATATCGGCTCAAAAAAAAAAAAATGTCACCCTATCGAAAAAAATTAATAGTTTCGAAAAGCAAAAAAAGTTACCACGAACACAATTGATTTTTGAAACGAAATTTTTAGATTTAATATTTATTTAAAAATTTTTAACTAATTTCAAAAATTATTCAACATTTTTCTAACATATTCTAAGGGTTTATTAGAAATTAAAAACTAGGGAGAGAAATAAAAAAAAAAGAAAAAAATAAAGCTATAAAATCGAGGAAAAAATATACACTTGTAACCACGATTGTTTAGTAATCTGAACTACTATCGTAAATATTTTTTTTCTCAATCGTGGTTACAGATTTGTGTATCAAAGATTTTTTTTCCCTTTATAATATATCAGAAGATAAAATATCCTTTTTTTCCACAAAAAAAAATTTTTATATTCTGAGGATATTTCATTCAGTCAAAAATTTATAAACAGTGCAATTACTACAAACTGTTTTTTTTTCTGACTCTTATGGATATAAAATTCAATCAACTATATAATTAAAAATACAATCGAATCTGTTTTTTTTTCTCAATTCGATAATACAATAATTATTATGAATTTACGCCTACTTTAGACTATATTTACAATGCCACGTGTAGTACTTAAGGTAACTGTCGTATACTTTTATTTTTCATTTACGTCTCTCATGACGATTTTTCGGCTCGTTGATAATTTTATTATTATTTATCATGGAACACGTATTTTATTGGTTAAATCCAATTAATAAATAAGGAACAAATTAATTGATTTTAATTGCACAACCCTTTTGCTTTTATTTAAAGAAAAGTAGATAAAATAACGTCATTTCCTTTTTATTATCGTCCGAGAAATAATTCGTAGTTCATTTTTTACTTTTATCATCTTTTTACTTTTGTTACTTTTTTATTAGAATTGTTTTACTTTATAATTTTTATAATTTTTTTTTATAAGAAGGAATTCGTTTTTATAAGTATTGTAAGTAATGAATAAATAATAGAAAATAATAAATTCATTACTTACAATTTCGAATAGAGTTAAAATTTTCCATTTTGAAGCAGTGATTGAATTTTTTTTCTAAGAATTCAAATTTTTTATTCAATAATTTTTTAGTTTTTAAATTTAGGTATTTTAAAATAAAATATTTATTTAAGAATAAAATTTTGTTTTTTAATTTCGAATTTTGATTATGGATTTCTTTATTTATTTTAATTAATAAATAAAAATTTATTTTAATTTTTCCATATTTGAAAGAATTTCCGGAAAATGTAAGGAATATTTCAGGACATTTTATGGAAAATGAATTATGAATAAAAATTACTCCAATTTAATTTAATTTCGAATTATTAATTTTTGAAATATTTGCTAATGGCCAAAAATGGTTTGTTCACTGATTCAAATTAACTGTAAAATTTTTAACTATCCGAATTATAATTGCGTTTAAAACAATGGAACCTCTTTATAACTTTTTTTGCCTTTTTTCGATTATTCCCTTAATATATTAAAATTTAAATTAACAATTAATTCAAATTTCATAAATGAAACTAAATCGAAAAAATTATAATTTTTTCGATTTAGTTTCATTTATGAAATTTGAATTAATTTTTAATTTTCGAAAAAATAGCGTAAACGTAATTTTTTAAAGAATATTTCTTCGTACGCCCCTGTTTACTCTTTCCCTTCTCTAGAACCGTAACTATTTTGACCCAGTGAGCCAAAATTTGGTACACAATATTTTTGAATGTAGAAAAATTCGAAATTAAAAATTCTAATAATAAAATAACTGAAAATGTGGTAATTATTATAATTAATTTTATAATTCATTATAATAATGAATTGTATTTTAAGAAAATCGAATTTTTAATAACGAATGATCTTCGATAATAAGCAAAATATTTTCAGAGGTTCCAGCGTATTAAAAAAATTTCCATTTAATTTCCTAAAATTCTAAATGTTCAAACGAACGACTTTGGATTTTGTTTGAAAAAAAGAATTCTTAACGAAATAAAAAAAGTTTAATGTACAGTATTTTTCATTTCGTTTTTAAAATCTTTGCAAAAATATCGTTCATTTAAAAGTTCACAATTTTAGGAAAATGTTTTTTTTTTCTTACAAAGTTTGATGTTTTAATTCTTTTTTTTTCTTGCGACGTAAATATTGATTATATTAGTAGATTTCTTTTTTTTTGTCGGGGAGAATTTTGAATAAAAGTTCCAAATTAATTTGGAAATGAATATTTTTTACCTCAGTAGACCGAACTGTATTCCAAATCGTGAGCATATTGAGGTGGACCTGGTGGCGGTGGTTGTGGACTATATTGTTGAGAAGCGTCGGAAGCACGACGTCTAAGTGACGCGATACTGTGAGCTTCTCTCCAAACTGTTGCTTCGGCTCCATTTCCCTCAGTAACCACGCATGAAACGGCACTTCCGGCACCACCGCCACTGCCGGAAGTCGCGCCCGGTGAGCCTTGACCACAATTTAGACCCGAGCCCAAACCCTGACCGCTTCCCACTGATGAGCCGCCAGGCGGTGAACCCCGCGACGCTGACATGTGAACTCCACCTTAAAAGCGAGAAAACGAATTTTCAATTTAGAAAAAAAATTTTTTTTTTTGGTTTATTAAAAAATTTTTTGGTAATTTTTCATTACTTTTTGGAATTTTAATTATTTTTGGTAATTTTAATTACATTTCACAATTTTATCTACTTAATATGTGCCTAATAATTTAATTTTGTAAAGTAGCTTAAGGGGAACCCCTTTTTCTTTGTACGCTCCTGTTTCCCCCTCCCTAGTATTCGGCCATTTCGGACGAATATTCATTCATTTTCAAATTAATAAAATTAATTAAATTGATTTAAAGAAATTAATTTTAATTGATTAATTAGAAATTGAAATCTCCCTAGATTTGTGAAGAAAGAAACTGTTTTTTAAATTATAATCGAACAATTAAAATTTACAGTAAAGAAATCGACAAGACAATTTTTAATTCTTTATGAAATAAAATATTAAATCAATGGATAAATAATGTTTGAAATTTTTATTGGTGTTTTAATTACATTTCAGAATTTTATTTAATTAATAGGTAACTAATAATTTTATTTTGTAAAGTGATTCGTAAAGGAAGCCCCTTTTCTTTGTACGCTTCTGTTTCCCCCTCCCCAGTATTCAGCCATTTAAGAATTTTATTTAATTCATAGTTAACTAATAATTTTATTTTCTAAAGTGATTCTTAAGGAGAGTCCCCTTTTCTTTGTACGCTCCTGTTTCCCCCCTCCCCAGTATTCGGCCATTTCGGCCCAAGGAGCCGAAATTTAGAAAAAACATTAATATTTCGAAGTGAAGAGGATTTTAAATTTAATTTCTAATTAATTAAATTAATTTTAAATTCAATTTCAAATAAATTAAATTATTTAAACTAATTTTAAATTCAATTTCAAGTTAGTAAAATTATTTAATTTGATTTAAAAAAATAAAATTAATTTGAAATTAAAATCTTCCAAGTTTTTGCGGAGAAAGAAAATTGCTTTTTAAATTATAGTCGAGAAATCAAAATCTACAATTTAAAGAAATCGCCAATTTTCAATTCTTTATGAAATGAAATATTAAATCGATGGATTTAATATTTGTTGGGAATTTCTATGGTTATTTTGAAGGAATTTTATTTTAATACACACGTAGCTCTATATATATGTGTGTGTACCTATATGCGGTCAAGAAAAAAGAAGCACGACTTTGACGTGCAGAATCCGCTGTTTAAATATTCAATCCGCTCAATAACTTTTACACCAACTAGACCAAGGATTCTAAAAATAATGCGCGAAAATTGTAAATTAAGTCCTGCATCCAGAATTGAGAAAATCTATAAGATTATTTTGTATAGTAACTATAAATATAAATGTAATGGTAAAATTAATTATATTTTTATATAATTTGATAATATTTGAATCAAATAAGGAGAATTTATTTGATTCAAACAAATGATTACTTGTCTCAAAGTAATGTTTAGTATTGTCGAATAAATATTTATTTGTATTAAATAATTTTTATTATATCAAATAATTTTTATTTATGTCAAATAATTTTTAAATTAAACCGTATTTGCTTAAAACATTAACATTTCTTTATTAGAATTTATTTAATTTGAAAAAAATGAATAAAAATCATTTGATTCAAGTAAACATTTGTTTTATTTTTTTTATTATTTTAAAAGGGGAGCCCCTTTTTCTATGTACGCTCCTGTTTCCCCCTCCCCAGTATTCGGCCATTTCGGCTCAGTGAGCCAAAATTTAGAAAAACATTAATATTTTCAAGTGAAGAGGATTTTAAATTTAATTTCAAATTAATAAAATTTTTCTTTAAATTTCAAATTAATAAAATAAATTTTTAATTAAATTTCAAATTGCCAAAATTAATTTTTAATTAAATTTCAAATTAATAAAATAAATTTTTAATTAAAAATTTTAAATTGACAAAATTAATTTTTAATTAAATTTCAAATTGATAAAATTAATTTGTAATTAATAAAATTAATTAAATTAACCGTATTTGCTTCAAATATTGACATTTTTTGTTTGATTAGAATTTATTTTAATTTGAATGAAAATAAATAAAAATTATTTGATTCAAATAAATATTTATTTGATAATAGACAAGTAATCTATTCGAATGAAATTTTCCTCTCACTATTGTGGAGTGTAAATAATTTAAAATTTCCAATTTTTAAAAATTCGAGTTTAAAAAGTTTGCGGAATTATCTTTGAAATGTATTTTTTCAAATTAACCATTTCCGCGGGCAATTAATTTTATTGAGAAAAGTTTATTTCCAAAGTGTTTCTGTATTGTTTCTTTATTCTTTTTCGAAAAGAAAAAAAGTGTCATATATGACTTGAGGTGAAATATATATTTAGCGATAGAAAATCTAATTAGGTTTGTTAATTATTTTTGAGTATTTTATCGAGTATCACCATCTCGAGTTCCCAATATCTTTTGGTATTTTTAATAATTGAAAAGCGGAAGCGATGCTAAAAGGTTTTTTTTTCCTATAACACAAGTGTACGTATTTTTATCAGATTGTCTCTCGGTTTTTTTTATTTTTCTATTTTCATGTGACCTATGAAACTATAATTTTTTTTTAATTATAGGTAATCCTTACGTTCCAGACACTAAAAAGCCCATATAAAAAATAAAAGAAAAAAAGGCCCGAAAAAAATAATGTAAAAAATTGTTTATTTACAAATACAGAATAGAAACTATTAAAAAGGTAAAATTATAAAAAAATTAAATTTAGATAAAGATATTAAATAATATATTAAATAATTAAATAAAATATTGAATTATTAAACTATATTAATAATATTCAATTATCGAAAAAGATATTAAATTATTAAAGAGAGTTTTAATATTCTTTATGTATTTTTTTCAAATGTAATTTTTCAATGTTTTTAATTAATTTAATATTGAAAAAAATGGAAAATATTCAAGAAATATTTAAATTTATTTCATATATAGATGGACATAATTAAAATATGTAAATGTAGTTAGTTAAAGCAAACAAGATATAAATTTTTGTTTTCGAAATTTTACTGGTGGGAAATAATAGAAGAACAAAAAAAAAAAAAACAAAACAAAAGTTAATAAAAATAAAAAGTTACGAAAACAATAAAAGGAATGGAATTTTCTTGTCTTGAGGGACCAACCTATATACACGAATGTTACTTTATTTACATTGAAAATGACTCAAGAAAAAAATGTGTACTAGATTAAAATTTAAAAATTTGTTCCACATACATAGGCGGCTTATTTTATTTATTTATTTTTTTTTCTTTCTTCCTCTCTTTTGTGGTAAAAGTAACTATTTATATTTTATGTTACATGGAATTTTCGAGAGTTTTTAAGGATGACCCGGCGTCGGTATCGCTTTTAAGGAAAAGCAATTTACAGGTGCGATATCGTTAAAGAGAGATGAAGGGCAAAATGCCGTGTGTATAGAAAACATTTCGTTGCTGGCAAAGAGAGAAAAAAGGGGGATCGAGGGGGGATGAGCATTAATACAGTAGGCAACGCAAAGTGCATAGGATGCTACCGTGTGTGTGTCGTAAAGTTGTTTTCTACCTCTTTGCGCATCGCTGGTGGCCGTCATTTAATGATTTTTATTATACCTTTTCTTTTCCTTCTTTTTTTTTTTTGGTCGAAACCCTCTCGTATTTACAAAGGTTTTTGAGAGAAAGAGAGAGAAAGAAAATATCAGAGTGAAAATGTAAAATAAAGGAAAGAAAAAGAGTATCATTATAATGTGTAAAAAGAAAAAAGGATTGCAGTAGGTCAACAGTATCTTCTCTTTTTTCGGGTGTTTATTGACTTGTGAGAGAGAAAAAAAGAGAAACTCTTGTGCTTTGATGTTTTTTATTTATTTATTTATTTATTTATTTACAAAAAAAATAATATACTCTCCATTTTTCCAATGAAAAGTATTTTAGGAAAAATATTTAATATGGAATCGATAAAATAATAATTAAACAATAAAATAACAACGGTTCAATTACAATTCATACAATTTTAAATTAATTAATCGAAAAATTCAATTTTTTAAAGAAATTTTATTACAATTCTGCGAGAGGATTTAATTATCAAAAAAAGATTATAAAGTTCTATGCAAGCAATCAGATATTTTCATAAATAATAAAACTTTCACAGGAATTTGATTATTTTAGAAAACAATTTTCCGAATTTAAAAAAAAAATTTGATATCAGTTGATTATTAGAATTTAATAGTTATTTTCAATACATTTTTAATTAAATATCTTGAAAGAATTGAATAATTTTTTGCTACTCTTTTAAAATTAATTATCGAGTACGAAATCTGAGTTTTTTATTGATATTTTTTTTGTTTATTGCTTTTTTTATTTATTAAAATTTGATTATTATTTGTTTATTGCTTTTTTAAATTTATTTTTTTGAAATAGAAAAAAATTTCTATAATAAAAGTGTTTCATTTTCTGGGCTTTAAAAATTAAAGTGACACTTTTAAATTTATTATTGGCATTTATATACACTTTTTATTCTAACGTTTTATTGACATTCTTGTTTTAAAAACACCGAAAATTTTTCCCCAATGGAGAGTATTTAGAAAAATAGTTGAAAGCCCTCCGGGTATAAAATACAATTCTATATATATATGGATTTTTAGCGAATATTTCTCTTGAATTATTAATAACATTGGAAGTATTCATCGCGTAATGTTAGTCGTGGAGTTATATATGTGTATATTTATATATACATATATCTATGAAATACTCTATCGGAATGTAATACATTTTTATCAACTTTTACTTATTTTTGTATTCTCTCTCTCTCTCTCTCTCTCTTTCTCTCTGTGTGCACGATACAGGATGATATGTTACAAAATATCTGAATTTATCGTGAACTGACTTTATTTCATGAAATATAAATTAACTTTTTGATTAAAATAGTTTCAACCCTTTTTTTTTACTTTCGAAGTTTGAAAAGCGTCGTTTTTTAGTTTCCTGTTTAGAAAAAAAATATTCTTTCATTAAAATTGCTTGTGAGTTATAATTAATTTTGGTTTCCAATTGTTTCAATAATTTTTCTAATTAAATTTTTAAAATATACGATTAAAAAGATTTTGAATGATTGAAATTTTGTAAAATTTCATTGAAAATAAATCATTTTTTCAAGTATTTTATTACAAATTTTGGAAATTAACTTTTAAAGAATTTTAATTGGAAATTTTGGAAATAATTGAATTCTCAAAAATTTTAATGAATAATCTTCAAGTGTAAATTCAATAAAAATGAAAATTAATGAAAATTAGGTTCTAAAAATAATATTAAAATAGTTTTGAAAAAATTAATTTTCTGAATTATTTTATTCTAATTTTTTGAAATTCAATTATTTTCAATATTTTCGATATTCAATATTTTCAATATTTCCAAAAATTCAAATACATACACAAAATAATAATATTAAAATTTTTTAGAATTATTTTCAACACTTTTGGAGAAAATAATCATATTCAAAATTTTTAATTAAAATTCTTCAAAAAAATTATTTTTTTTAAATTATATAAAAAAAATTCTTCAATTATTTTCGAAAAATTACATTACAATATTTATAAATTAACTAATTCTTAGAATTGTTTTATCATAATTTTTTATTTATTCATAAACGGGCTAAGTTTTTAGCAGAGCCCGTTTTTTTTTTAAGATTCAATTACCTTCGAACAAAGTAAATTAAAATTTTTGAAAAATTTACTATTTTAGAATTTTTAAGAAATTATTTATAATTAAAATTCTTCAAAATTTTGATTTTTTTTATATTTTTGAAAAACTTAATCCTTTTTTAAAGATTTTATCAAATTTCAATTATTTTTCAAAGATTTTACTAAATTTAAATTATTTTTTAAATGATTTTATCAAATTTCAATTTTGTTGCTTTTTTTAATTGTGTATTAATTGTAAAACTATTGTCTTTCAAAAATTATTTAGAAATATTTTCAAATAGTTAATTTTACGAATTTCTTGATTAAAATTTTTGAAATTATTTTACCTAAATAATTTTAAAAAGAAAAATGGACGGTTTCAATTATTACAAAAAGTTGAATTTTTGTATTTAAATAATTGAATTCTCGAAGAACATTCGGAAAATTATTAAAAATTAAAATAGATAATTGATTTGGCGATAAAGTTTAGTTAAAAATTGTAGAAAATAATTGAATTTTTGGAAGGGTTTAAGTTTTAATTTTTAGAAATTATTAAATTTCAGAAGTTGAAATTTTAAAAATTTTATTTGTTGTGAAAAAAGAAAAAAGAAGTTTTTAAATATTTATTTAGCAAAATTATGCTAAAGTTTTGATGAATTGAATTTAGAAATCAGTGAAGAATCAGGAAAATACAAAATAAATCGATTCGAGGCCTGACAATTCTAATCGAAAATTAAAAGTTGACAAAAACTTTATGTTATCAAGGTCAAAATGAACAAAAACTGGTCGATTTAGGTCAAAACTAACAAAAACTGGTCAATTTAGGTCAAAACGAACAAAAAATGGAAAATTCAGGTCAAAACTAAAAAATCGTAAAAATATATAATGGATTCTTGTAAAGAAATAAGTAGAAGTGGCCTTAAAAGAAAGGTAACGTCGCTTCTGTGTTAAAAATCGTTTAAAAAAAATTCCTCAAAAAAAAAAAATGATGTCCTGTTCTAAAAGTTGTTTGCTCGAAATATTATAACATCTCGCGTAGTAAAGGCGGGTAGCCGTGTCAGGTCTGTTCAAGTATTGCCCGTTTTTAACCCTTTCAACATTGCTCGGAACAGTGAACGACAGTAATTACGCCGCAAGTGCATATTCACTTTTTTCTTTTACTTTTTTTTTTTTTTTTAACAACAAGCAGGTCTCTGACGATAATGCATGTTAATTGACACCTTACGCGTTACATGCGTTTTCTTCCACATGTCTTGCGGTACAACGCGAGTTCGTTGTGAAATCCCGAAGCTCCTAAAGCATCTCTATACATTTATGTATTCGAACACATTTAGAAATATATACACTCACATATGCATATATGCTTTTATGTATTCATATGTGAATGTGTATTTGTATATGTGTACATGTGCATTTATATATGTGTATATGTGAATGTGAGCATTTGTAAATGTGTACATGTGCATTCATATATGTGTATATGTGATTATGTGTATTTGTATAAATGTATATGTGAATATACAATTTGCACATGTGTATATGTGAAAATGCGATTTGTGTATATGTGTATATGTGAACATGTGCATTTGTATATATGTATATGTGAATATGTGAATTTGAGCATTTGTACATGTGAATATGGTTTTGTATATGTGAATATATATTTGTGTATGTTTATGTGAATATGCGATTTGTATATGTGTATATGTGAATACGTGTATTTGTATATGTGCATCGATATTTGTTTATTAGTATTGGTATATACATTGCGCAGGAACATCGAGATGATTTCACCGTGAGTCGGCCAATTAGTACCTGCAAAAGGGAAGCACGATCTCTCAACTTGCTACATTTAATTTGGTTCTAACGGCAAAAAAAAACCTGTTCTCCAGTTCAAATAATAATTATTTACTTTTGTCTGTACAAACGCGCGAAATGCGAAAAGTGCCATTCTTTTAGGAGTCATGAATATTGGTGCGTGGATTTCGAAAAGATTTATTTGTTTCTTTTTTCGAATTTTTTTTTTTTTTTGCAAATTACCTGATTATTATGATTAGATAAACAACTCTCTAAAATCTGAATCAGTTAAAAATAATTAATGTTGTTAATTAAATGTCGGATTGGTCTCTAAATTTGAATTAGAAAATATATTTACTATGATTTGAATTAGTGACTGAATTTTTGCTTTTGAATTAATTAATTTCACTAATGAATATAGTAATTTCTACTAATTTATTAGTAAAATGTAATAATTCAAGAGGAAAAAGTCAGCCACTGATTCAAATTAGTAAACATTTTTTTAATTCAAATTTAGAGAACACTATTTGCTTCGGCAATCAGTAAAAAAATAAATAATTATTATAGTAGAAAATTATTAATGAAAAATAACTAATTATTAGTAGAAAAATATCAAATTATTGGTATAGAAAATAACTAATTATTAGTAGAAAAATATCTAATTATTGGTAGAAAATAACTAATTATTAGTAGAAAAATAAGTGATTATTAGTAGAAAAATGACTAATTATTATTAAGTACATAATTATTATTGTTTAGATTTTCAAAAATTTTAATATAATTCTTAGCAAGAATTCGATTATTTTCATAAATAATTTTATCATTCTTTTGATGAATTCAATTATTTATATAAATAGTAAAATTTTTTGCAAAAATTCAATTATTTTCGAGAAAATTTTAATAAAATTTCACGAAAAAATTCAATTATTTTCTAAACTTTTAGTGAATTTCATCGAAATAGTTCAATTATTGTTTTAAATAGTAAAATCTTTGCAAAAATTCAATTATTTCCTAATATAATTTCACGAAAGAATTTAATTATTTCTTAATATAATTTCACAAATAATTCAATTATTTTCTAAAATTTCAATCAATTTTTCGAAATAGTTTAATTATTGATTGATTATTAATTGATTGCAGAAATTCAATTCTTTTTAAAAGTAATCAAATTCTTCGCGAAAATTCAATTAAGTTCAAAAATTTAAAAAAATTCTCGTCAAAATTCAATTATCTTTCAAAATAATAAAATTCTTCTCCAAATTTCAATTATTTTCAAAAATTTTAATAAAATTCTTTGCCAAATTTCAATTAGTTTCAAAAATTTTTCCTCAATTCAATGATTTTCAATATCTACTATATTAAATTTTTAATAAACTTTAAAAAAAAAAAAATTTTTAAATTTTTTTAATAAAATTTTTCAAAAGAATTCAGTTATTTAAAACAAGTTTTGATAAAATTTTTCAAAAGAATTCAATTATTTAAAACAAGTTTTGATAAAATTCTACGAAAACATTTAATTATTTTTATAAATGATAAAAATATTCCAGAAATTCAATTATTTACAAACTTTTTTATAAATTTCTTCGCAATAATTCAGTTATTTTAATAAATAAGAACATTTTTTTTTTACAAAAATTCAATTATTTTTATGAATAATAAAACTCATTATAGAATTTCAATTATTTTGTATACAATTTTAATCAAATTCCTCCAAAAATTTAAACATTCCTGAAAATTTGATTAAAATTTCTCGAAAAAAATTTCAATTATGTTGATAAAATTCTTTATGATAATTCAATTTAGAGAAAGATTCATTTATTAAGTAAATTATTTATTTTTGTATTTAAATAATTGAATTCTCGTAGAATTTTTAAATAAAAATTGATTTAAAAATGAATGTTAATAATTATATTAAAAGCATTATAACGCATGAATTTTTAAAAATATGTAATTAATAATTGAATTCTTTCGAAGAATTTTAATAAAATTTTTGAAAATAATTACATTTTTCGAAAAATTCACTTTAAAAATTGTATTAAAAATAATTGAAATCCTGTGAAGAAATTTATTTATTTATTTATTTATTCAAGAAAAAATAAGTTTTTGTAATTGAAAGTAATTGAATTCTTGCATCAAATTTTATCAAATTTTTTTTTAAATAATTGAAATAATATAAAGAATCTTATTCTTTATGAAAATAATTGAATTCCTGTAACGAATTTTATTACATTTTTTTTTTAAATAATTGAATTCTTTTGAGAACTTTTATTAAAAAAGTAGATTTTGAAAATATGTGAATTTTAAAGAAGAATTTCATTATATTCGTGAAATATAATTAAATTCTTGCAAAAAATTTAAGAAAATAATTCCATTTTTCTGGATTTTATTTTAAATTGTATTAAAAATAATTGAAATCCTCAAGAAAAATTTGATAATTTATGAAAATAATGGAATTCTTATGACGAATTTTATCAAATTTTTTTTTAAATAATTGAATTCATATGAAAAATTGTATTACTTGTAAAAACAATTGAATCCCTGCAACGAATTTTATTACATTTTTTTAAATAGCTAAAGTCTTTTAAGAACTTTTATTAAAATAGTAAATTTTGAAAATGTTTGAATTTCAGCCAAGAATTTAATTATTTGTGAAATGTAATTTAATTCTTGCAAAAAATTTTTGAAGATAATTTCATTTTTCGAGAAATTTATTTAAAATTGTATTGAAAATAAATAAATAATTGAAACTCTGTGAAGAATTGTATTATTTATGAAAATAATTGAATTCTTGCAAACGCATTTTATTATAATTTTTTAAAATAATTTAATTCTTTTTTTTTGAAAAATTTTATGGAAATCTAAATTTTTATAAAACATAAAGATATGAATTACTCCGAGTCGAAGACTCAGTGATTTATATTCTTCATTTTTTATAATAATATTCTTATAAGTTGTTAAATTTAAAAAATGTTTGAATTTGAATGTTTTGAAAAATTTTAATTCCTATTAAAAAATAATAATTAAATACTTATTTAAAAATTTAGTTATTGATTTTTGCGAATAGCTTTACAATTTTAGAAATTCTTAAGTAAATGTAATAGGATTTTTTTTTTGAGTATCTAATAATTTTTAGAGTGAATCAGAATATTATTAAGGGTCAGGAAAAAAGTCAAAAATTTTTCTGTAAATCAGGGAAAAGTCAGGAAAAAATAAAATTAATTTTTTGTATCAACCTTGATAAATGTTTTTTTTAATGCAGTTGATTGCAAAACTAGCATAAAACATAAGTACATAAAATAGATAAAGTACCTAAAGTTAAAGTATATAAAGTACGTAAAGTTAAAGTATATAAAGTATAAGTATACAAATGAAGAATAATAATAAAATAAACTGATGTAAAATGATCGGAAATATATTCAATAGATTTTGTGTAATTAAATGCCGTATACTTTACGATTGGATAAAATTAGAATACTCAAATGCTATATTCATTCATGTATGTTTTCAGTGGTACACACTAACGTCACATTACTTCTTAATCGGGTGTGAATGAGGAATTGAGGTCCTATTAGGAGTAGAATGCAAATTAGAAATCATACAACACTTTTCCTCTAACTTTCATCCGCTAAAGTCAACAAGGCAGTTTAATATGCGCAATAAAATAATTATCTCCCATTTCAAATTTAGATTAAAGGCAAAATTTCATTGCGGATTGAAATAGATTTTTAAATAAAGATCAGTTTCTTCCTGAATCACCAAAAAAAAAAAAACTTTACCTGTATAGTTGAAACTATTTTAATAGCTTGAAAATAAAAAATAGAAAATAGAAAATAATAAATGTAAAAATATAAAAATATAAAAAAATAAAAATATAGAAATAAAATAAAAATAAAATATAATAAAATATGAAAAATACATTTTTTTAAAAATATGAAAATATATAAAAGTTAGCTCTGAGTCAAGTATATATTTTTTCCGCTGATCCAAAGTATGAATGATTAATACGGATGGATCCAAAGTGGATCAAATTAATACCAAACTTCTGAATTAATTTATGATTCAAACCCACATGTTTGGTATCAATTTGTTGCAATTTAATATTTTTAAGTCAACAGTATTTGTTAATTTTTTTTTCAACATTTCTTCTCAGTGCAGTGTGATTGCAAAATAAGAGAATATTTTCACATGGAAAAAAAGAGAGATGACACGTTGGTCAAAAAAAAAAAAAAAAAAGTTGGTAAATTTTCCAAGTTTAGTTAAAGAAAAAAGAAAAAAAAAAGAATCTGTCGCTTTTGAAAACTGACCAATGCATGCATTTTCGATCTTTTTAAGATGAAGCACCACTGAACTAAGACAGGTTGCATCTCTGGTAAACATACAGCGAAAGATCTCGCACCTAGGTGCGACCACCTTGAGATCTGACTGCGTAAACATTAGTCTGAAGTTTATGTTACTGTCTCAAATTCTTTATGCTTCGAAAAGACATCCCTATGACCACTACATATATATACATATAAATACTTAAATTTCAATGTCTCGAGAGACAAGTTTTTTCTTTCTCTCTTAATATACATTTCAGAATCGTCGCCTTTCTATTATTTTTCAAAAGAAAAAATTCTTAATATAAATCTACTAATTCTTACGAATTTAATTATTATAAATTTTATTATCAGTTTTATTATTAATAAATTTTATTTTTTTTATCATTATTAATAATTGATCAACAGAAATTAAAAAGATGCTGTTTGCATTTTTGTTTCCTAACTTTTTTAATAATTTTTCTTTTTAAATATTTTTAATTTGAAAAATAATGTATTGAAAATCATTGAATTTTTGAAAAGAATTTTGTCAAAAAATTTAAGAATAACAGACTTTGCAATCGATAACTAATTTTAAAAAAGTGGCAAAAAGTAGCTTTCAAATTAAAAATAAAGTAGTAAAAAAGTAGCTATCGAAAAATTAAACTTGACGATCAAAGAAACTCTTTTTAGAAACTTCACAAAACTGACAAAAATTCTATTTTATATTTTAATTTCCTGACTTTTTCCTAATTTTCAAAAAAGAATATTTACTTCTTTCTTATCCTGCTAATAAATTGAATTCCTATAACGAATTTTATTATTCATGAAAGAATTTAAATATTTATAAAAATAATTTAATTCTTCCAAAGAATTTTAGAAACATTTTTAAATAATTTATTTCTTTCGATTAATTTTATGCAAATTCTAATTTAAATAATTGAATTCTTGTGAAATTTTTTATTTTTCGTGAAAAGAATTGAATTCTTAAGAAGATTTTTACAAAAAGATTTTTAAATAATTGAATTCTGTTTGGAAATTTTTTTAAAAAAAGTAGATATTAAAAATCATTGAATTACGAAAAGTTTTAAAAAATAATTAAATTTTACAAAGAATTTTATTAAAATTTCTGACAATAATTGAATGTCTGCGTGGTATTTTATTAAAACTTTTTGAAAATAATTGAATTCTTTCCAAAATGACATTTTATTATTTATGAAAATAATTGAATTGTTGCAAACGATTTTATTAGAATTTTTTAAAATATTTGAATTCTTGAGAAAAAATTTATTACTTTTAAAAATAATTGAATTCTTGTGATGAATATTGTTATTTATGAAAATAATTGATTTTTGCAAAAAATTTTATAAAATGCCTCAAAATAATTGAACTTTTGGGAATAATTTTGTTATTTATCAACATAATTAAATTTTTTCGAAGAATTATTTATGTAAATAATCGAATTCTTAAGAAGAATTTTATTAAAATCTAAAATAATAATTGAATTATTTCAAAAATATTTAATTAAAACTGTATTTAAAATAATTCATTTCTTTCAAAGAATTTTATTACAATATTTGAAAATAATTGAATTCCTGTAAAAAATTCTTATAATTTTGTAAATAATTCAATTCTTCCAAAGAATTTTAAAAAAAATATTTTTTGAAATAATTGTTTTTTCATGGAATTGAAATTAAATTTTTTAAGAATAATTACATTCTTTGAGCAATTCCTGTAAAGTTGTATTAAGAATAATTGAAATTCAGCGATGAATTTTATTATTTATGAAAATAATTAAATAATTGCAAAGAATTTTATTAATATTTTCAAAAATAATTAAATTTCTAAGAAAAAGTTTGTTATTTATGAAAATAATTGAATTCTTGCGAAAAATTTTATTAAAAAATTTTAAAAGAATTGAATTCATGTAAAATTTGTATTATTCATGAAAAGAATTGAATTCTTAAGAAGATTTTTACAAAAAATTTTTTAAATAATTTAATTCTGTTTAGAAATTTTTTAAAAATAGTATTTATTAAAAATCATTGAATTACAAAAGGTTTTTAAAAATAATTAAATTTTACAAAGAATTCTATTAAAATTTTTGAAAATAATTTAATTGAATGTCTGTTTGACATTTTATTAAATTTAAAAAAAAATAATTCAATTCCTAAAAAGCATTTTATTATATTTATGAAAATAATTGAATTCTTGCAAATGATTTTATTAAAATTTTTTAAAATAATTGAATTTTCATTAAGAAATTTCTTACTTTTAAAAATAATTAAATTTTTGTTATGAATGTTTTTATTTATGAAAATAATTAAATTTTGCAAAAAATTTTATTAAAATGCTTCAAAATAATTGAATTTGCGGGAATAATTTTGTCATTTATCGATATAATTGTAATACTTTCGAAGAATTATTTATGTAAATAATTAAATTCTTTGAGAAGAATTTTATTAAAATCTAAAAGAATAATTGAATTATTTCAAAAAAATTTAATTAAAATTATAAATTGTATCAAAAATAATTTGAAATCCTGCGATGAATTTTATTAAAAGTTTTTAAAATAATTGAATTCCAAGAAGAATTTTATTAAAATTATCAAAAATAAATTGAATTCATGCGAAGAACTTTATTAAATTTCTTTTATAAATAATATTGAATTCTTGCGTAGAATTTTATCAAAATCATTTTAAATAATTGAATTCTTTCGAAGAATTTCAATAAAATTCCTGACAAGGTTTCTTTATTATTTATGAAAATAATTGAATATTTGCGAAAAATTTTATTTAAAAATTTAAAAAGAATTGAATTTCTGTGAAAAATGTTGTTATTTTTAAAAATAATTTAATTTTTTTGTGAAATTTTATTAAATTAGTAGATTTTGAAAATATTTGAATTCAGCGATGAATTTCATTATTTGTGAAATGTAATTGAATTCTTGCAAAAAATGTTTGAAAATAATTACATTTTTCGAGGAAATTATTTAAAATATTGTATTAAAAATATTATTTAAATCCTATGAAAAATTTTATTACTTATGATAATAATTGAATTTTCACAGCGAATTTTATTACATTTTTTTAAATAATTGAATTGATGTGGACAATTGTATGAGTTATAAAAATAATTGATTTCTAGCGAAGGATTTTATTCAAATTTTTGTAGATAATATAATTTTTTTTTTTAATTTTATGGAAAATTTTATGAATATTGCGAGCGATCACTCGATTTCTTTATGCTTCATAATAATTGAATTTCAAAAGGTTTAAATTTGAAATTTTTGAAAATCTTAATTAAAAAAATTAAAATAATTATTGTTTGTTATTGATGCTTTCTAATATTTTTACAATTAAAGAAATTCGTAAATAAATGTAGTAGAATATTTTTTTGAGTATCTAATAATTATTAGAGTAAAACAATATATTCTTTAGGATCAGGGAAAAAAACAAAATTTTTGTTTGGAAATCAGGGAAAAGGCAAAGAAAAGCAAAATGAATTTTTTATCAGATTATTATATAGTTAATTAATATATATAGAGTACAACTCACCGAGGGAATTGAGTCCGTAGCTCGTTTGATAGACACTTTGCGACGGACTACTGATCGGCAAACCGGAATTACTGAGACTTAAACTTGAACCAAGAGTTCCGGTACTTTGTTGACTTAGTTGTCCGAGACTTTGACCGAAGCCACCCATTGTCATTCCACCTTGACTCAATTGTCCTAGACCTGAGTTTGAAAAAGCAGAAAAATGAACTATAATTGCAGGTTTATTTAGAAAAAGTTCTTCTAATGAATTCATTTAATATCACGAATTTGGATATCCGACCTGGAGCCATTCCCCATCGATCGGTGGGCGCGTGAAACATGCCCGCTGCACCGCACAATTCCGAACTCATGGCCGCGAAAGGCGGAAAACTATGCGACGGTACAAGTCCACCCGGCGATCGTAACATGCCGCCAGTCTTCTTGCGCTTCTTCCATTTCGCCCTTCGATTTTGGAACCAAACCTGCAATTAAAAAAGAGAAAATTACTTTTTTTTTATTGAATTATAAATTAATTATTTTATCCTAGGCGAAATTTTGTTTCGAAACAAGAAATTTTCCCTTTTGAACAAAGGTTTTTGTATGAAACAATTGGCATAAAACAATTATTTTCCGAGTAGAAGGGATAATTGTATTAATATTCCTGAAATATTTCATTGCATAATTGAAAATTAATAATTCTTTGAAAAAAATTATAAAAAAATGTATATTTATATATATTAAAAAACTTTATAATAAATTGTAATAAATTAAATTATTTTTAATATTATTTTAGATAAATTCCTCACTCTCTAAATCTGAATCAGCGAAATCTCGCTGATTTCCAGCTATAAGTATACCACTGATTTCTTTCAGCGTATATATACTGATGAATCAGTGTGATTTTTCAGCTAATATACGCTAATTGAAATCAGTGGTATACTTATCGCTGATTCAGATTTAGAGAGCAAAGAATGCAATTCTTAAAAATTTTGTTAAAATTCTTCGAAAGAATTAAATTATTTAAAATGATTTGTATAAAATTCTCCACAAGAGTTCAATTATTTTGTAAAAGAAATTAAAAAAAGTTCTTCGCATAAATTTAATTTATTTTTGAAAATTTTAATAAAATTCATCTCAGGAATTCAATTATTTAAAAAAAATTTTAATAAAATTCATAAATAATAAAACTCATTGGAGGATTTCAATTATTTTTATAATACAATTTTAAGTGAATTCTACGAAAAATGTAATTATTTCAAATTTTATATACAATTTTTTGAAAGAATAATTCAATTATTTAAAAAAGTGTTCTTATAATTTGTTCATTCGAATTTAACAGTTATTTTTGATATATTTTTAATTTAATTTCTTTAAGAAATTCAATTATTTTCAACAATTTTAATGAAATTCTCTTGATAAAAAATAAAACTTTCACAGGAGTTTAATTATTTTAAAAAGTAATTTTTACAAAATTTTTCCATAAAAATCAATTATTTAAAATGATTTTTTCTTAAATTTTTAGCAAGAATTCAATTATTTTTATAAATAATTAAACTTATCGCAGGATTTTAATCATTTTTAATAGAATTTTGAATGGATTCCTCGAAAAATGCAATTATTCTTAAAAATTTTATTAAAATTCTTCAAAAGAATTCAATTATATAAAACAATTTTTATACAATTTGTTTACTAGAATTTAATATTTAAATTTCTTGAAAGAATTAATTATTTTCAAAATTTGTTAATGACATTCTTTTAAGGAATTCAATTATTTCTTTTTAAATTTACAAAAATTCGTAGCTAGAATTCAATTCTTTTCATAAATAATAAAACTCATCAAAGGATTTCAATTATTTTTAATACAAATCTTAATAAATTCCTCGGAAAATGCGAGGAAATTGAAAATTTTATTTAAGTTCTTTGCAAGAATTCAATTATTTTAAAAATATTTTAATAAAAGTCTTCTTAGAAATTCAATTATGTTCAAAAATTAAAAAAAAAATTATTGTCAGAATTTCAATTATCTTTATCAAAAATAAAATTCTCCTCCATAATTCAATTATTTTCAAAAATTTTAATAAAATCCTTGGTAAAATATCAATTATTTTCAAAATTAAATTTTCCAAAAGAATTAAATTAATTAAAAAAAAATTTCATTACACTCTAATCAAACATCCAATTATTTTCATAAATAATAAAACTTATGGCAGGATTTCAATTATTTTTAATAGAATTTTAATAAAATTTCGTAAAAGAATTCAATTTTTTCGAAAATTTGTAATGTTTTTCGAAAAAATTCAATTATCTAAAATTTTAATAAATCTTTTTAAACATTTCGATTATTTTTATAAGTAGTAAACTTTATAGCAAGAATTTAATTATTTCTATGAATAATACAATTCTTCTCAAGAATTCAATTATTTTCAAAATTTTAATTGAAAATTAATAAAGAAATTTAATAATAATCTTAAATAAAGAATTTAATAAAAATTTTCAAAAATTTTAATAAAATTCTTAGCTACTATTAAATTATTTACAATAATCATAAAATTCATGTCAGAATTTCAATTATTTTTATACAATTTTTAATGAATTGCTAGAAAAATATAATTATTCTTAAAAATTATGTTAAAATTCTACGAAAGAATTTAATTATTTTAAAAAAAAAATTGTATAAAATTCTGTGCAAGCGTTTAATTATTTTCATAAACAATGAAATTTTCACGGTAATTTATTAAAAAAAACAAAACAATATTTACAAAATTTTTCAAAAAGTATCAATTATTTAAAATGATTTTTATAAAATTCTTTTTGCAAGAATTTAATTTTTTAAAAAAAAGTTTAAGAATGTTTTTCATAAGAATTCAACTATTTTCATAAATAATAATACGCATCGCATGATTTTAATTATTTTTATAAGGTTCCATTGCTTATTTAATTACACTGTAAATTCTTTTAAGGAATTCAATTATTGAAAAAATTTTAATATGATTTATTAATTAGAATTTAATAGTTATTTTCAATGTATTTTAAATTAAATTTCTTGAAAAAATTTAATTATTTTCTAAAATTTTATGAATTAAATTATTCATAACAATTCCGTTATTTTCAACAATTTTGATAAAGCTCTTTATAAGAATTCAATTTTAAAAAACATTTAATTAACATTTTCAACAATTTTGATAAAGCTCTTTATAAGAATTCAATTTTAAAAAACATTTAATTATTCAATAAATTATTTACGTTTGTATTTAAATAATTGAATTCTCCTTGAATTTTTTGAGAAAAATTTATATAAAATTGAATTTCAATGAAAATTTTACATAATAATTGAATTTGTGATTTTTGCTTTTTGAGACTTATTAATTAATAATAATTTATTATTAGAAGCCTTATAGTGTGAATATTGAGAAATAATTCTATGTGAAAGGATTTTTTTATTGAAATCTTTTAAAATTTTTATTGTTATAAAACTGCAATAAGTTAAATTTTTTATTTTAAAAATAAAATGATTAATGTTTTTAATAATTTTTTTGAAATTTAGAAAAAAAATGATTGAATTTTGGAAGAATTACAGACTTAAGGCTTTTTATAATCCGTTTTGATACTTTTTTAAAATTAATTATGGAGTACGAAGCTTGGGTTAAAAATTCAGTTGTGAAAGTTCTATTGTAAATGGTCTGCGAGTCAATCAAGGGTATTTATTTTTTAGTATTAATTTAATCTTTTATTTTAATTAATTTTTTTTTTAATTTTTCAATGATTACTTAAATGATTGCTTAAATGATTGCTTGATATTTCAATGATTGCTTTTTGATATTTTGACTTTTGTCAGATATTTTCGTTTCTTATTTGAGAGAATTAGTTTTCGAATATGATACACATTCTCCCTTTTTTTCGCCAACTTTTTTCGAATAGGGGGAAAAAATAAAAAGAGTAGGAGTAGGAGGAGGAGGAGGGGGAATGAAATAAGGTGTTTTCTTGGTGTTAGGACACAATATCTTCGACCCCCGTGTACCGGTAGCTATTAGCCAACGTTATGAGCTGTTGATTCTGGCCACGTAGTGGCCCCCTTAAGCTCGGGGGGGTCTCGGGGACTTGATTTATTGATATCGCATGCAAAGCCCGCCTCTGCGTTCTCCGATATACCCCTCCGACCATAGACTATATAGTCCCTTTCCTGCTTTGCTCCTGGCCATAGCATGCATAGCCCGTTTCATACGTGCCCATAAATTAGTACTCTAGCATTAATGCGCAAGCGTATATATATATACACACACTACATAACGTTGAATGTGAACAAGAGAGAGAGGGCTGCCAACAAACACTACCCTGCTGGTGCTAACATACTAGGATTATACGAATCTAATTGGATATATGGGATTTACACATTCTACTCCATTTCCCAGGCACTGCTTTCTACTCGTGAAACAATCGTTGCATTTCTTGTCAAGATGCATTTTCTTTGACTGTCATTTTTCATTATTCTTTATCAATCTTATTTCTTTTTAGAATCACTTGTTCATTTTTTTTCCCCTCTAATTAATATTGTCTCATTTTTTTTCTATTTTGATGATTTCTTTCCTTTTTCATCTCCCTAAATTTGAATCTAGTCACTAATTTAGCCACAAAATGAATCACTAATTGACGTTAATAAAAAAAAACACTAATTGTACTGTTTCCAAAACCGAAATTTTGAATTAATTAACTATTAACTATAATAATTTGAATGTTGCACGGAGAAAAAAGGATACTTAAATTTACCCTGAGGATTGTAAAACTTGACAAATTTTCAGTGTCAACTATAGGACAACACTCTGTTGTTTATAAATTACTATTTATATAGTGTAAAATAAACGTAATTAGTTTTACACTCCAGGAATGTGTAGTATACTTTATTTTGTCTGTTTAATTAGATTTTTAAAAATAAACTTTTATTTGTAAAAAATTTATTTAAACAAATAAAAATATTTAACTTAGATAATACAAATTTTAAATCGTAGAATATTTTTGATTTTTTAAAGTAGTTTTTAACTTTTTAGTCAATAAAAGAGTTTCAGAATTCATTTAGTCTTTTTAGTAATAATTCTTAAAAAAAAAATTTTTTGTTGGAAAGAAAAATAATTAAAATATTGAACATTTTAAATAATTTAAATTTTGTTTCAATAGAGATTATTATTTTATAGCATCCACAGAAATAAATTACAAATAAACAATAACCCATATTTTTAAGCGTCAAAATTTATTTATCGATGTTCATTTTTTAGCTGCATTTGCGGTTAGTTACTTTAACTAAAAAACTGGTTAGTTTAAATTTCCTGGAGTGTAAAACAAATAATAAAATATGTGTAACTTTTAGAAAGGAAAAAATATAGTAAAGTGTAAGTAATATTATGAAGAAGATTAGAATGACTAAATAAATTTTTAACATTTGAAATTTAACACTCCAGTTTTCTCCGTGTTCTTTCATTCATTCATTCACTTTTTCTGTCCCTCACACTCTGAAGTTGTCTTCTGTTATTTGTTAACTTTAGATAGATTGTATATTTTTTTATTATGTTATAATTATTTTTATTTTATAATTAATTCAAAATTGTAATGACAAATAGAAATCATCAGAATTTTTTTTCCCTTTTTTTCATTAAAAGACTAAAATTTTGTTAAATATTATGTTTTGTTAAATTGAAATTATGCAGATTTTTGTTCTTTACTTCTAAGGGAAAATAGAAAATTCTTAAACAACTGTGATTAAGAAATAGAAAATTTATTTATTTTGCATTATTTTTCTTTATGAATCACAATTTTTTTAACAAAATTATTATTTTGTTTTAGAAAAAGAAGAAAAATATTTTCACAATTCCTATTTTTAATCTTATTTTCGGAATAGCATTTTTCACAGGAATTAAGACATTCAAAAATTTCAAATTCAAACCTTTTTTTTAAATTAAACAACTTATAAAAGCATTGTTATAAAACATGAAAATATCGATTGCTCCGAGTCGAAGACTCGGAGTGATCGATTTCTTCATGTTTTCTAATAATTAAAGATGACCGAGAGACAAAATCATTATTTTATATCATAAGAATATTTTTACAGTAACTTCATCAAAATTATTTTCATCATTTTAAATTATTTTTTATGAAATTAATTGAATTTCTTAAAAAAATTTATTATTTATGAAAATAATTGAATTGCAATCAAATTTTTATTATTTATAAAAATAATTAAATGTTTGCATAGAATTTTATTAAACATTTTTTTTAAATAATTCAATTCTTTTTTGGTAAATTTTATTATAATAGCAGATATTGAAAATCATTAAAATTAGAAATTTTTTTAAAAATTATTGAAATTAGGACAAGAATTTTTTTTTTATTTATGGAAATAATTGAAATTTGGAGAAGAATTTTTGTTATTTATAAAGATAATTGGGATTTTTACGAGAATTTTTTTCAAATTTTGAACATAGTTGAATTTTATAAGACATTCTATTATTTTATTTAAAAATTTTTTCGAAAAAATCAATTTTGTTTATAAATCAGATTTTTTATTTTATAAATATATTTTAATAAAATTTTTTTAAAATAATTGCACTTTTCGCGGAATTTATTTAAAATTGTATGAAAAAATAATTGAAATTCTACAATGAGTTTTATTATTTATAGAAATAATTGAAATCCCCTAAAAAATTTACTTATTTATAAAAATAATTGAATTCTTTACAAGAATTTTGATTTAAATCTTTGAAATAATTCGAATATTGCAAAGAATTTTATTATTTTTCGAAATACTTGAATTTGTCAGAAGAATTTTATTATTTATGAAAATAATTGAATTTTTGTGAAGAATTTTGTTAAAAGTTGATGACCACTAGCACAAAAAATCGAAAATTCTTAAAATTCAATATTTTTCTTTTATTTTAAGGCAAATAGCTTTATTATTTTTGGGCTCTTCAAAAATACTTTACTCGATTTTTAAACTTCACCCTTTGGTAAAAAAAACTACCCTGACCACTAGCACCAAAAATCGAAAATCTTTCAATTCAACTAGTATTTATTAATTTTTATTAGCATATTTTTATTTTATTTGATTTTGTTTAGTCAAAATTTTTTTATTTTAAATATTAATGAAAAATTACTAGAAAGTAGTGAAATTTTTTTTATTCTAGTATTAATGAAAAAATACTAGAAATTAGTGAAAATTCTTACTAAATTGTTTACTAAAGTTTTTTAAAGTTTTTAATAAAGCCATTTAAATTAGTAGAAAAATTCACTTAGTTTTAGTAAATAATTTATTTAAACTACTATTTTATTTGTATTTCTTTCTTTTTCTTCTTCTTCTTATTATTTTGTTACAATTATTTTTACTGAAGTTTCCATGAAAAAACATAAACATTTAGATAAAATTTTTTACTAAAGTGCTTACTAAAGTTAGTAAGAATTAAATTCCCTAAAAGTTTTGAATAAAGTCATTAAAATTAGTAAAAAAAATTGACAAATTATTTGTAGATAGTTATTTAGTTAAATGATCGTTCTAATTGGTTTTGTTTTATTTCAATTTTTTTTTACTAAAGTTTTAACAAAAATTTTGCTAAAAACTAGGAAACATTCTTAATAAAGTGCATAGTAAAAATATTCACTAATTTTTAGTTAATTAGTTAATTTTGTTTAGTAATTATAATTTTTTGTTTACTATAATTAAAGTTTTAGTGGAGAATTACTAAAAAAATTAAAAATTAGTAATAATTCTCACTAAAGGTTTAATTTAAAAATTTTGATTTATAGAGTCAAATTCGATTCAAATTTTAATCGATAAAATTATTTAATTTCATTAAAGTTTTAATTCAATTTCCAAGTGATTCAACTTTTAGTGACTCCTTATTTTTATTAGTTGAAGCAAATCAAATTTTTATCGAATAGAAATTTAATTTTTCTAAATGTAAAATTATTTGTAAATGTCTACTTTATTTATTTTCCACTTTCATTTAAATAAATGTTCTAAAAACTTTTGAACGTTCAAATATACGAGAATAATTATATTTTTTTCTTTCGATTTTATTAGCGAACGTTTAATAGTAAAATGCGTGTATGAAAACATACTTAAAAATAATTTTAAAAAAGAAAAATAGTTAATAATTATCATAATAATTAGTAATCACTATTATCATGGATTATAATTTCCATAGAAGAACTATAAACTATTATGAAACTAAAGACGAAACACATTCAATAAAACTCCCCTATTCGAAAAAAATTACAATTATTTTTTTCGATTCAATGAAATTTATTTTTAAGCGTAGACTCATTGCCTTTTTTTAATAATTGAATATCACACACTATCAGTATATAGAACTCCTCATTAAATACCGGAAACCAATTAATTGGTTTCTCTAACCAAACTTGGAGAATTAATTTTATCAAGATTATAAAAAGCTCATATAAAATTTGCAAGTGAAGCGAAATGATTTTTAAATGAGACTTAATTGAATAATAATTAATGTGAGACACGAATTCTTAAAAAAAAAAAAAATCTATATAGCAGATTGTTGAAATTTATTTTATCAAAGAAAATAAGTAGTTATAAATTTGCAATGCAAAAATGAGAAAATTTAAAGAAAAGTGTCACTGTGTTAAAAAATAGAATTTCATGTCAAAAATAAACCTTATGCATTTTAAATGTGCGACAAGTAATTTATCAAACAAACTTGTTCATAATGAGCTTACATATTGCATGAATTATTTATTTCCGGTGTTCGAAACTTTTACTTTTATTATTAGAAAACTTAGATGCATAAATATTTTATTCATTTTTGACGTGTTATGTAAGTTTTCTGGATTTATATTTTTATTACTAATTAAATAATAACGGAAAATGATTATTAATTAAATAATAATAAAAATAATAATAATAATAATAATAATAATAATAATAATAATAATAATAATAATAATAATAATAATAATAATAATAATAACATTATTAAATAATAGATTAAAGATTTTTTTTAATAAATAATAAATTAGTAAATTCTGCATAATTTATTGCATACCTTGAAAAGTAATTGCTAATTCAAATTATATCCTTAACTAATTATTTATTAATTTCCTACAGTTAATTTATTAATTTACTTTTCAAATAATTTTATTCAATAAATTATTCAATTAATTCTCATTATTTAATTTACTATTCTGTTCAATTAAGGAATTAAATCTGTTTAATTAATAGATAATTAAATTAACTCTAATTAATAAATTCTGATTAATAAATTGATAAATACCAATTAATAAATTAATGTTAATTAATTAGATTATTGCATTTAGTGAAGTTAATTTATTTATAGTTTATAATAAATAGTTAATTGGGTTACTAAAAAGAATTCTTTTAAAATTAATGAATCATTATTAGAAGTAAATTAAAAGTAAGTCATCAATTTTTAATTAGTAATTAGTTATTCTCTAAATTTCAATTAGAAAAAAATGTTTACTAATTTGAATTATTGACTTACTATTTAAAATTGAATTAGTAAATTTAATTAATTAGTATTAATTAAATAATTAGTAATTAGTAATTAGTAATTAGTAATTAGTAATTAATAATTAATTAGTAAAATTGTAAAATTTATTAAATAGCAAATTTAATTCGTTAGTATTAATATTAATTAGTTAATTACTAAATTTTATTAATAAATAGTAATTTCTACTAATTTATAAGTAGATTTTACTAATCATAAAGTAAACAGTGCGAGTCACTATTTTTAAATAAGTTAAAAATGTTAACTAATTTTGAATTATTATTATTATTTAATTATTTTTAACTAATGTTAACTAATTTTAAAATAGTGACTCATTTTTGCTTTCAGATTATTAAATTTTACTTATAAATTAGTAGAAATTACTATATTTATTAGTCAAATTTACTAATTAACTAATTAATATCATTACTAATTAATTAAATAAACTAATTATTAAATTTTGCTAGTTATCTAATTAATTATTAATTACATTACTGTTTCAAATTAAGAGAGTAGTTTTAATTTATAAATAATAATTAGTATGTTAATAACTTATAATTAGTAAATAGTATTTTGAAAACTAAAACTGAAAAGATGGGGATAGAAAACAGCAAAAATTTCAAAAATAGTAATTAGTAAGTTATTAATTTATAATTAGTTTATTAGTTTATTTGTTTAATGGTTTATTATTTTGATTTGTTTTGATTCATTGTTTAAGAATGAAAAAAAATTTCTGAAAAAAAAAATTGTGTAAAGTTGCAAAAACTTGGTGTATGATTAAAAATACTTTCCCTTCTTTTTTCACTAAAAGCAAAAGGCGTGTCCTTTTAGAATTCTCTTTTTTCTCTCTTTATTTTTTAACCCCCTTTAACATAAGAACTGTAAGGATCTCGCTCCTTTCATAGTGTGTTGCTTATCAAGACTCTTTCTCTCTCTCTCTCTCCGTTTTTGTCTCACTTTGGGTGGGTGTGGTTGCACTGATTTCACACTAGAGTTGCGTCTAAAAGCCCGTGAATAATTCCCTAAAGAACAACCTTTGCCCAGATATTGCGCAGTGACGTATTTTTAGGGTCGCATTAAAATAAAAATCAAGTTAGAAAAAAGTTTTGGAATGAATTATAATAAATCTACTCTCAATTTTTTTCCTATCAAACTAGACTGACAGTGATATTTCCGTATTGAAAATGACTAGAGAGAATTTCTAATAAATGGAAAATTTTAATCTACAAATTTTCAGGAGTAATTTTAGAAATATTTGATTTACATATTGGAGTCATTTTTATATCGATGAAAATTTGATTTGGGGTATCCTTGATTTGCTTCGACCAAGAAAAATTGGGATTTCATTAAAAGTTAAATCGCTTGGAAATTGAAATTATATTTGAATAAAATTAAAAATTTTGATCGATTAAAATTTGGTAAGGCTTTCATTAAATTGAAAATTTGGAGAAATTCTATATTTTAAATTAATTAAAAGTCGGTTCAATTTTTACAAATTTTTATACAGGGAATGTATTCTTATTTAAAGAATACATTCCCTAAATCATTTGTAAAAATTGAACCATTAGTAAGAATTATTAATAATTTTTAGCAAACTGTTCACTAAAACTTTATTAGTAAATAAAAAATTGTAATTACTAAACAAAATGGTAATTTTTCACTAAAACCTAGTGAATATTTTTACTGAGTACTTTATTAAGAATTTTTCCTGGTTTTTAGTAAATTAAAAAAAACTTAAACATTAAAACTTTAGTAAAAAAAAATTGTAACAAAACAAAACGAAATAAAACAAGAATTTAACTAAATAAGTATCTATTAATAATAAGTAAAATTTTTTACTAATTTTAATGACTTTATTCAGAACTTTTAAGGAATTTAGTGCTTACTAATTTTGGTAAGCACTTTAAAAAAAATTTTTCCCAATTCGCACAATCAGTCATTTTTTATTAAAACTTTAGTAAAAATATTTATAACAAGACAATAATAATAAGAAAAAATAACGAAAAAAATAAATTATTCATTTAAATAAATTAGTATTTACTTAAAAATAAGTGAATATTTCTACTAATATAAAATAAAATTAAAAAAATTAATTAATATTAATGTTAATTAATTAATTAACAATTAATAATTAATAAATATTTTTACTAATGTCAATTAGGGAAAATTTCGACTTTAGGAAAACTTTAAAAAATTTTAGTACTTACTAACTTTAATAAGACCCATAGTAAATTTTTTTTATTAATTTCAAGTCATTTTAAACTAAAATTTTAGTTAAAAAAAGTAACGAATAATAAACCCAAAAAAAGGTGAATTTTTTTTTTTTTTATTAATTTTGAGTCATTTTTAAATAAATTTTTGGTTAAAAAAAGTAACGAACAATAATCCCAAAAATGTACCTAAGAAGCAAACGAATCTTAGGTTATGTTTGTATTAGATTTATTTTGATTAAAACTTCTTTTTTATTTACGTAAATTTGAAATCAGTTTTTATTGCATATTTTAAGTGTAACGAAGACTTGTACAGCAATAATTTTTAATAGTAATTTTTTATCTTTCTGTATTTTTGCTCCTAAAATTATAAACATAACCTCAAAATTGTTTGCTTTTCATGTATCTTCTTTTGGCAACAAATAAAAATTTGAATTTTTTTTCAGTTTTTGTTTTTTTTTTAAATTTAAGTTTGAGTTATTTAGCACAAATAAATGTTTTATTTGGATGAAATGAAAATGTTATTTAGTACAAATAAATTTTTTATCTGGACCAAATGAAAATGTTATTTAGTAAAAATAAATTTTTTATTTGGATCAAATAAAAATTATTATTCAGCACAAATAAATATTTTATTTGGATCAAATAAAAATTATTACTCAGCACAAATAAATTTTTTATTTGGACCAAATGAAAATGTTATGTAGTACAAATAAATTTTTTATCTGGACCAATCCGAAATGTTTTTTAAAACAAATAAATATTTTATTTGGAGCAATTGAAAATAATGTTATTTAGCAAAAATAAATTCTTTATTTGTATCAAATGAAAATGTTATTTAGTACAAATAAATTTTTTATTTGATTCAAATAATAATGTTACTTAGGATAAATAAATTTTTTATTCTGACCAAATGAAATTTATTTGAACCAAATAAATAATTCATTATTTTCTGAGTTAAATATATATTTTTTCTACGTCTGGTGAAAAAAAATGTGGTAGTGTCAAAACACTAAAAAGCAAAATTGAATGAATTCGGGAAAAAATATGAAAATATTTTAGATATAATAAAATAAGATAAAGTAAAAGGAATTTGAGAATGAAAAGGTTTAAATGCAGAATTATACAATTTTCTTTGTATAATAGAACAATAGTTGAAAAAAATATAGAGAATTGACGGAACACACCTTTCGATGACTAAGGAAGTGATGGGGAACATCACCCAAGGTGCTTGTTATCCGATACGTGAAGATGCTACAAGCGAGTCAATTAGGAACATTGCTTTTTTAAAAATTGATCAATCACTGCATCGTTAAGAACGCATGCGCCATTGGCGAAAGCAGCTGTTTCTCCGACACCTGGTTTCGTCCGAATCAAGCGCGACGAGGGTGGAAAGGCATATATTGAATATTTAATAATCCGCAAAAACAATCGTAATCATGAAATCTAATCGATTTTCATTTCGGAAAAAAATATCTTTTTCTTCCTTTGAAAAAAAGGCGCCTCCGATTTTCCTCTATTTTTTCTGATAAATCGGAACAAATATATTTTGCTCCGATTTATTAATTTTGATTTGATTAATTTTTTTCCTCGATTTTCTCTTTTCTCAGTGTCTTTTTCTAGTTTCTTTTTATTTACCAGAAGAAGACAAAATAGAAAAGTTGATATCTTGATAGAAAAATTGTGAATTAAAAAAAACAATTCTTCAAAGAGAAAATAAAAAAAATCTGAAGAACATTTTTAAATGTTAATTAAAACAAACATTCTTTATTGTATCTCGGGTCGTCATTAATTTTTCGAAACGTTGCGCAGAAAAGATAAAAAATGAAAAAAAGCTCACAAGAACAATGCTTTAAAATGAAAACATTCGCGACAATCAAATACAAACGTTACTTCGATTGGTTAAAGTCTTATTGAAATCTTGGGAACTGGAAATCGTTATTGAATGGAAAGACGCAGAGGAAAAAAAAACCCTAAGGTGATTTCATTTTGTGATCGTTGGATGGCGTCGCTTTAACTTCATGGAAGACTCGCTTCGAACCCTTGGGATTGAAGACGCATTCAGAGGTTAAAGTTCTGAAGGCAGGTTTTCAGGGAAAATGGAAAGAAAAAAGAGAGAAAAGAAGGTGGAGGAAGAGGACGAGGGAGGAGAAAGAATGAAAGAAAGAAAAAGAGAGTGAAAGAAAGGTTTTTCGGGATGAAAACGTGAAGGTGGTGTAAGACCTCGTAAAGGGGGTTCAACGGGCGCTGATATAAATTGAGCTCGCTATCGAGGCAAGCGTCGGGATCTACCCAAGGCCTTAAGATATATAACAGTTACTTTCAGCATCTTCCTTGAAGGATCACTTGGCTAGACTGGTGTGCGTATTCTTGAGAGAATGTTCCCAAATCGAAATATAATTAAAAGTTTTTGAGTAATTTTTTCTTATTTTTTTAATTGTAGGAGTAATTTGTGACTATATTTTGACTTTCACTTTCATTCTCATTTTTGCTTTCATTAGGTAGATTTTTATTTTTGCTTTCACTTTTATTTTCACATTCAGCTTGATAAATTATTATTTTCACTTTTATTTTTGTTTTCACTTTCAGCTGGAAAAATTATAATTTCCACTTTTATTTTTGTTTTTTGTTTTCAGCTTGAAAAATTATTATTTTCACTTTTATTTTTGTTTTCACTTTCAGCTGGTAAAATTATAATTTCTACTTTTATTTTTGTTTTCACTTTTAGCTAGAAAAATTATAATTTCCACTTTCATTTTTTGCTTTCACTGAGATAGAGAGTGAAAATGAAAGAGGAAATAAAAATTTGTCAAAGTGAAAATGAAAATCAGTGAAAAAAGACATGAAATTACATAATAGATTAACTGGATAAATTTATATTTTCACTTTCATTTTCGCTTTTATTTTTACTCTCATTTTTACGTTCATTTTCACTTTCACTTTGACAGAGAGTGAAAATGAAATTGAAAATAAAAAATCGTCAACGAGAAAACGATAAAGAGTCAAAATAGAAATGAAATTACTTAATATTATTTACTAATTAATAATAATTTCTTAATTTTAATGAAGATCCTTAAATCAGACTTCGTACACGATAATTAATTTTTAAACAAGTAGCAAAAAGTAGCTTTAAGACTGAAAAAAGTAGTAAAAAAAATAGCTATCGACAAATTAAATTTGACGACTCAATTTTTTCATTATTTCTAAATTAAATGAAATCGAAAAAAAGAATGTTTTTTTTAAATAAATATTTAAATACCTATTTATTTTTCCAAGAAAATTCAAATATTTTAAATGATTTCAATGCAAAGCATTTTTTAAATTAAACCCGATTTCTTAAAATTACAACTGTAATTCTTTCAAACTTCAATCATTTTTTGTTGTTGAAATTTTTAAATAAACTTATTTAAAACTTTAATTATTTTATTTCAAAATAAAAATTTAAATATTATTACAGTTTTACAAACAATCAAAATTTTCAAAAACTTCAATAAAAAAATCCATAGAAATTTAATTATTTCTAAAAATTCATACAATATGGTAATTAATATTCAATTTTAAATCAATTTTTCTAGGAAAACTCTACGAGAATTCAATTAAAAACAAAAAAAAATTATTGAATAATAATAATATTGATTCTATCTTAATTAATTAAGTGGATAATTGAATATTTCTTAAAATTGAATTCTTCTACTGAGCTTTACCAAAATTTTTAAAAATAACTGAATTTGTTACGAATAATTTCACTAAAAGTTTTGAAAATTATTAAATTTTTGCAACAAATCTTATAAATTTTTTTAAAAATAATTGAATTCTTGCGAAGAACTTTATTAAATTATTTTAAGTAATTGAATATTGTTTTTTTTTAATAAATTCCCGTGAAAATTTTATTATTTATGAAAATAATTGAATGTTTGTTTAGAGTGTTGTGGGATTTTTTTTTAATTAATTGAATTCTTTTGGAAAATTTAATTAAAATAGTAGATATTAAATGTCTTCAAATTGAGGCAAATTTTTGAAAATAATTAAAATCTAACAAATAATTTTATCAATATTTTTGAAAATAATTGAATTTTTAGATGAATTTTATTATTGATAAAGATAATTGACATTCTGACAAGAATTTTTTTTTAATTTTCGAACATAATTGAATTTCTGAGAAGAATTTTATTAAAATTTTCCAAAATAATTGAATTCTTGCAACGAATTTTATGAAAAGTTTTGAAAAAAATTGAATTCTTGCGAAGAACTTTATTAAATTATTTTAAGTAATTGAATATTGTTTTTTTTAATAAATTCCCGTGAAAATTTTATTATTTATGAAAATAATTGAATGTTTGTTTAGAGTGTTGTGGAATTTTTTTTTAATTAATTGTATTCTTTTGGAAAATTTAATTAAAATAGTAGATATTAAAAGTCTTCAAATTGAGGCAAATTTTTGAAAATAATTAAAATTTTACAAATAATTTTATCAAAATTTTTGAAAATAATTGAATTTTTTAGATAAATTTTATTATTAATAAAGATAATTGACATTCTGACAAGAATTTTTTTTTAATTTTCGAAGATAATTGAATTTCTGAGAAGAATTTTATTAAAATTTCCAAAATAATTGAATTCTTGCAACGAATTTTATGAAAAGTTTTGAAAAATAATTGAATTCTTGAGAAGAACTTTATTAAATTATTTTAAGTAATTAAATATTGTTTTTTTTTTAATAAATTCCCGTGAAAATTTTATTATTTATGAAAATAATTGAATGTTTGTTTAGAGTGTTGTGAAAATTTTTTTTAATTAATTGAATTCTTTTGAAAAATTTAATTAAAATAGTAGATATTAAATGTCTTTAAATTGAGGCAAATTTTTGAAAATAATTGAAATTTTACAAATAATTTTATCAAAATTTTTGAAAATAATTGAATTTTTTAGATGAATTTTATTATTGATAAAGATAATTGACATTCTGACAAGAATTTTTTTTTAATTTTCGAACATAATTGAATTTCTGAGAAGAATTTTATTAAAATTTTCCAAAATAATTGAATTCTTGCAACGAATTTTATGAAAAGTTTTGAAAAATAATTGAATTCTTGCGAAGAAATTTATTAAATTATTTTAAATAATTTAATTCTTTTGGAGAATTTGATAAAAATTATTTTAAATAATTGATATTTTTCGAAAAATTTTGTAAATATTGTTTTTTCTTAAAATAAATTACCATGAAAATTTTATTATTTATGAAAATAATTGAATGCTTGCAGATAATTTTATACAATTTTTTTAATACTATAATTGAATTCTTTTGTAGAATTTTAATATAATTTTCAAGAATAATTGCATTTTTTGAGCAATTAATTAAAAATTGTATTAAAAATAATTGAAATCCTGCCATGAGTTTTATTATTTATGAAAATAATTGAATCCCTACAATTTATTTACCTTTCCCCTTTTTTTACTTTTACTATTTATCTTTCCCCTTTTTTTACTTTTACTATTTATTTTTACCATTTATTTACTGTTACTATTTATTTTTTTGGACCATTTATTTACTTTTATGATTTATTTATTTTGACCATTTATTTACTGTTACTATTTATTTTTTTGGACCATGTATTTACTTTTACCATTTATTTATTTTTACTATTTACTTTTTTATTTATTTACTTTTACTATTTATTAATTTTGACCATTTATTTACTGTTACTATTTTAATTTGGACCATGTATTTACTTTTATTATTTATTTAGTTTTACCATTTACTTACTTTTACCATATTTGCACCACTTTACTATTTTAAGTATTTGTACCGTTTTAACCATTTTTTTTACCATTCTTAAGTAATTATTTTATAGTTTACCATTGCTTTGGTTAACTTTTTTCTCATTTTTCTTTGCAATACGTTAACGCACAGGAAAATTATTTTCCTTTGAAGAAAGTACTATCATTATTTATCTGCACTCTTTTTTTAATATTGGGATCAAAAAGATTTGTTTTACAGAGTTTGTTCTTTTTTTTTCCCTCGCAGTAAAGGCATATGAAATAAAATGCACTCTTGGTATTCTCTCATACGTCGGCCTCGTAAAGTTGATCCGTTTATATACTTTATTATTATTTCAGGAACGCAATATCGTGGCTTAGGATGCCTGTCGTCAAATTAGCAAAAACTGCCCGTGACACTGGATATATCCTCGGGTCGTATAAATCTGAGTGGTTATGTGTTGCGTCAAGCGAAAATGTGCGCGACAAAGAAATGAAGGAATAAAAATCTGTCAAATGATTTTTAAATTAGGATATTAAACAAAAATATTGAAAATTTTTTTCTTCTTTTTTTCTTTCTAAATTTAGATATAAAAATTAATTTTAAGATTTATTCTCTAAAAACTGAATTAGTAAAATTTCACTATATTCAGATTTAGAGAGTAATTAGAAAAATTTATTTTTGAAAATAGTTGAAATAGAGTGGAAAATTGTAAAGCGAGTATAATTTATCGTAAAAATAATGTCTAAAGGAGAGTAAGGGTATTTAATTAAAAATTTTATTGGGTGATTTTGTTTTCTTTTGGAGGAAATTTTAAAGACCCTTTTTTTTATTGGATTATGAGGTCGTTAATCGAGTTTCTGGATCACGATGGGGTCGAGACAGCTGCACTGAGATTTTGCTATCGACGTTACGAAACATAAGCTAGCCCATAGGTGGTCTAGGTAATGCGTCTTGCAACCCCCCTGACAGCATCCCGACCGCTATCATCAATCAGGACTGATGCACAGCCCACAAGTTTATGTTGTATTTATTTTCATTAGACTACTTTTTCCAACCAACTACTATAAGATCTCCAAATTCTCTTGAGTCTTCTATACTGTTTTCTTTTTTTTTCTTCTTTGCCTCTTTAACTTCACTAATACGTATATCCTTAAAACAAAATCAATTCGGGAAAAGAGAATGTGAAATTATTATTTTAGTGCTATTTGCAATCTTTTCTTTTACTGTTTTTGATGAAATAACATTTTTTACTGGATTTTTTAATTATTATCTTTTAATGTTTACGATTTATATTAAGAATCTTGGTTGAAATTAAGGATCTTTATTTTTGAAATTAATAGGTTTTGTACTAATCTACTAAAACCTACATATTAATATAATTACTTTTTTACGGTTTGAAACTATTTGAATACTTTTCTTAAATTCGTGACACTAAAAGATACTTTTTTCTATGTTTGAAAATTTGCACAACTTAAAATTCTCTAATACTTATACAATAAAAAAATTATTCACAAAAATTCTAATAAAATTCTTAGAAACAATTCATCCAATTTTAATAAAATTCTTTTAAACAATTTAATTATTTTAAAAACATTTTCGAAATTCAATTCTTTTTAATATATCTACGTTTTTATAAATAAATATCCCAAAAGAATTCAATTATTTAAAAAACATTTAATAACGATCTTTCGAAGAACTCAATTATTTTAAAAATTTGAATAAAATTCTTTAGAAATTCAATTATTTTTTTTTAAATTTACAAAAATTCTTCGCAAGAATTCAATTATTTTTGAAAATTTTAATAAAATTCTTCGCAAGAATTCAATTATTTTTGATAATTTTAATAAAATTCTTCGCAAGGATTCAATTGTTTATGAAAATTTTAATAAAATTCTTAGAAACAATAAATCAAATTTTAATAAAATTCATTTAAAACAAAAAAAAAAACAAAAAATTCATTTAAACAATTTAATTATTTTGAAACCATTTTCGAAATTCAATTATTTTTAATGTATACGTTTTTATAAATAAATTTCCCAAACGACGAATTTCAACTTCTGAAATTTAATAATTTCTAAAAATTAAAACCATAGCCCTTCCAAAAATTTAATTATTTTCTATAATTTTTAACTAATCTTCATCTCTAAATCAATTATCTATATTAATTTTTTAATAATTTTCCGAAAGTTCTTTGAGAATTCAATTATTTAAAAACAAAAATCCAATTTTTTATAATAATTGAAACCGTCCATTTTTCTTTTTTAAGCTATTAAGGTAAAATATTTTCAAAAAATTTAATAAAGAAATTCGTAGGATTAACTATTTAAAAATATTTTTAAATAATTTTTGGAAGACTACAACAGTTTTACAATTGCATATACAATTAAAATATGTCCATAAAATTGAAATTTGGTAAAATCTTTTGAAAATAATTTAAATTTAATGAAATCTTTGTAAAATAATTGAGTTTTTAAAAGAAAATTTAAAAAATAATCAAATTTTTAAAGAATTTTATTTATAAATAATTTCTCAAAAATTCTAAAACAGTAAATTTTTAAAAATTTTAATTTTTTTTGTTAATTTAAATTTAATGAAATCTTTGTAAAATAATTGAGTTTTTAAAAGAAAATTTAAAAAATAATCAAATTTTTAAAGAATTTTATTTATAAATAATTTCTCAAAAATTCTAAAACAGTAAATTTTTAAAAATTTTAATTTTTTTTGTTAAAAAATTATGATAATACAATTCTAAGAATTAGTCTTTTATAAATATTGTAGTGTAATTTTTCGAAAATAATTTAAGAATTTTTGTATAATTTAAAAAAAAATATTTTTTTAAAGAATTTTAATTAAAATTTTTGAATATGATTATTTTCTCAAAAAATGTTAAAAATAATTCTAAAAAAATTTAATAATATTATTTTGTGTATGTATTTGAATTTTCGGAAATATTGAAAATATTGAATATCGAAAATATTGAAAATAACTGAATTTTAAAAAAATTAGAACAAAATAATTCAGCGAATTAATTTTTTCAAAACTATTTTATTGCTATCTTTAGAACCTAATTTTCATTCATTTTCATTTTTATTGAATTTAGACTTTAGGATTATTTATTAAAAATTTTTGAGAATTCAATTACTTCCAAAATTTTCAATTAAAATTTTTTTAAAACTTAATTTTTAAAAATTGTAATAAAATACTTGAAAAAATGATTTATTTTCAATTAAATTTTACAAAATTTCAATTATTTAAAATCTTTTTAATTGTATATTTCTAAATTTTTTAATATAAGTCGATAAAAGTCGCATTATTTAAAAATAGTCGAAAAAAGTCGAAAAAGTCATAATATCCGAGGCCTTTAAAAGTAAATAAATGTTCAAAATAAAGAAATGGTCAAAAGTTAATAAATGGTAAAAGTAAATAAATGGCTATAAATAAATAAATTGTAAAAGTAAATTAACGGTAAAAGTAAATAAATAATAAAAATAAATAAATGGTAAAAGTAAATAAATCGTATAAATAAATAAATTGTGAAAGTAAATAAATAAGTCAAAGTAAATAAATGGTAAAAGTAACTAAACGGTAAAAGTAAATAAATGATAAAAATAAATAAACACTGGAAATTAATGTAAACAAATAAAATCTAATTTTTGAAAACAAAAAAATTTTTTCCCCCATATAGAGTGAAGAAATATTTTTGTTGACAGTTTAGGTGCGTGTGTTTTCCCCTGAAGATGGGGAATTTTTTTTTTTTTTGCCAGCAATCAATTCTCATCTATTCGGGAAACATTTTCCGTGGTGTTTTACACACCTCGTTTCTGTAAACGATAAACAAAACGTTGTCGTTTCCCGATATACCATAAAACAGGCACGGGGTATACGATATGTGAATTATTTGCGATTGTTTGCTAGAGAACGTGTGGACTCTCGATTATGGTTCGCGTGCCAAATCGACGATTTTTATGATGATACACCAGAATGGTATAGGTATATAAAGAAGAACATTAAACGAAAGTTTATCCTTTTTTTAACATCGTGTCTATAATAATTAATGCAACATAAATATTTTTTACTACGCATTTAGTAATTTTGCTCCTTAATTCATTTTTGCTATTAGAAATAATTTTTCTTCATTACCTTTAGTATCTTTAGTATCTTTAGTATCTTTTTGTAGTATTTTTATTTATGTTATCTTTTTAATATTCTTTTAATTATTATTTCTTTCTTTCTTTCTTTTTTTGTATTTGTTATCACAGTTTTTCTGTAGGTGTCAAATTGAGACAAAAAACGAAGCGAAATTGTTGCATCGTAACAATTTTGATTCGTTTTTTGTCTCAATTTGATATCTTCAGAAAAACTGTGATCTTTCTTCTGTTTATTTTAAAGAATTTTTTTTCATTTTAATAGTATTTTAGTATTTTTAGTATTTATAGTATATTTAGTATTTTTTTATTTGTTATAAAAAAAATTGTTTTTATTTGTTATAAAAAAAAATTGTTTTTATTTGTTATTTTTCTATTTCTTTGAAGAAAGGTTTTTTTTGCTCTTTTGCCCAGAAAAATTTGTTTACAATGTTAAAAAAAAAGTCGATTTTGCCTCGCACGAAACGGTCCATGCATTTTAAGGAAGGGTGAGTTAAGGGTGATTTTTTAATGCGGTATAAATATGCATAGACCACGATATTAGCTCTTACGTGTCGTCGTCGTTGTCGTTGTCGTCGTATAGTCGCGACCCTGCAAAAATGTATAACGCACATAATGCGTATATGAAGTGGGGAAGAGAGAAGAGAAACATTGCACGAGTATTCTGTTATATTTATATACACACTCATGGAGAGTGAGTGAGAGAGTGTAATACACACAATGTTTGAATCTCGTCGTGCAGAGAATGAGAATGGGGTTCTCAATGGATAAACTGTGTTGCATAGTTATCCCCCGGGAACATCATCTAACGCCCATTTTGTTATGACTTCTCTCGACCTGAATTATTTCACATAATGCGTCTATTCACACATATAAACACCCTATTGTCCCATCAATGGGCATCGCAAATTCAACACCGCACGCAGTCGAATTATGTACACATATCGCAGGTTTTGTTCATTATTTGGTTTTTCGAAAAATTCATGTGTATTTAATTATTAATTGGCGAAATTGTGGTATAGAAATAAAAAGCTTGATTGGGTGAAATGGACAACTATTTATAGTTATGATTATTTATGATCATAACTATATACATACTCGGAGAAAAATATAAAGTAACTTTTACTACTTTTATAGTAAAACATTTCTGGTTAAGCATTTTTGGTAACTTTTACTATACTTTCGGAGTAAAGTTTGCTACGTTCGAAGTAAATTTTACTGCGTTCAAAGAACATATATTTTGTAAAAAATTAGTAAAATTTACTTCGAATGTAGCAAAATTTACTCTGAAAGTAGTAAAAGTTACCAGAAATGCTTAACCAGAAATGTTTTACTAATAAAAGTAGTAAAAGTTAATTTATATTTTTCTCCGTGTAATATAACATTTTTGACTCAACGGAACAACTATTTTTAGTTGTAACTAACATTTCTACTTAGTCCCAGGTGGAAATTTTAACTGAGACTAGTCACTGGGGAGTTTTTCTAGATACTGGCCAGTGATTGTGGTCGGAAAATCTGACAAGTGACTCGGTTAAAATTAAAAATTCAATTCGCTCCTTTTGCAGTTACTAATCAAATTATAAGGCTATAGTGATTAGCTACTAAAACCTACTATTTCTGTGTTTTTTTTTTTTTTTGAGAATTTCCACTATACTTTAAATTGGCTAATACTATTCTGTAAATTTGAAGTAAAATAACTAATTATTAGTAAAATCGTGAATGACTTTTCCTTCAATCTTTAAAACGATTCAATTATTTTTAAAAAATATTCGAAATTCAATTATCTTCAATATCTAGTATTTTCATATAATTTCGCAAAAGAATTCAATTATTTAAAAAAAAATTGATAAAATTCATCCAAAATTCAATTATTTTCATAAATAATAAAATTTTCACAGGAATTCAATTAATTTAGAATAGTATGTTCAAAATAATTTCGAAAAAATCAATTATTTAACCAGATTTCCATATGATTCTTCACAATAATTCAAATACTTTCTGTAATAATAACATTTTTCATGGAAATTCAATTCTTTAAAAAAATTTTTGATAAAATTCTAAACAAGAATTCAATTATTTCCATAAATAATAAAATTCATCGAAGAATTTCAATTATTTTTAATACTATTTTAAATTAATTAATCGAAAAATTCAATTATTTTTACATAAAAGTTTTCCAAAAGAATTCATTTATTTATAATAAAATTTTCATATTTATTATATTTCGAGAAAATTACGGGGATTTATTAAAAAAAACAATATTTACAAAATTCTTCGAAAAGTATCAATTGTTTAAAATGATTTTTATGAAATTCTCTACAAGAATTCAATTATTTTTATAAATAATAAAACTTATGGGAGAATTTGAATTATTTTTTAATACACTTTTAATAGAATAATTTGTTTATTAGAATTTAATAGTTATTTTCAATACGTTTTTAATTAAATTTCTTAAACGAATTTAATTATTCTTAATTATAATTAAAATTTTTAAATTCTTTGGAGGAATTCAATTATTTAGAAAAATATTAGAATTTTTTAGAGGAATTCAATTATTTTCAAATATTTTAATAAAATTGTTCGAAACAAATCAATTATTTTAAATACAATTTTAATTAAATTTTTTAAAATAATTCAATTATTCTTTTAGATTTTAATAAAATTATTTCCAAGAATTCAATTATTTACATAAATAATTCCTTCCAAGAATTCAATTATTTACATAAATAATTCTTCGAAAGAATTCAATTATTTCGATAAATAACAAAATTATTAACAAAAATTAAATTAATTTGAGGAATTTTAATAAAATTTTTTTGCAAAATTCAATTATTTTCATAAATAACAATATTGATCACAAGAATTTAATAATTTTTAAAAGTAATAAATTTTCTCTTGGAAGTTCAATTATTTTAAAAAAATCTAATAAAATCGTTCGCAAGAATTCAATTATTTTCAAAAAAATTTAATAAAATACCACACAGACATTCAATTACTGTCAAAAATTTTAATTGAATTCTTTGTAAAATTTAATTATTTTTAAAAAATTTTTGTAATTCAATTATTTTCAATATCTACTATTTTCATAAAATTTCCAAACAATATTCAATTATTTAAAAAATTTTTTGTAAATATCTTCGTAAGAATTCAATTTTTTTCATAAATAATAAAAATTTCTCATGAATTCAATTATTTAGAATGGTATTTGCATAAAATTAGTCGAAAAAATCAATCATTTAAAAATGTTTATAAAATTCTTCGCAAGAATTAAATTATTTTTATAAATATTTAAATTCTTTCATGAATAATAAAATTCGTTGCAGGAATTCAATTTATTAGCAGGATAAGAAAGAAAGAAATATTTTTGATGAAAATTAGGAAAAAAGTCAGGAAAATAAAAGATAGAATGTAATTTTTGTCAGTTTTGAGAAGTTTCTAAATAAAATGACTTTTTTTGGTCGTTAAGTTTAATTTTTTGACAGCAATGTTTTTTAGTTTGAAAGCTAATTTTTAAAAATTAATTATCGAGTGCGAAGTCTGAGTAATTGTTGTAATAATAGTAATAGAAGCATAGTATTAATATTAAAAGATAGTAATAAAGATAATAGTAAAAGATGTAATAATAGTAATAGAATAAGCAATAATAGTAATAGTAGTAGTAATATTAATATAATTGGTAATATTTATGTTGCAGGTATTTCATCAAATTGACTGGACGAGAATTTTATAGCGAAGATGGTGCGCACGTAAGTCTATAATTTTTATGAGAAACGATAAATTAAAGTAAAAACGATATGTGGGTGTGTGTGTGTGTGTGTGGTAAAAGGTTGATTTAATTCGGAGGATAGTGTGATTTAGATGGCAATGACGTAATGCCATTTCTCAGAACAAAACCCAATAGTGAACTGTGCTTATAGGCGCAATACCCCCTTGGAAAACATTGACTGGTTTGTCCCAGAGGAATGAGTGAATGACACTACTAGCGCCCGCCATTCATTCTTCTCCCATGGGATACCTTTTGAAAGCAATACTTTGGCACCCACTGCAGCAATAGACACACTTCACCCAAACCCATATGTGACTTTTGCTCCAAAAGGATTTGCGACAGATTTTTCCATCTTTCTCTTCAATGGAATGGTAAAATCTAATACTTTGCCCTTTTGACACTTTAGCGCGCAATGATATATAAAGTGGAGCATTTCGAGTGGGGAGAATATATTTGTAGAATCTTTCATTTTAATTGTCGTTTGTTTATTATTTTTAGTTTTTTTTTTTTGGAAATGGTTCTAGACATCACAGTAAATCGTGAGGTATTAAAAAGTGTTGCAGATTAAATTAACACCAAAAAAGATTAAAATAATGAATTTTGGTGTTATTTTTTACAATAAATGAAATTTTAGTTCATTAAATTTTTTTATAACTATAAAACATGAAGATATCAATAACTCCGAGTCTTCGACTCGGAGTCATCGATTTCTTCATATTTTATAATAATTAAAGATGACCAAGTAATAAAATCATTATTTTTTATTATAAGAATATTATAATTCTTTAAAATTATTTTCATTATTTCAATTCAATTATTATCTTCAAAAATTTTTAACTACAATTTTACTTTATATCAATTATTTTTAAAAAATTTCGAAAAAGTTCTTTGGCAATTTTCAAATCCATTTGTTTACAATATTCAATTTCACGAAATTTCAATTATTCCTAAATTCTTTAATTAAATGCATATTAGAAAATAAAAACTTTAAATAATATAAAGGAAAATTCAATTAAACTTTTTCAAAAAAATTAATTTCAAAATTCAATTATTTCTAAAAATTCACGCTATATTGCTTTTAATATTCAATTATAATCTAAAATTTTAACTGAAATTCATTTTTATGAAATGAAAATAAATTTTTATTAGAAAATTCTACAAGAATTCAATTAATTAAATGCAAAAGTAATTATTGAATGATTAAATGTTTCTCAAAATTCAATTCTCATAAAGAATTTTATTAACAAATTTTTAAATAATTGAATTCTTTTGTCGAATTTTATTAAAACTTGCATTGAACATAATTACTTTTTTCAAGGAATTCAATTATAATTGTATGAAAAATAATTGAAACGCTGCGATGAGTTTTATTATCAGTAAAAATAATTGAATTCAAAAGAAGAATTTTATTACTCTTGAAAATAATTGAATTTCTGCAATAATTTCTAACTTCTCTAAAATTAAATTTTTTTCTAGTGTTTTTAACTAAAATTCTTTAATAAATCCGTTATTTTTTAATAATTTTTAAAAAAGTTCTTTGAGAATTTTTAAATTCATTCGTTTACAATTCAATTTTACAAAATTTCAATTATTCGGAAATTCTGCTATTAAATATTATATTAAAAAATAAAAACTTGAAATAATTTTAATAAAAATCCTAATTAAACTTTTAAAAAGAATTAATTCTACAGAATGGTTTGTCAAAAATATGAAAAATTAAGAATTTCAATGATTTTAGTTTGAAACTTTTTCAAAATTTAATTATTTCTCAAACTCCACGTTATAATGCTTTTAATATTTAATTATAATGTAAAATTTCAACTGAAATTCATTTTTAAAACCATTTTTATTAGTATATTCTTCGAGAAATCAATTATTTAAATACGAAAATAAATAGTTTATTAATTTCATTTTTCTTGAAATTAAATTCTCATAAAAAATGTTATCAACAAATTTTTTAAATCATTAAATTCTTTGGACGAATTTTAATAAAATTTTTAAGAATAATCACATTTTTCGAGGAATTCGATTAAAATTGAATTAAAAATAATTGAAATTCTGCAATGAGTTTTATTATTTATGAAAATAATTGAATTTCTAAAAGAATTTTATTATTTATAAAAATAATTGAATCCCTTTCAAAATGTTATTATTTATGAAAATAATTTAATTATTGCGAAGAAATTTATAAAAAAAATTTGTAAATAATTGAATTCCTGTAAAAAATTTTATTATTAGTAAAAATAATTGAATTCTTAAGAAGAATTTTATTACTCTTGAAAATAATTGAATTTCTGCAATAATTTGTAACTTCTCTAAAATTAAATTTTTTTCTAGTGTTTTTAACTAAAATTCTTCAACAAATCCATTATTTTTAATAATTTTTAAAAAAGTTCTATGAGAATTTTCAAATTCATTCCTTTACAATTCAATTTTACAAAATTTCAATTATTCGCAAATTCTGCAATTAAATATATATTGAAAAATAAAAACTTGAAATAATTTAAATAACAATCCTATTAAACTTTTAAAAGGAATTAATTCTACAGAATTTTTTGTCAAAAATATGAAAAATTAAGAATTTTCAATGATTTTAATTTGAAACTTTTTCAAAATTTAATTATTTCTAAAAATTCACTTTATAATGCTTTTAATATTTAATTATAATCTAAAATTTTAACTGAAATTCATTTTTAAAACCATTTTTATTAGTAAATTCTACGAGAATTCAATTATTTAAATACAAAAATAAATAATTTAATAATTTCATTTTACTTGAAATTAAATTCTCATAAAAAATGTTATCAACAAATTTTTTAAATCATTATATTCTTTGGACGAATTTTAATAAAATTTTTAAGAATAATTACATTTTTCGAGAAATTCGATTAAAATTGCATTAAAAATAATTGAAATTCTGCAATGAGTTTTATTATTTATGAAAATAATTGAATTCCTAAAAGAATTTTATTATTTATAAAAATAATTGAATCCCTGTAAAAATGTTATTATTTATGAAAATAATTGAATTATTGCGAAGAATTTTATAAAAAAAATTTGTAAATAATTGAATTCCTGTAGAAATTTTTATTATTTATGAAAATGATTGAATGTTTGCGTAGAATTTTATTCAAATTTTTTTTAATAATGGAATTCTTTTGGAAAATTTTATTGAAATAATGGATATTGAAAATCATTGAATTTTAGAAAACTTTTGCAAATAATTGAAATTTTGACAAGAATTTGATTAAAATTTTGTAAAATAATTGAATATCAGAGAAGAATTTTATTATTTATAAAGAGAATTGAAATTTTGACGAGAATTTTTTTTTGAATTTTTGAACACAATTGAATTTAGTAACTATGTTACTAAGTTAGTTACTAACTTACTAACTTACTATTCTAACTGGAGAAGCTGAAATCATTGAATTTTTACAAATCGTTGACTTTTGTGTTTTATTTAAAGTAAAATTTCATTCATAGTTATAAAAATAACACCAAAATAGATTATTTTAATCCTTTCTGGTGTTAATTAAATCCTAGAGGGATTAAACTGTTGCAGATTATTTTAATCCATTCTGGTGTTATTTTAACACCTCACGTTTTACTGTGACTGTAAGTCCTTAAAAAAAAATTGCTCACACAGGATTGATCGTCTCTTTCCAAAAGTACCATACAGTACAAAAAAGGTTTTTTAAATTTTTAAAGAGCGCAAAAAAAGAGGAGAAGGAAAAATACCGAAACGAGAGATAGAAAGAACAAAGGACAATCCCAATCGGTTTATTGATATTACACGCTTGGGTATCTTCTTTCTTATTGAACGGTCGGATATTTCATTACCTATTTCAATGAAATTAATTGGCTGCACTCGATGTTCCAAATAAAACTCAATCACGCCAATCGAGCCACGAGACAAAAGCTTTTTTCTCTCCTCTCTGATACACGTGATGCAAAAAGCTCTATTTTTAGAAAACCACCCACACACACACATGGAATAAAAAAAATTCGTGTATCGGCATTTGGCGATTTTAATTACGTATATTTTAATCCACCAGGAGACATTTTCTGTTTTCACTGGACGAAATGAACTTTATTAATCTGTGAGTGGCCGGGAGAGAAAAGAGAGAGAGAGTGTACAGCCGATTTAAATTTAATCGTAATGAAGAGCCGATTAAAATTGCAATCGTCCACGGAATAGAACCCATTGCGCCGGCAGTTAATGTCCGCTAACAGGCATTTAAGTTAACTGCCCCAGGTAACTGCTCGTTTCTAGGCTGAAGGGTCCTTTCGATTACTACTGCCGGAATTTTATGGGAAACGACCTATAATGTCGATGGATCCGACTCCCGACAACGACTACACTACGACGACGATGACGACGACGACTTTATAAAATCGAGACCAAAAATCCGAGATTCTATATCCCCTACTGTAAAACCTTATGCCCAATTCTTTAGCGTTAAATTCACACACGAATGACAATGATATTTTTCTTTCTTTTTATTTTAGTCTACAATTTTCTGCATCGCAAAAACGAAAAGTTGATTCTTCTAATTGAAAAAAATATTCATGGATAATTACGTTTGTACTTATTTTTTTTTAAAACGTGTATTTACTTTTTATTAATATTATTATTATTATTATTATTATTATTATTATTATTATTATTATTATTATTATTATTATTATTATTATTATTATTATTATTTTATTAACTATTTTGATTCATTTTTTGTCTTAATTTGATATCCTTAGAAAAACTGTGATAGATTTTAAAATAGTTTTTAGAACCACTGTTAACTGGAAAATATATTTCTGACAACAATTTCTTTTAAAATTTTTTATTATTATTAAATAAATAAAAAACTAAAGTAAATTAATTTTTTAAGAACTATCATAAAATTATTACTTATAAATTATTTAATAAATAATTTTACTTAAATATTTCAAAATTAATTGAATTTAAAAAGAATAAAATGTAAATAAAAAATAAATAATTATAAATATAAAATAAAAAAATAATAAAATAAACAAAAACATGAAATAACTTAATTTTTAAAGAACTATCATAAAATTATTACTTATAAATTATTTAATGAATAATTTTACTTAAATATTTCAAAATTAATTGAATTTAAAAAGAATTGCATTTACAATTTTCATAAATAAATCAGCTTTAAAAGGTTAAAATATTAAAATTTTATAAAAATTCAAATAAATATGTTTATTTTTGAATAAATTTAATTATAAATTTTAAAGAACTTGAGTTTTTGAAAAATTTTAATAATTAAAATTCTTCTGACATTAGTTAAATTTTTTAATATGTATTTAATTAATTATTAAAAGCAATAGATTTATAGAAAATTTCATTTATTTTCAATAGTAATAAAATTCTTCTTCTCAAATATTCAGTTATATTCAAAAATTTAAAAAAATTCTTGTTAGAATGTCAATTTTTTTTATAAATAATAAAATTCTTCTCCAAAATTTAATTATTTTCAAAAATTTTTCTCAATTCGAAGATTTTTAATATCTACTATTTTAATTAAATTTTCAAAAAGAATTCAAATATTTAAAAAAAATTCTCATAACATTCTAAGCAAACATTTAATTATTTTCATAATGAATAAATTTTTTTACAGAAATTCAACTATTTTCTTTTAATTTCTCCGAAATTAAATTATTTTCAAAAAGTTTAATAAAATTCTTGAAAAATTTCAATTATTTTAAAAAATTTTTCTTAATTTTAATATTTTTAATATCTACTATTTTAATAAAATTTTTCAAAAGAATTTAATTATTTAAAAACAATTTTCATATAATTCTAAGTAAACGTTTTTTTTTATAAATAATAATTTTTTTTTTTACAGAAATTCAATTATTTTCGTTTAATTTCTCCGAAATTAAATTATTTTCGAAAAGTTTAATAAAAGTCTTGCCAAAATTTCAATTATTTAAAAACAATTTTCATAAAATTCTATGCAAACATTTAATTATTTTCACAAACAATAAAAATTTCACAGAAATTCAATTAATTACAAATTTTTTATAAATTTCTTCGCAATAATTCAATTATTTTCATAAATAATAAATTTGTTTTTAGGAATTCAATTATTTTTATATTTATTTGAATAAAAACTTATCGCAGAATTTCAATTATTTTTGGTACAATTTTGATCGAATTCCTCGAAAAATGTAATTATTTTTTAAAAATTTTATTCAAATTCGTCGAAAGAATTCAATTATTTGAAAATTTGTTGTTTTGAGTATCTAATTATTTTTAGATTGAATCAAAATATTTTTTAGGGTCAGGGAAAAAGGTCAAAATTTGTTCCGGAATTCGGGGAAAACAGAATTAAATTTTTGTGGCAACCCTGAAGATTAATAAAATTTACCTCGGACATAGTAAAATTTATTCTGGAAATAGTAAAAATTTACAGAAATTCGTAATAATTCCAGACATTTTACATTTTACTTTGTAAACAGTAAAAGTTACTTTATATTTTTTGTCGTGTAGTCACAATTTTTTTTAGTTTCGATTTTCAGCAGCAGCCCAAGAATTAAAATAATAAAAATATAGTTCGCATAATCAGAATCTAAAGTATACACTGAAAAAAAATTTATTTGATTCAATTAAAGCGATTACTTGACTGTTATCAATTAAATATTTAATTAAATCAAATAATATTAATTGGAGTCAATTAAATATTTAATTAAATCAAATAATATTAATTGGAATCAATTAAATATTTAATTAAATCAAATAATATTAATTGGAGTCAATTAAATATTTAATTAAATTAAATAATATTAATTGCAGTCAATTAAATATTTATTTAAATCAAATAATATGAATTGGAGTCAATTAAATATTTATTTAAATCAAATAATATTAATTGGAGTCAATTAAATATTTACTTGAATCAAATACTAAAATTATTGATTCAAATACCATTTAATTGACTCTAATTTTAATAAATTTTAATAAATTAAAATTTAATAAAAAAAAATAATAATAAAATAAAATAATAATAAAATAAATTTTAATAAATAAATTTTAATAAATATTATTTGATTCAAATAAATATTTAATTGATAATATTCAAGTAATCGTTTATTTGAATCAAATAAATTTGTATTCAGTGTATAGTGTAAAAAAAATAAATAAATAAAATTTTGATAAATAGAAAAAAATTTCTTTTCCCAATGTAAATTTGTTTATTTCGCACTTTCGTTCTCAGGAAAAAATTCATGTGCTTGAATTTTAATTTTTACTAGCACAAGAAAAATGTTATATATGAAAATAAATGTTACATTCTCTCATCATTTTTGGACTCGAGGAATCGTTGTAGATTTCATGAAATCGTGCAAATTTGATAAAGAATGAAAATTGCATTTTTTAAAAGGGTTCATCTCTCTGTCTCTCTCTCTCTCTCTCTCTTTTTCTGTTGTGATTGCAGTTGTGAGTGTGTGAGTACCTCCGAAATATTCACGGTATAGTTATATTCTATTGAGATTGTTCGCCGCCATAGCGTGCGGGTATAAAGACGAGGGAATCTTTGGTAGCGCGCCACGGATATGACGCTCGATAGCGACGCGGGCTGATAAAGCGCCGGCGCTGGCGCCGCCGCCTTCCTTCGCAACCCATTGGTTGAAGATTTCCTATCAGAGAACCCCCTCAACGTTTGTGAGACACTCGTCGTTACCCTGGAAACCTGCCAACGGCTTCCTGGCGTTTCTACCTTCGCTCCGTCCTTCTATCCATCCATTTCTGCTTTTTCTTTTTCTTTCTTTTTGTTTCTTTTTTTCGCTCCCTTCTCTCTTTCAAAAACCTCTCTGTTGCTCTCTGTCCTCTCTCTTTACTCTCTTTACTCTCTTTTTCTCTCTTTTTCTCTCTTTTTCTCTCTTTTTCTCTCTCTCTCTTTCTGTCACTCTTTTTCTTTTTTGTCCTAGCATGCAGTAACGAACTTGAAAGCTCATTTCTCTAAAATTTCTGTCTATCTCCAAAATTTATTTAATAAAGATTCCTTCCTTCAATTTTCCAGTATTCCTTTTTTACTATTGAAGTTTTAAGTTTGCTATTGGAATTTGAAGACTGCTGTTAAAATTTCAAATTTGCTATTTGATTTGCAATTTTTTGCTATTGCAATTTCAAGTTTGCTATTGAATTTTTAAAATTACTGTTACAATTTCAAGTTTTCTATTGCAATTTTTATTTTACTATTGCAATTTCAAATTTTAATGTTGCAGTTTCAAGTTTGCTATTGCTTTTTAATATTTCCTGTTGCAATTTCTATATTTTACAATTTATTATTAAAATCTCAAGTTTGATATTCCAATTTAAAGTTTGCTATTGCAATTTAAAATTTCTACAGGATTTTCATGTCTATTGTTGCATTTTTCAGGTTTATTGATACAATTTTAAGTTTGATATTGCAATTTAAAATTTTCTATTGGATTTTCAAATTTATTTCTGCAATTTCAAGTTTGCTATTTGGATTTTCAAGAATACTGTTATTAATTTCAAATTTTCAATTGCAATTTTAAATTTACAATTGCAGTTTCAAGTTTGATATTGCAATTTAAAGTTTTATATAGAATTTTCAAGTTTATTGTTGCAATTTTAAATTTGCTATTGGATTTTCAAGATAACTGTTACAATTTAATGATTTCCATTGCATTTTTCATTTTGCTATTGCACTTACAAGTTTGCTATTGGATTGTAATATTTTCTGTTGCAATTTCCAGTATGCTGTTGCAATTTATATTTTTTATTATTGCAATTTCAAGTTTTCTATTGGATTTTCAAGTTTATTGTTGCAATTTCAAGTTTGCTATTGGATTTTCAAGAATACTGTTATTAATTTCAAATTTTCGATTGCAATTTTTATTTTACTACAGCAATTTTAATTTTACTATTGCAGTTTCAAGTTTGATATTGCAATTTAAAGTTTTATATAGAATTTTCAAGTTTATTGTTGCAATTTTAAATTTGCTATTGAATTTTTAAAATAACTGTTTTCTATTTCATTTTTTATTTTGCTATTGCAGTTTAAAGTTTGCCATTGTATTTTTAAGTTTATTGTTGCAATTTCAAGTTTTCTATGGCAATTGCAATTTTACTATTGTAGTTTCAATTTTGCTATTGGATTTTAATATCTCCTGTGGCAATTTATATATTTAATTATTGCAGTTTTGACTCATCATTAAGATTTTAAAGTTTATTGTTGCAGTTTCAAATGTGCTATTGGATTTTAATGTCTACAATTGCAGTTTCAAGTTTTCTATTTGATTTGCAAGTTTACTTTTCAAATTTTAAGCATGCTGTTGCAATTTCATTATTTTATTTTTGCAGTTCCAAGTTATCTATTAGATTTTTAAGTTTATTGTAGCAGTTTCAAATTTTTTATTGCAATTTTAAATTTTTTATTACAGTTTAATGTTTGACATTGTATTTTCAAGTTTACTGCTGCAGTTTCAAGTTTTCTATTGCAATTTTTATTTTATTATTGCATTTTTAAGTTTTCTATTGCAATTTATATTTTATTATTACAATTTCAAGTTTTGTATTACAATTTCTGTTTTACTGTTGCAATTTCAAGTTTTCTATTGCAATTTCTATTTTACTATTGCAGTTTCAAGTTTGCTATTGGATTTTTAAATTTATTGTTGCAATTTCAAGTTTTCTATCGACTTTTAATGATTAATGTTGCAATTTCAAGTATGATGTTACAATTTCTATATTTTATTAGTGCAGTTTCAAGTTTTTTATTACAATTTTAAATTTTCTATTGCAGTTTAAAGGTTGCCTTTGGATTTTCAAGTTTTTTGTTGCACTCTCAAGTTTTCTATTGCAATTTCCATTTTATTATCGCAGTTTCAATTTGTCTATTGCATTTTCTATTTTATCATTGCAGTTTCAAGTTTTCTATTGCAATTTCTATTTTATTATTGCAGTTTCAAGTTTTCTATTGCAATTTCTATTTTACTATTGCAATTTCAATTTTACTACTACGATTTCTGTTGTCATGGTAACCGAAACTATTAATTTATACTGAAGAATAAATTAAAACTATGAAATAAAAATACATTCACTTCTATTAATAATAATTATTATTTGTTTCTTAAATTTGAAACAGAATAATTAAAACAATTTATTTTTCATTTCTAATTTAGTGTAAGTTTTTCAAAGACATTAATATTATAAATTGTTTGTATGTTAATGATTCTTCTATATTAAAAAAATTATCTCTTTTTGGTAACGTAGAATGTTTATTTCTCTAAAATTTGGAATTTAAACAGTGACTGAAAACTGGTTCCTGAAAAAGTAAATCAAAACCCTCATCATAATTTTACAACCTTCTTTAATTTAAAAACCCTGTTAGACTCCTCAGTTGTAAGTCACAAATTTGCTTTTATTTTTTTTTCTACTTCTATTCTTTTTCCCTTTTTTTCTTTCAACTTTATTTCTCTTTTCATTTTCTTCCTCTTTTGATTTTATTCTTCATTGCGGGAAAGTTCTCTTTTCTTTATAGATTTAGTATTTTTATTCTGTTTATTATTATTTTTTTTTTTATTAAACTAGATTAAATTAAAATTAAACTAAATAAAAATTAATAATCAGAAACTGTCTCTCAAATTCAAAAAATTCTGTAAAAGATTTTTAAAAATACTAGAAAAGTATTGCAAAAGATTGTAAACATTTTTTTTGCATTGTATAATATAATAATGGTATTATTATTGCAATAAAGAGTAATAAACTCTTTATTGCATAATAATAATAATTGAAAAATAATTTTGTAATAATACGATTAGTGCTAATTTTGGAAACCGTCGAAATTTGATATAAAAATTTAAATTCCACTTTCATCATATATGGTTTCAATCGTAATCTTCATTACTTGAATCGCAATCTTCATTAACAGCTCTTCTATTTGATTATTTCTTATTTGATCTAATAATCAAAGATGAATTTTCTTTTATAAATAAAACATTATCCGTTTATGGAAAATTGAAAAATCTACTTTCATTCTTGATTATCTTTTCACTTTTTCTTCGGAAATTATTAAAGCAATAATTTTTGAACTCTTGTCTTTTTTGACATTTATATCAACGAGACAAATATTTAAGAATAGTTTTGGAAAATTGTTTTTTCTTTAATAGACTGTCTTTTATTTTTTAAAATGTCTATTATTATGTGGTGATTATGCTTATTTGTTCTGGATAGTAAAAATAACTGTTAAACTGTATAAACTGTTAAATTGTATAATTTTCGTCGATTTTCAAAAGAAAGATAATAAGATTTAGTTTTTTATTATCCATTTGTCTTTATTTCACTTTGTTTAATTTTTTTTTATTCAACTGAAAATTTTTTATCTTTACTGCGATACAATTATTGATAATTAATTCGAAAATATTTTTACACTTTAGAGAAAATATTTTTATGTAATTAAACATTCAAAAATGACGTTTTATTGTGTCAGCATTAAAATTATTTTATTTATTATTTTCATAATTAGTTTAGTTATAATTGGTACAATAATTACTTCAAAGTATTTTCATAATTACTTTGGTAATAATTATTACAATAATTATTTCAAATTGTATATTCATAATTACTTTAATAATAATTATTACAATAATTATTTCAAATTATTTTAATAATTACTTTTGTGTTGATTATTCCAATAATTATTTCGAATTATTTCTATAATTATTTTAATAATTTATTTTGAAAATTAGCCAAAAAACTAAAAATAACAAATTTGATTGTAAATTATAAAATGTAGATTGTAAATTTTGTTTTTTGTTTTTTCATGAACAATTGTGAGAGTTAGGAGGGAAAAATGTTGATTTCCGTTAAATTGAGGTTTTTCCCAAGTCTTTATATTATATATTTGTCAACTGAAATATAACTGGCATACATATAAGCTGTTTGATATGCAGTCGGTGCGCGGCTTGACTGACGCTTGAAGTTGCGAATAAAAATTTTATGAAATTCTATTAGCCACAGTTTTCGTCGACGTTTTGCCGAGAAGCTGCAAAAAGCCTTTCATGAATGAGTCACGAGGGAGCCAAAAAATACGTACATAAAATAGCAATGTTTTAAATTTTCCCTCTTTTTATTATATTTATATATACTGTGTGAGTGATTTTTAATTTATTATTATATATTTCTAAAAATATATTCATTTTCATTCTTTTTTATCTCATTCGTCATATTATTATTCATTTTGTCCTTTCATTATCACTTTGATGGAAATTTACGTTTTAATTTGAATTTTTTATTTTCTCTCAGTTCAAGTTTTATTGAAAATATTTTTTTATATTTATTTCAAAGTTTTTTAATTCATTCTTTTGATTTTTTTTTAGTTTTATTTTTTAATTATATTTTATTTTTATTTATTTTTCACCCGTAAGTAGGTTTTATTAACTTTTTTTCATTCAGTTCCTTTTTCGAACTATATTAATTGTTAATATTTAATTTTTTTTATTGTTTTCTTTTTATTTTATTACTTTCTTATTATTCTTTTTCATTTCTTTTCTTTTTTCTTTTCCTTCCTTCTTTCTTTCTTTCTCACTTTTATTTCCTTTTTATTTTCTTATTATTTTCATTTCATTTCTTTCTTCTTTTCTTTCTTTTTTTTTTTCTTTCTTTCTTTCTTTCATTTCTGCTTTATTTCCTTTTAATTTTCTTATTATTTTCTTGTGCTTTCTTTATTTTGTCGATCAGCAATTTTTTAATTAAATGCGTTCGCTTTGTTTTTTGTTTAAAAGAAAGTAAAAAATTTTTTGGAGTTAATTAACTTTTATAGTTGAATTTTATATTATTAAGGGGAGAGAACAGAGAGAGAGAGAGAGAGAGAGAGAGAGAGAGAGAGAGAGAGAGAGAGAGGACAGGAATTCCCTCAAAGGAAGGACTTAGAAACTCAAACTCTGATTATAATCCGAAAAGCCAGACTAAACCTTTGTAACTGATTCCAAAGCGTCTTTGATATGTATCCATTTGGAATTTATTAATTTTTAATACCGGCAATTATTATTTTTATTTTACAATAAAAAATTATTGTTCAAAGAATTGTTCAGATTTTTTAACGATTTAGATCGAAAAAAAATTTTGTCTGTCAGAAAAACATTTTATTTGTCAGACAAAAATTCTATTTGGCAGAAAAAATTCTATTTAGAAGAAATAAAATTCTGTCAGAAAAAATCCTATTTTTTAAGAAATAAAATTCTATCGGTCAGGGAAAATTCTATTTGACAGAATAAAAATTCCATTTGTCGAAAATAAATCCTTTTTCACAGAAATAAAATTTTGGCACGAATAAAATTTCTATTTGTATCAAAACAAAAGTTTCGAGCCAATTGAGAAATAAATTATTTCGCTGAAATTAATTTTGTTTAAATTGAAAAAAAGTATTGAGAATAAGAAAGTGGTAAACGTTATAATTGTGTTAAAAAAATTTTTTTTTAATAATTGTTCTTTAAAGTCATCCACTTACTTGTACTCTACTTTCCGTGAGGCCGATCCTCATGGCAATTTCTTCTCTAAGAAAAATGTCAGGGTAATGCGTTTTACTAAAACACCTTTCCAATTCGTTTAGCTGGGCCGGCGTAAATCGTGTCCGATGTCGTTTTTGTTTTGTGGGTTTATCGTCACACATAGACGACCCAGTACCTGAAAAAAATGAATTTTCTAATATCAAAGTTAAATATCTATTCATTTTTTTTTCTTTTTTCACAAATTATACAAGGAAAAAAAATTTATCCGAAACAACAAATTTTTATTAAATATCAAAATTTTTAATTGAAATAACTAACAATTTCGCTAATATAGTGAAATTTTCAGCTATTCGAGATACAATTTTCTTTCCGTGTCGAATATTGAAAAATAATATAAAAGAATAATATTTATAATTATAAATTTAATTTATGCATTAATAATTTAAAATTGTAATTTTTCGATAAATTATTTTTTTAAAACTGTAATTCCTAGTGAACTGTACGAATTTTCTTTTTCACTCACCTGAACCAGGCATCGTCATAATTAATTCCTGATGAAGCGTTAATCCTCCGCCGGCAGAAAGACCTCCTAAATTCACGCCCAGGACACCGTCTAATTTCTCGTGTCTCTTAATGTCCTGTGCATGAAGGTCTTTTGCACCTGAATTGAGAGGGAAAAAAAAGGGAAATTAAAAGCAGAATATATTTTTATTCTTATATATCTTCTATATGTCAGTATTATATTTATATTTCAATTAATTTCTGTCTACTCAATACGAATGGAAATAACTCGACATTTTTATTTTTATACACACTATATCAAAGTCCTTTTTTCCAATTCTCCGCAGTTGAATTTTTATATTTAAAAATGTGATTAAATAACTAAAGAACGATACGTAAGTAAATATATAATTAAATAAATTTTTAACTAGTTTTTTTTTAGTTTTCACTTATTGTCTACTAACTTGAATTAGTGAAATAATGAAATAATAAAACAAATAAATTAATAAATTACTAATTTCTTTATGTTAATTAATAAATTAACAAATAAAAACTAAAATATAATAATTTTATTTATGTTTCGAGCCCCAGCAGAGTTAGTCTCACATTTTTTTATAGCTTTAAATTTATTTTTCAATAATAATTTTACTTATGTAGTTTAAAATTAATTGAATTTTCAAAGAGTTGCGTTTACAATTTACATAAATAGATAAATATTGAAATTTTATAAAATTTCAATTTTCAATGAATTTCATTAAAAATTTTATGAAATTTCAATTTTCAATGAATTTTATTAGAAATTTTATAAAATTTCAATTTTCAATGAATTTTATTAGAAATTTTAAAGATTACTTAGGTTTTTAAAAATTTTAACTGAATTTTGGAAAAATTAGAAATGATTGCATAAATTCAATTATTTTCAGAAGTAATCAAATTCTTTTCCAAAAATCAATTATTTTTAAAATTTTTAATAAAATTCTTGGTAAAATTCAATTTTTAAAAAATTTTTAATATTTATGGCAAAATTTCAATTATTTTTAAAAATTTTTCTCAATTTTATATAAATTCTATTATTTACAAAATTCTTTATAAGAATTCAATTTTAAAAAATAGGTATTTAATTATTCAATAAATTATTTATTTTTGTAGGTATTTAAATAATATTGAATTCTCGTAGAATTTTCTAATAAAAGTAGAATTAAAAATGAATTTCATTTAAAATTTGAATATTTATTATTTAAATTATTCAAATATTCAAATAATATTTGAATATTAAAAGCATTACAGCATGAATTTCAAGAAATAATTGAATTTTGAAAAGGTTTCAAATTAAATTCTTTTAAAATCTTAATTTTTCATACTTTTAACCAACAATTCTGTAGAATTACAATTATTTTTGAAAATTTTAATTGAATTTTGGAAAAATTCTAAATGATTGCATAAATTCAATTATTTTTTCTAAAGTTATCAAATTCTATTCCAAAATGCAATTATTTAAAAAATTTTTAATAAATTTCTTGGCAAAATTCAATTTTTTAAAATTTTTTAATAAAATTTATGTCAAAATTTCAATTATTTCCAAAAAATTTTCCTCAATTTCATATTAATTCTATTATTTACAAAATTCTTTATGAGAATTCTTTAAAAATCTTAATTTTTCATACTTATAACCAACAATTCTGTAGAATTAATTATTTTGAAAAAGTTTAATTGAATTTTTTTCTGAAATTATTTTAAGTGTTTATTTTTTAATACGTATTCAATTCAAGAATTTCTGAATAATTGAAATTTCGTAAAATATTCCTATTATATAAAATAATGATCTTATCACTCGGTTATCTTTAATTTATTATAAGTTATTGTTTATTTTTGAAAAAGGTTTGAATTTGAATAATTTGAAGATCTTGATTCCTGTGGAAAAATAATAATAATTAAATGTTTATTTAAAAAACAAGTTATTGATGTTTTCGAATAATTTTACAATCGTTTTTAACATAAATAGAAATATTGTAAATATTTTTTTTCCAAAATAAATTAAAAATTTCTTAAACAAAATTTAATTAACAAAATTTTTTTTATGTAAAACTTGTACTTTGTTTATGAATTGTTATTGAAGAGCAGAAAATGTGCACAATATTTTCTACTTTCTGATTTTAATTTTCAAACAATTTTTTAATTTTTTTCTTTAGAAAAAAAGGGAAAAATAGCTGCATTATTTCAATTTCTCAAAGAATTAAGTTTTTCATATTAAAAAACGTTTGTTACAAAATACTAATCTTTTTAGAAACAAAGAAATAATGAATAATAACATTAAATCATATTTTTAGAGTAATAATAATATTTTTGAATTATTTAAAAAATAAAGATAATGTTATTAAATTAAAAAATGGTAAAAAAAAATAAAGAATAAAAAAAAATTTGCTAAAATATTAAATATTTATTTATTTATTAAATTTAAAATATTTGCTACAAATATTTTCCTGACATTTGACCTGGAAAAAAACTAAATAAAACCCCTTTAATTTGTAGAGAAATTGTTCGTTTTTAAAAGCCAAGTTCCAATGAATATAAAAATGGACCAAGAGTCTGTGATGAAACGTGAGAAATTGAATCTTTAAAAATACAGTTTTGTGGAGTTGGAAGCACACATTTCTTAAAAGTGTATGTATATTTAAATAGTATTTAATTTAGATACAAAACTAACAATTACGAAAGACGTTGGGGTTCATTAAAAAATCACTTTGGACTTTTTGGTTTCTTTTTTCTTTCTTTATTTTTTTTTTTTTTTTGATGGCATATTTTGTCCCCCTTTCTTTTCTTTCTTTCGATATTCTTTTTCTTAACTCTTTTTTTTCTTCATGTTCTGGGTATACTTTAAATTTGTATAGTGTATAGTAGCAGAAGCCAGTTGACTGGTGGCGAAGGGGGTGGTATGGTTCACTTAGCACAAAGGTGTGAGAATCGTCACGACCTCCGCTTCTAGGCGAAGTAATACACACATACATGTAAACTCAAAGTTTCATGTGTGAACATATATATATAGATATAGAAACTTGTACAAAAAATATCAAAGCAAAGAAAAAGACAGGGACACGGACAAGAAAAAAAAAGTGCCAAGAAACTCCCACATATTTTTTATTTTTTGCTTTTTACATTGCAACTTCCAAATGCATATATTATAAACCACCTTTTAGTATTTTTCTAACAAAGAATGGTTATTTATATCGAAAAATTATCTCAGGGGATAAAAGAATTTTGAACTATTTGAAACAAAATATTTTACTTTCAGAAAAAAATTTCTTTCATACAATTTTTTTGTTCTGACTGTTAAAATTTATTTTCTATGTATATTTAAAGGAATAAAGTTCAAGAATATTAGGAATATTAAGTTAATTAGTTTTGAAAATATTTATTAGTGCATATTAAAAATATTCAGTTCCAGGTTGTCTACTAACCGGAAAACAGACGGGAATTTAATTTTACCGGGAAAAAATGTGAATAAACCGGAAAATTTTATGCCAAACCAGAAATTTTTTAACCAAATTAAAAAAAGTTTTATTATTTTAATTTGTGTTTAAAAAATCGCTTTTTATTTCAATTTTTATAGATATTTCTTTATTCTTTAAATTTGAATTAGTTAAAAATAATTAATTTGATAGTAAAAAATCAGTCACTGATTCAAATATAGTATGTAAATAAATTTAAAAAAAAATTATCGATAGAAAAATTATTAATAAAAATTTTGTGAAATTCAACTGGAAATAATTAAATTTGTTAAAGAATTTCATTAAAAACTTTTTAAAAAATCAAATTTTCAAAATATTTTAATTTAAAAATTTGATAAATAATTGAATTTTATAAATAGTCACATTCTAATGTATTCATATTTCTTAGTGCGAAGATTAATAATTGAAATTTTTATTAGTCAATTTAAAAAAAGATATATACTTACAATTTTTTAAAATAAAATTGAATTTTCGCAAAGTTTGTTTTCAAAAATTCTGAAAAATAAGATTTTTGAAATTTTTCAATTCTGTTGCTTCAAGATAATTGAATTTTTATAAGCAAATAATTGAAATTTTTTAATTGAAATTTCTTTACATTCTATTAAAAATAATTGAATTCTTTTAAAGAATTTTATTTAAATTTTTTGAAAATAATCAAGGAAAGTTAGTCACAGTAATTATAATTTTATATTTAAAAATTTCTTCGAGAAAATTTTTTTCATAAATAGTAAAACTCATTGCAGAATTTCAATTATTTTTAATGTAATTTTGATCGAACTCCTTGAAAAATGTAATTATTCTTAAAAATTTTTATTAAAATTCGTCGATAGAATTCAATTATTTCTAGAAACTGTAAAAAAAAAATTCTTCTCAAGAATTCAATTATTTTCATAAATAGCAAAATTCTTCAGATTTACTAAATTCTTTTGAATATTATTTTAAAAAAACATTCTTTACAAGAATTCAATTATTTTTATAAATTTCCATAAAATTCTTCGCAGAAATTCAATTATGTTTAAAAATTTTTTTAAATTCTTTTCAAAATTTTAATTATCTTTATAAATAATTAAATTGTTCTCCACAATTCAATTATTTTCAAAAATTTTAATACAATTCTACGCAAACATTTAATTATTTTTATAAATAAATAACATTCATTGGAAGGATTCAATTACTTTTATAAATAGTAAAATTCTTTTCAGAAATTTAATTATTATCAATATAATTTTAATAAAATTAAATAATAAAATTTTCAATTACAATTATAAACAGACAAGATTATTTTAAAAAACTAAAAAACTTCTTTATTTTATTCAATTATTTTTCGAATTTTCAATTAAAATTATTAAAAAAAACATTAATTTCGAAAAATTTTTAAAAACTCGTCAAAAAAATTTAATTATTCATAAAAACTCTAATAAACATTTTTGAATTTGAATGAATTTTTGAATTTTGATGTTCAAAATCAAAAAATTTAAATTTGATAAAAAAAACCGGGAAAAATTAAGATAAAGTCGGGAAAAAACCGGAAATTTTGTTGAACGAAAATAGTAGACACACTGAGTTCAGAAACATCAAAAGTATCAAAACTTTTCAGTTCAGGAATATCCAAGATATTTAGTTCAGGAATATAAAAAATATTCCATTCAGAAATATAAAAAATGAGCAGTTCAAGAATATTAAAAACAATAAATGTAGAAATTTTAAAAATATTTAGTTAATAAATTTTCAAAACATTTAGTTTGTTAATATCAAAAGTATTTAAATTAGAAATATAAAAAATGTCCAAAATATTTAGTTTTGAAATATGAAAAATATTCAATTCAAGAACTGAATATTAAAAATATGAAGCTAACTGATTTTAAAATCTTTCAGTTCGTGTGAATAACAAAAATAAATATTCAATTTAAGATAATCAAAAATATTTTATTCCAAAAATATAAAAAATATTCAGTTCAGGAATATGAAAAAAAATAAGTTCATGAATATTAGAAATATAAAAAGATACATTGAAAATATTATGTTAATCAATTTTAGAAACATGTAAATTAATAAATAACAAAAGTAATCAATTTAGAAATATGAAAAGTATTTTGTTCAAAAATCTCAAAAATATTCAGTTCTGGAATATCGAAAACAGTATGTTCAGGAATATTTAAAGGATTAATTGCAAAAATGTTAAAGTAATTAATTTAAAAAATAAATTCAAAATTTCAAAAATTTAGTGAATATCTAAAGTATTTAATTTAAAAATAATAAAAATATTCAGTTGATGATTATGAAAAACAAAAAGTTCTGGAATATTTAAAATATTAATTGCGGGAAACATTAAGAAGCATTCAAATAAATAATGTTAAAAATTGATATTAAAAGTATTCAATTTGGGAATACTAAAAATATTTCGTTCAAAAATATTAAAAATATTCTGTTTAGGAATAAAAACAATATTAAATTCAAGATATAAAAAAATATTAAGTTAATAAATTTTAAAAATATTCATACAATTTAAAATATCAAATGTTCTAATAATATAAATATTGAAGTTAATTAATTGATTTATTATTTAAGTTAATTGAAAATATTAAAAATACAAGTTCATGAATTGTAAAAATAGCAAAAATGCAAGTTCGTGAATTGCGAAAATAGAAAATTACTGAACCAGGTTTGATAATTTAAAGAAATTAATAATTGTTTTACTTAAAAAAATACTCGGAAAAATTAAATTCTAATTCGGTGAGGGTTATAAAGTCATGAACGCATTTTTAAGATAAAAATCGGTACTTCTTTTTTAAGTGTTAAAATTTTTATTATATCTTTTAAGTTGTAATAAAAAAATGAACATTCTAAGAATAGAAGTTTTTTGAGAAAAAAAGAGAAAAGAAAAGGGGAAAAAAAATATTATGTTTGTCTATGGTAAATATTGAGAACATCATATACACCGTTTCTCTAGTAGTTCTAAACGACGATTAACGACCATTTCACAAGAGAATAAAAGATCATAAACAACTCGGAATCAAGTTGCTTTTTTTTCCAAACTCTTTGTTGAAATGTATATACATTTCATACCTTTAGACAAATAAAAAAAATAGTGATACCTATAATATCTTCTATTATATAAAATAAAAGGACCACCATGTTATACTCTCGAAATTTCACTCAATGGCGCTCTCTCGCTCTCTTCAACTATTGAATGAAATTTTACGACTCGTATATATATATATATATATATATATATATATATATATATATGTGTGTGTGTGTGTGTGTGTGTGATGTACAGTTTAATTTTTTACGAGTCATCGAAATAGCTTTATTTGAAAATTTATTGATGTTATCGCGCGGAATTTATGAGTTGATATTTTCACAATGAACGTAAATCGTTTTGGACATTCCTTTGTGATATTAAATCGAATTATTATTTTCCCCCTCCCACCCTCTCACAAACTTTTCTTTTTTTTGCTTGCTTGCTTGCTAATGTAATTAATGAGAAAAATTGGTGTGTGCGAGATTAAAAAGAAAATAATGAAAAATATTGATGCGGTGAAAAATAATAAGGATGAAAATGCGACAATTTTTCGTTTTGTGTGTGAAAATATTATCGTTGAGCACCTGATCGTGTGTGGTGGGCGCGCATATTATTTCTATAATGGTTTGCATATTGTGGAGCGTACAGTTTTCATGGATCGTTCATTTTTGTTAATGCCTGAAAAGATAATCGCTCATTACGAGAGTCGTTATTTCAACGATTCCTAAATAATCTGATTTTAGGAGGAATAAATAAAATGATACTCGCGGTTCAATTGTAACATGATTGCAACGATTAATTAGCATTAAAATAAAATTATTTCGCATTTATTTTCCACGATATAGTATAAAGATGGAAAAAATGCAATAAACGTAGTGAACTCTTTACTTTGTAATATGTTGTTTGAAGCAAAATATTTTTTAAACTATAATAAACATTTTTTATTAACAATTTTTATAAAGAATTTTAATTAATAATTATGCTACAATTTTATGCATGAAAAAAAGCTTTACTCCGGAACAATGATAATTGTTTTTTTGAAACAGCAAAAGTTTTAAATGAAATTAGAGCAAAAAAATATAGTACAAAAATTTTTTAGTTATTCAATTCAATTAGTCATGAATATTATTCAATCCAATTAGAATTGAAGATTATATTAGATCAAAATGCAATTCAATATTATTCAATTCAATTACAATTGAAGATTATTTAATCAAAAAATGGATTATTATTCAATTCAATTACAATTGAAGATTATTCAATCAAAAAATGGATTATTATTCAATTCAATTACAATTGAAGATTATTCAATCAAAAAATGGATTATTATTCAATTCAATTACAATTGAAGATTTCTTAATCCAATTTAAATTGAATATGGTTCAATTCAACAGCAACTGAATATTGTTTAATTCTACTACAATTGAACATTGTTTAATTAAATTACAATTGATAATTATTCAATCAAGTTAAAATTGAGGATTTTTTAATAGAATTATAATTGAAAATTGTTCAATTCTACAACAATTGAACATTGTTTAATTAAATTCTATTGAATATTATTTAATTCGACAACAATTGAAGATTATTTAATCCAATTACGATTGAAGATTTCTTAATCCAATTATAATTGAATTTTGTTTTATTCTACAACAATTGAACATTGTTTAATTCAATTCTAATGAATATTATTCAATTCGACAAGAATTGAAGATTATTTAATCCAATTAGAATTTAATATTATTCAATTAGAATTCAATTAGAATTAGAATTGAATATTATTCAATTCAATTACAATTGAAGATTTCTTATTCTAATTATAATTAAATATTATTCAATTCTAATACAATTGAACATTTTTTAATTAAATTCTATTGAACTATTAGTTAATTAAATTACAATTGAAGATTATTCAAATAAAAAATTGATTATGATTCAATCAAATTAAAATTGAAGATTTTTTAATCCAATTAGAATTGAAAACTGGTCAATTCTACAACAGTTGAACATTGTTTAATTCAATTCTATTAAATATTATTCAATTTAACAACAAATGGAGATTATTTAATCCAATTACGATTGGAGATTTCTTAATCCAATTATAATTGAAAATTGTTCAATTTTACTACAATTGAACATTGTTTAATTAAATTCTAATGAATATTATTCAATTCAACCACAATTTTAGATTATTTAATCCAATTAGAATTGAATATAATTCAACTATATAACAAAACAATTAAATATTGTTCAATTAAATGCAAATAAGTATTATTTGATTCAATTACAATTGTATGATATTCAATTCAATTACAATTGTTCATTATTCAATTTAATTGAAATTGAATATTGTTTAATTCTACTACAGTTATTGTTTAATTTAATATATTTTGTTTAATTTAACTACAGTTTAGTACATTTAATTTTAAAAACAATTTTGTTTTTAAATTAAATTTTGTTTACATAATTCAATTCTAATGAATATTATTTAATTCAACAAGAATTGAAGATTATTTAATCCAATTAAAATGGAATATTATTCAATTATATTACAAAACAATTAATCTTCAATTGAATTCAAATGAATATTATTCAATTCAATTACAATTGTATGATATTTGATTCAATTTCAATTGTATGATATTCTATTCAATTACAATTGTTTTCATTCGTTTAAATTACAATTGTAAATTATTTAATTTAATTCCAATTTCATATTCAATTTAGTTCAATTGCTATTAAATATTATTTACTTTAATTGCAACTAAGGATTATAATTTATTATAATATTTAATTCGATAGATATAGTTACAATTATGATATGATACATATTTCAAAGGACTATGAATAATTGTAAACATACAATAATTTAATAAGTAACTATTGAAATTGTTTTGAATTCTAATTACAGTAACTAATATCTGTAATTACAGTAAAGAATTAAAATTACATCAGTTATGATAATATATTAATACTATTATTGAATGCACAAAATAACAAATAATTAATCACAAATTGTGAGAAAAAAAAATAATATAGAAAATAAAGCACAATTAACAATTATTGTAAAGTTATAAATTATACTAAACAATCAATAAATATCACATTGATCAATAATTAATTAATTGCTAATTTATTGATTATCACAGTAATTATAATTAATAATTATAATTAATAATTAAAATACTAGCAGTTATAATAAGCAATTGAATTATAATAAATAATTGTAATAAATAATTATAATTAATCAATTCGTATATTAGCTGATATATATAATAAACAATTGGACCAACTCGAATTTTATAATGTCCTAAATTGTTTATTGTACTGTAGAATTGAAACATTAAATATGTTTTATAATATTCAGCTAGAATATTAAAATTCTCGTATCTCTTTATTTGCATTTATTATATAAAAACAGCATCACAAAATTATAATAAACAATTGTGATGGTAAATAATTGCTACAAACAGTCCAAATATATTTGGAATTTATTTAAAATTTTAAACAATTAGAATATCATGCATTGGAATAAACAATTAAATTATTACGATCTATGACAACAATTTCAACAACGACAACATTTATTATAAACAATTGGAATATTCAGAATTATATAAACAATTGTAAACAATTCCAAAACAATTAGAACATATTTAGTATTAAACAACAACTATTACTACTAATAAAAATTATATAAATAAATTATTATATAAATTATGAACAATAAGAAATTCTAGATTTAAACGGAACGATGCATATCACGAGTATATAATTCTATTATAATTATTAATTCATTGTAAATTTAGATTTAAAACTATTGATCCACCAAGAATAATAATGAAATAGTGAAAGTCATAAATTACCCTAAAAATAGTAAAATGTTTATTGTTTAGTAAATTTCATTCAACATATTTTCTAAATTGAGAACAATTGACAAATAATTACTGAATTGATAGTATAAATTTGAAAAGAAGTACTAAAGTTATATTCACAACTTTTCGGTTTATGTTCGGGAATATGGGTTAAATGTGTTTATATCTCATTTTTGAATAAAGGGGGAAAAGATTTTATTTTTATAAAGGTGAGATATATATAGTGTTTTGTTATGGTATTATATAGAGTATTATGATATAGTATTAATAGTATATGATATAGTATATGAAATCTGAATGAAGTAAATAAAAATCCAATTCATGTTTCGAAAGTAATAAAATTCAGAACCCCTTTGACTATATATGTATATAGCTACTCTCGGACGGCTCCCAACTCACTAATTCGTTCCTTAACTTCTCGCCTAATACAATCAGAGTTAAGATAATTAAGGCCATCAAGGCCGAGAGGTGGTTTCCTCTGAAGTAGGGAGGCCAAGTGCAAACGCACCACGTGTTGCTGGCACGTGTCGATTTTTGATTTGCAAAATTTTACATACCAAAGAAAAAGCAAAAAAAAAAAAAAAAACATTTTTAAACTTTTTTTTTAGCTGAACAGCAATTTTTAATTTTTCAACTTTCCACCATTTTTTACAATCTTGTTTAATTAGTAGAACATTTTTTTCCCTCATTTTCTTGTTTTTTTTCATTTACCATTTATCGCGAGACTTATTTTTTCATTTCGTTGGCAGAATATATTATATATTATAAATAATAACATAATTATTTACACTATTATAAATAATTATACAATTATTTACACTATTATAAATAATTATACAATTATTTACACTATTATAAATAATTATACAATTATTTATACTATTATAAATAATTATACGAGATTATAAATACTACTACAAATATTTTTTTTTAATAATTAATAATTATAATTATTATGAATAATTATAATATAATTATTTGTAATATTATACTATTCGTAATTGAAATGAAATAAATAAAGCAATAGAAGAAAAGAAAAAATTAATTGGACGTAGAATGTGATTATTCATTATTATTTATTAAAACAGTTTTATGGAGAATAGAATTTTTATTTTATATTTTATTTCATATTTTATTTTATATTTTATTTTATATTTTACTTTCAATTAATGAATTTGTTATTGTTAAGTACTTGATAATCAAGAGCAGATGTATTTTTAAATCCACAGTACATCAATATTTGATGCAAGAATACTTTCAACGAAATAATAAATTGATGATAAATAAATAATAAATAAAAAAAACAAACTAAAAATAATTATCGAATTTCAATTTTTTTATTTGTTCAATATTTCTAGGTTTCAAATTTGTTAACTTGAAAATTTTTATTACAATATTATTTATTCTATATTATTTTATTATTTTTATTGTAAGAGTACTTTTTAACAAAAGGTCTTGTCCCGTTTATTATAAATAAATAAATAAATAAATTTTTTTTCTCTTTTATTGTTATGTATTATTTAAATTTATTATTTTTGTTCATAATTTTTTGAGGCTTCAGTTTTTATCTATTATTATTTTATTAATTTTTCTTTTTTATTGTTATTATATATTATTTAACTTTATTTTTATTATTATTTTTATATTTTATATTATTTTTATCTCTTTTTTTTTGTTTTTCTTCCATATCATTTTTATTTATTTATTATTTATTTATTGTTTAATTATAAATTTTAATTTTATTTGCGTATTGACAAATATTACCCATGCTTCATTGTTATTTTAGAAATTTATTATTATTTTTCTTCCATTTATTTATACTTTAATAGTGAATCAAGAATTTGATTAAAAAATACATGTTCGCCAAATTTTTTTAATTCCAAAGTTTTTTGTTTTATGAAAATTTAATGAAGTCATGTATTCAGTTGAAGAATAAAAAAAGAGTTAAATTAAAATAAACTCTAAAGGAGAAGGAAAATTAAATCTGTTTTTAGTTCCATTAATTAAATAATAAATACAGTAAAAAATTTAAAATGCCAGAATTTATTTCATCATTTTTTGCAATAAATTTAGAATATTCAATATTGAAAAACAAGTCTAATGTACAAAATTTTAATTATAATTTGAAATTGAAACACTTTTTGTTTTGTAAAATATACTTTTGAGAAATGATGGTTCCTTTTCTGTCTTTTTCTTTTAAATTTAATTTTTATTTTCTTTTTTAATAAAATAAATTATTATTGGATTTTTTTCAATTCAAATTTTTCAAAGTTTCAAGTTACAATTCCAATTCTATAAAAAATTAACCAATATAAAGTAGATATATTTATCAATCTTTTTTATTCAAATAAATAGAAATTCTCAAAAGAATGTAAATTAAAAATTATTAAAAAATTTTTAAATTAAAGAATTTTTGTATATATTTACTAGTTTTTAGTAAATAAATATTTAGTATTTATTTGCTTTAGTCTATTTTTATTCAGTGAATTTAGTAAATAAAATTAGTAAATAAAGTAAAAATTAGTAGAAAGAAAAATAAAAAGCAAATAAATAAAATTTATCAAAAAATTGCCACAAAAAATATAAAGTAAATTAAGACTTAAACAATTTAAGTTGGAATAATAAGAGAAAAATCTAATTAAAAGTATAGTATATTAATTTACAGTATTAATTAAATGAAAAAACTGTAGAATATTAAAAAAATAAAAATTATCAAATTAAATTGAAATTAAAGAATTATGTTGAAATTATCCGGAAAAGAAATTAAAAAACAGCAAATTGACCAATTTGGAAAGTTTTAATATTGCAGTTATTTTTAATTAATAAATGAATATGTGACAATAAAGCGCTCTGTAAAAAATCAGCACCGCGAAAAACTGCGATAATCGCATTAAATGTTAATCGAAAAATTCCAAAAATTCTACAATCCTGAATTAATTAATTTTTCCTATTAAATTAATGGTAGACAAGAAAACATCGATTTAAATAATTTGTCAATTTACAAAATTAATTTTAGTAATTAATTTAATTTTCTAAAATTTACATCACGCCATTGATTTTCATTTATTAAAAATGTAAAATAATTAAAAATTATTTAAATTAAAAAATCCATCGTCAAATAAAAATTCTTGCAATTTGTTAACTGTTCTCGCACATTATTTATACAATAGAATTGAAATTATAATTTTTCGACACATTATCAATTATTTATAAATTATAATTAAAAACCACTTATTTAATTAAAGAAGAAAATAAAAATCCTGCTAATTCTCGTTTATCAAAACGAAAATTTCGGCAAAAATAAATCACAGCTCACAAAGAATCCGTCGCTTAAAAATCGCACACTTGTTTAAAAAAATTCACAAAATCCTGTAATTTTTTCAATAACCATTTTCTTCGTCACCAATAATCACTATATTTCTCCTTTATTTCTCTCTCTCCATTTCATTTTTCGTTCCGAACAATAAAAAAAATTTTTTTTCGGTTTCAAAAAAAAAAACTTACCGGAAATACCATGAATGGAACCGCCGGCGGAGATATTGTTGAGCATTCCTCCCCAGGAGCTAAGCTCCTGTGCTCCTTCCTGTTTATCGCAGCTTCGAAACTTAAAATCTTTTTCAAATTTTCGCAAAATTTTTACTTCTTTTTTTGCGAAAATGGTTAAAAAAAAAGTCCCTCACACTAGAGAGAGAGAGAGACAGAGAGGGGGTGTATGTTTTCGGGTCTATGGAAAAAAAATTAAACCAAAAAAAAAAAAATCTTTTGACAATTGCCCGTAAAAAAACAAAAATGAACCCCTTTTTTCCTCTCTTTTTTATTGAAAAAGAGAATATTTTTTTTGTTTTTGAAATGATAAAAAAGCGCGCGTCACAGTTATACCGGCCCGCGCCTCGCGAAGGCATACAGCAAACTAGTTGGCTGCCATATCCGAAATCCCCCACCATGGAAATTTTACATTCCCCACCCGTTTATTTCACTCCATCGCCTCCACCTCGGAAACTCCACCACCAAAGCTCCTATTCTCCACTCGGGGGGCGTGATATTAAATTGCTTCTATACCTGGGGTTTGGCTCTCTTCAGGAGCGTATCTCCAACCATGGAATTTCCCTTCTTAAATATAGATAATATAATCTTATCGAGAAATCATGAAAAAAAAGAGGAATTAATTTACAACTCTTTAAACTGCGCTCTCTTCATAAAAGGAGTTGAGAAATAAAAAAAAAATAACACCCACTCTTTTCTTCTTCTAATTTGTTCTATATTTAAAATTTTAGCACCGTTTGACAAAACTGAAAAGTTTCCTCTAATGAACTTAAAAAGTTGTCAGTGGATTTATATTTTAATTTTATATATGCGTATGATGGGTGCAGTTAAATTTAATTTACCACATTTATTTTACATGTTTTTCTGAGGAATTTAATTTTTCTGTTTAATTTTATTTAATTTTATTTAATTTTATTTAATTTTATTTAATTTTATTTAATTTTATTTAATTTAATTTTATTTAATTCTGTAATTTAATTTTGTTGTTTGACAAGTTACTTGGAACTCTGATAGAGGAAAATTTAATTTATAGAAATATTTTAATACCGTATATATGAAAATATATGGAAAAAATAAAAGGTAAATAAAGAACCAATTTTTAACGCCTGGTTCAATTATTTTCAAAATTCTGAAATTTAATAATGGACTGAATTAAATATCGCAATTTTGGTAAAAACCAAATCTGAATCGAAAATAAAATTTCAAGTGATTTAAGAATCTAATGTAATTTTTACTGCGATTTAAATCAGTGACTGAATTTCTGCCTTTGAATTGAATTAAATTAACGGTTTTAATAAAAATTTCAATTTAATTGAAGTAAATTTAGAACTTAAATTTAAATATAGTTATATAATGATTCGTCTAAAGATTCCAGACATAGAAACTAATTTTTTTAAATTTTTATATATAGAAGTAGAAGTAAAAATATACAGATAAAAACTTGGAGGGGAATAATAAAGTATAAACTATTTTTAATAAATATTAAAAATAATATCAAAAAAAAGTTCGACGATCGGGGATTGTCATTTTTTGTGTCGTTTCGTGTCCTTTGATCCCTGATTGATAACAAAAATTCCGTCTAATTGTGACGGAATGGAACCAAATTGAGTCAAATTAAGACAAATTGTTTCCGAATTAAACAAAATTGAGTCAAATTAGTACCAAATTAAGTCAAATTGATACCAAATTAAGATAAATTGTTTCCGAATTGACCCAAATTGAGTCAAATTCAGAAAAAATTAAATCAAATTAGTACCAAATTAAGTCAACATTGTATCAAATTGGTACCAAATTAAGTCAAATTGATACCAATAAATTAAGACAAATTATTTCCGAATTGAACAAAATTGAGTCAAATTCAGACAAAATTGAATCAAATTAGTACCAAATTAAGTCGAATTGATATCAAATTGATACCAAATTAAGATAAATTGTTTCCGAATTGAACCGAATTGAGTCAAATTCAGACAAAAGTGAATCAAATTAGTACCAAATTAAGTCAAATTGATATCAAATTGATACCAAAAAACTACAAAATTAAGACAAATTGTTTCCGAATTGAACAAAATTAAGTCAAATTAGTACCAAATTAAGTCAAATTGATACCAAATTAAGATAAATTGTTTCCGAATTGACCCAAATTGAGTCAAATTCAGAAAAAATTAAATCAAATTAGTACCAAATTAAGTCAACATTGTATCAAATTGGTACCAAATTAAGTCAAATTGATACCAAATTGAGACAAATTATTTCTGAATTGAACAAAATTGAGTCAAATTCAGACAAAATTGAATCAAAAATTAGTACCAAATTAAGTCGAATTGATATCAAATTGATACCAAATTAAGACAAATTGTTTCCGAATTGAACTGAATTGAGTCAAATTCAGACAAAAGTGAATTAAATCAGTACCAAATTAAGTCAAATTGATACCAAATTAACACGCAACATTGAATCAAATTGCTACCAAATTGAGTTAAATTAATTTGATTTCAATCAAATTAAATCGTTTTAATCAAAAATTAAAACTAAATTGAACCAAACTAAATCAAAGTAATTCTTAATTTAGACAGTTTGGTAACAATTTGATTCAATTTTGTAATAATTTTACTCAATTTGGTACCAGTTTAATTGAATTGTAAAAGTAAGTAAATACGAAATTATTATACCAAAATAGAACCAAATAAATTGATATCACAAATTGAACGAAAATAAATACGAAAATTGAACCAAATTGATTGAAAATAATTCAATATTTAATGTACCAATTTGAATCAATTTGGTATCAGATTCACTCAATTTGGCACCACTTTGATTGAATTAAACAAAAATGAATGCAAAATTGACGTCAAATTGAACGGAAATTAATACGTAATTAAACCATAAATTGAGTCAAAGTGGTGTACGATTGACTTAGTTTATTGGTACCAATTTGATTTAATTTTTTTATCAATTTCTCTCAATTTGGCACAACTTTGATTGAATTGGATGAAAATAAATATATACGAAGTTGATACCAAATTGAGTCAAATTGACACCAAACTAAACGTAAATTAATACAAAATTGAATCAAATTGACTCAAATTAATACACATCTGACTCGGTTTGGTACCACTTTGATAGAATTAAACAAAAATGAATGCAAAATTAATGATGAAAAATTGAATCGAATTGGTACCAAAGTGTAAGAAAATTAATACGAAAATAAACCAATAGTTTATACCAAATTGAGTGAAATTGATACCAAACTGATCCGAATTGTTACCGCAAATATTGAGTCGAATCATACCTAATAGTGAATTAAATTGATTTAAAAAATTGGGTTCAATTTTCGTTGCAATATTTAGTTTATATAGTTTTAATAAGTTAACAGTGTTGTCTTTTATTTATTAAGAAGCAAAATATTAAAAAATAATAAAACATATTTAGTTTCTCAATAATAATATCTATAAATTAAATTACAAATTATTATTTACTGTTAAAAAATAAATTCTACGATTTTATACCTACAAATATATTTTATATCTAGAATTTTGTCTGATAATATATGTTATATACAAAAAATTTTTGTCGTACTTTTCATATTTTTACAATCGTCGTATAGTTTTCGATATATGCAACAATCTCTTTAAATTTTTTTCAGTACCCATAAACGCACCTTATTGTATTGTATTGTATGCGAAATCGTATATTGCACCTTATGGAATCGACTAAAGTAGCTCGATCTGCACCTCAACGGATATACGAAGGGAAAGGGGACACGGATTATGTTTCCGCAGGGAATTGTCCGAGTCATATATATATTTCAAAGTTCATGAGTAATTAATTTTCAAGAACGTAATGATCACCTCTCGTAATGTATACCTTCTGGATATTTAGAAGTCTAAAAGCCTTTTTTTAATGTATTACAATGGAAAAATTAATTACCGAACCTTTCAGTACAATTTTTTTTTTTACAGCTTTTGCTAAGAATATCAAAGTGAGACAAAAAACGAATTAAAAGAGTTGCTTTGCAACACTTTTGATTCGTTTTTTGTCTCACTTTGATTCATTTTGATTCACTTTTTGAATTACTGATTTTGACTCATTTTTGATTAATTTTTTGTCTCACTTTGATATTTTTAGCAAAAGCTGTGATTATAGTATAAAGAAATGACTATAATTGTTTGTTAAGAATTGAATTTAAATAATATAGTTACAGTTTATTATATAATTTTGTAAATAATATCATCAGTTCTATTAAGAGTTGATCCTCTTTGTGTATTTTCACCTTAAAAATTATAAATATAGCCTACAATTTTAAGGTCCCTTTTATCTTGAGGCGTCACATTGTCTTCTTAACCTTTGTTAGTAAAATAATAAGATACTCTTGAATAAAGAATCTTTTAATATAATCTTCAAAAGTCGTAGAATAAAGGCGCACTCTTGAACCTTAAAAAAGGCTTCTTTTTGGTCATTTAAACTACTTTATTAAGCTAATGGGTACTTTGTCTAGAAGTTTTGGAAGGTACACAAAATTTTATGTATTTTTACCTACAAATTTTACCTATATAATTACAAAAACAGTCCTTCAATCTTTTAAACCAAAATATACAAGACTAACGTTGCAATTTATAATGCTTTTGAGCCAAAAATTACAAGACTAATGCTAGGGATTATTATTTTGAAACCAAAAATTACAAGAGTAATGCTGTATTTTACGGTTGTAAACCAAAAATTACAAAACTAATGCAACAATTTATGCTTTTGAACTAAAAAATTACTAGACTAATGCTGCAATTTATGCTAAACAAACATTACAAGACCATAATGATACAGATTCTTTTAAACCAAAAATTACAAGACTAATGCTACAGATTATTCTTTTAAACAAAAAATTACAAGACCAATGCTGTAATTTATGCCTTTAAACTAAAAATTATAAAACTAATGCTACAATTTATGCTTTTGATAAAAAAAAATTACAAGGCCAATGCTACAGCTGTAGCATTTTTGAAACAAAAAATTACAAATTGACAAACTATAATGCAACAATTTATGCTTTAGAATAATAAAATTACAAGACTAATAATGCTACAATTTTATGCTAAACAAAAATTACAAGACTAATGATACAATTTTATGCTAAACAAAAATTACAAGACTAATGATACAATTTTATGCTAAACAAAAATTACAAGACTAATGATACAATTTTATGCTAAACAAAAATTACAAGACTAATGATACAGAATACAGATTATTCTTTTAAACTAAAAAAATACAGGACTAATGCTACATATTATTCTTTAAAACAAAAAATTACAAGACCAATGCTAGTTTATACTTCTAAACTATATAAAAATTACAAGACTATAATACTAAAGATTATTCCTTTAAACTAAAAATTATGAGACTAATGCTGTAATAAGTTATGCTTTCAAACCAAAAATTACAAATTAATGCTACAATTTATGCTTTCAAACCAAAAAAATTACGAGACTAATGCTGCAATGTGTATACTTTTGAACCAAAAATTACAAGATTAATGCTACAATTTATGCTATTGAATAAAAAATTACAAGACTAATTAATGCTAAACAAAAATTACAAGACCAATGCTGTAGATTATTCCTTAAAACTAAAAATTACGAGACAAATGTTGTAATTTATGCTTTTAAACTAAAAATTACAAAACTAATACTACAAAGAATGCTTTTGAACCAAAAAAATTACAAGACTAATACTGCAATTTATATGCTCTTAAAACAAAAATTACAAGACTAATGTTTGTTTATACTTCTAAATTATAAAAATTACAAGACCAGTGCTATACAATCTGGTTCAATAGGTTCATTAAAGATGCATCAACTTTGTCAATTTCCCACATGGATAAGAGAATAACAACTGATTACCATGCGAGTGTACATTTCGCTCGATGGTCCAAATTCCTAATGAGTCTGGCTCGAGTCACTCGGGACAGTATGGAGAATAAATATATATAGTGTACATAAGAAAGAAAATATGATGGAGCACAAGAAGTGAAACTCATCCTTCTCCAAGTCTCAGGAGGCATCAAAGGACTATTCGAATCCCGAAGATCATGAAAGTAACGGATGATGGAAGGTATCAGTACGAGTACACACATATAGTTCGGATGCTATCTCTTTCGCTCTCTTTTCCTCTTTCTCTTTCTTCTATCTCTTTCTCTATTTCCTTTTCTCTCTTTCTCTATCTTTTCCTTTTTCTTTCTCTATTTTGTTTTCTCTCTTTTTCTTTATCTTTTCCTCTCTCTCTCTCTCTCTCTCTCTCTCTCTCTCTCTCTCTCTCTCTCTCTCTCTCTCTCTCTCTCTCTCTCTCTCTCTCTCTCTCTCTCTCTCTCTCTCTCTCTCTCTCTCTCTCTCTCTCTCTCTCTCTCTCTCTCTCTCTCTCTCTCTCTCTCTCTCTCTCTCTCTCTCTCTCTCTCTCTCTCTCTCTCTCTCTCTTCCTCTATCTTTTTCTCTCTCTTTTTCTCTATTTCGTTTTCTCTTTCTTTCTCTCTCTCTCTTTACACAATATATATCTATCTTTTTCTCTATATACAATAGAGAGAAAGAAAAAGATAGGAGAAAGAGATAAAGAGTATATATATCTATCTCTTTCTCTATGTACAATAGAGAGAAAGAGAGAGATGGGAAAAAGAGAGAAGAATATATATTTACCTCTTTCTCTATGTACAATAGAGAAAAAGAGAGAGAGAGAGAGAGAGAGAGAGAGAGAGAGAGAGAGAGAGAGAGGGATAGAGAAAGGAATAAAGAAAGAGATAGAGAAAGAAGTAGAGAAAGAGATAGAGAAAGAAATAGAGAAAGAGACACAGTAAGGGAGAGAGAAAAAGATAGTGAAAGAGAGAGAGAGAGAGAGAGAATAAACGTGTGGCTACAGTGGAAAATTCTGTTTCAATGTACACGCCAGTGTGTATTCTCTCCCAGCTATCTGTGTTTTGTGGTAGGCGTAACCGCCGTTGGCAGCAGCTCCAATGAGAGAGTAGCCCGCCCTCCCAAAACCCCACTAGGGTCGCCGTTCCAGGAGATTTATTGAAATTTTATTTTTATGGTCGTCGAGCATGGATCTTCGCCACTGGATGGTTGCTGGTGCCCCGGGTGTGCAAAGAGAGCCCGACGACTTGCTACAGAGGAAAAAAGAAAAGGAAAAAGTGAGCTGGAACGGAGGGCGAGAGAGTAGTTAGCTAAGAGCGAGAGGCTACACACTAACACACACAGGGAGAGAGAGAGAGAGAGAGGCATGCACCTGTATATAAGGACAGAAAACAACCGAGAGCGTCTCGCTCATCCTTTTTTTTTCCCTATCGTTTTATTCGCCACAGCCTTTTAATTCAATAGCAATTTTTTTTTTCACCCTCCACACGCCATCAAACAAGATGACTTGGTCATTTTCAAAAGGGAAATTTATCGAATTTTGCTCAAATGGAATTATTGAATAATTATAAATTTTTAGGGTATTTTTGATGATATGTGATTATATAAAAAAATACCCTAATCACTAATCCTAAATACGATAATTATCATACTATGATTTTTATATTGTTAAAAAGTAGGGAATAATTTTCACATTTTCTATACAGATTTTTATTTTTACTTTCATTTTTACTTTAATAGATTTTCGTTTACACTTTCATTTTTATTTTAATAGATTGTTGTTTACACTTTCATTTTCACTTTGATAGATTTTCATTTTCACTTACATTTCCACTTTCATTTTCTCTTTCGTCCATCAAAGTGAAAGACAGAGTCAAAATAAAATCCAAACTCAGTCAATGTGAAAGTCAAATTCAAAGTGAAAGTCACAATGAAAACGAAAGTCAACGTCAAAGTGAAAATCGAATCGAAAGTCAAAATCAAATTCCATAATTTTCTGTCTTCGCTAAAAAATAATAATTTATTTTTAATAAATAATAAGCATTATTAATTTTTATTATTATAACTTAACCTGAAAGTAACTTAAAATTTTAATATTTCATTACTATAATTAGATAGAATAAAAAATAGAAAAATAAAAAAATAGAAAAAAATAAATAGCAAAATAGAAAAATAGAAAAATAAAGTAAAAATACTATTACAAGAGTAATAAAAATTTTTTAAATAATTTTTCGCCAACTTAGATATTGAAAATGGTGCATTTCTCCGCACAGAAAAAAAGATGTCAAACAACAAAAAAAAAAAGAATAAATTTCTCTCTTGTACTTTCTTGTCAGAAAAGCGCGTTGTTTGTTTTGTTATTCACAACGAATAAAGGATTCCAAAGAGAAGAACGGGGAATGGAAAGCTGTCGGAGAAATTTAATATTCTCAACATAAAAGGACCACTAGGAAGGTGCACTTCGACATTCTTTCATTAATTTGAAAATGATTTGTAGTAGAGAAGCCAGAACATCGTCTTCCTCCTCTCTTTTAAAATTTCTCCTCTCTCAAAAAGCAGAGGATAGGATACACTCTCAATACCAAAGAATTTTATACAAATTACAAAATTTATTAATAAAGAATTCTTTATCGATTTTTCATTAAATTTTCATAATTTTAATAGGAAATTTATTTCATATATATATTTTTTACGAGAAAAAAAGATACTGAAATTCTATCATTTATTTGTAAAAAAGTAAAAATAAAAGTGTATGTATTAGTTGTAAAAAGTAAAAATATTTCTTTGAAACTAAAAATGGAAGCACACATTTTTTTGGTTTCTAAAATCAAAGTTTTGCGAATTTGCGAATTAATTAGTAAATTCAACTAATAAATAATAATTTCTACTAATTTATTAGTAAAGTATACTAATTTTTGCTATTGAATTGGTACATTTAATTAATAAATAGTAATTTCTACTAACTTTCCAGTAAAATTTATTAATTTTACTAATTTTGCTATTTAATTAGTAAATTTAATTAATGAATAGTCAGCCGAATATTTAAATTCTTCTATTTATACAGTATTTTATTTAATTTTATCTAAGTAGTAAAAGTCAATTTTAGTCATTTGTATAATTAAATTCTTGTATTTATACAATATTTTTAATTTCATTTTACGTAAGTAGGAATAGTCAATTTAAAACGGACCTATAATTAAATTATTGTATTTCTACAATATTTATTTCACCTAAGTAGTAATAGTCAATTTTAGTCAGACAAATAATTAAAATCTTGTATTTATACAAAAATCTTGTATTTATTCAATAATTATTTTACCTAAGTAGTAATAGTCAATTTTAGTCAGACGTATATTTAAATTCTATTCCTTATTCAATATTTTTTCATTTAATTTTTCCTAAGTAGTAATAGTCAATTTTAGTCAGACGTATATATAAATTCTTTTCCTTATTCAATATTTTTTTATTTAATTTTTTTTAAGTAGTAATAGTCAATTTTAGTCAGACGTATATTTAAATTCTTTTCCTTATTCAATATTTTTTCATTTCATTTTTCCTAAGTAGTAATAGACAATTTTAGTCAGACAAATAATTAAAATCTTTTATTTATTCAATAAATATTTTACCTAAGTAGTAATAGTCAATTTTAGTCAGACGTATATATAAATTCTTTTCCTTATTCAATATTTTTTCATTTAATTTTTTTAAGTAGTAATAGTCAATTTTAGTCAGACAAATAATTAAAATCTTGTATTTATACAATATCTCTTTGTTTAATTATTCCTAAGTAGTAATAGTCAATTTTAGTCAGACGTATATTTAAATTCTATTCCTTATTCAATATTTTAGTAATAGACAATTTTAGTCAGACAAATAATTAAAATCTTTTATTTATTCAATAAATATTTTACCTAAGTAGTAATAGTCAATTTTAGTCAGACGTATATATAAATTCTTTTCCTTATTCAATATTTTTTCATTTAATTTTTTTAAGTAATAATAGTCAATTTTAGTCAGACAAATAATTAAAATCTTGTATTTATTCAATATCTCTTTGTTTAATTTTTCCTAAGTAGTAATAGTCAATTTTAGTCAGACAAATAATTAAAATCTTTTATTTATTCAATAAATATTTTACCTAAGTAGTAATAGTCAATTTTAGTCAGACGTATATTTAAATTCTTTTCTTTATTCAATATTTTTTTGTTTAATTTTTCTTAAGTAGTAATAGTCAATTTTAGTCAGACAAATAATTAAAATCTTGTATTTATTCAATAATTATTTTACCTAAGTAGTAAAAGTCGATTTTAGTCAGACGTAGAATAATAATAATAATAATTTTTGCTGTTGGGTTAGTAAATTTAACTAATAAATATAGTAATTTCTATTAATTTTATAGTAAAATGTACTAATTTTTGCTATTAAATTAGTAAACTTAACTAATAAATAGTAATTTCTGATAATTTATTATAATTTACTAATTAAATAGCAAAAATTCTGCCACTAATTCATGTAGTGAAATTTTTTACTAATATAAACTTTAAGAGTACCTAATATTCCCATTTCTGAAAATTAAAACTAATTTTTTTTTGAAACGATAATAAAATTTTGTTAGTAAATTAAAATAGAATCTAATAATAAAATTAATGTAAAAAAAGTACCGAAATATTTTTTTCCAACACTTTTGATACGTTTTTTGTCTCAATTTGAAGTCCTCAGAGAGACTGTTTAAAATAATAAATAAATTGTGAATGAAATATACTTAAAAAATACTTTTTAGATTTTTTAGACAATTTAAAGACTAAAAATAAAAAATTAAAAACTAAAAATTAAAAATTAAAAATTCAATAAAACTAAAACACTTACGTGATTTAATAAGATTAATTAATTAATTAATTTAATTTTTAATTTTAATTCTTTTGTTTTCATTTAACACCTAAATTATTTAGGAAAATTGATTGTTTAATTTAAGTAATAATTGTTATTAAATAAAATAAATCAAAAAAATGTAAATAACAGTGTAAATAATGCAAATGGCATATATAGTAGAAAAAAGGGGAAAAATTTTTTCCAACGCACTTTCGATGATGGAAAATGTGAATTTTAATTGGTGAAACCAATAGCGTCTATTGACTTAGTTACAATTACATATAAACCGTGTCACTTTCAATTAGAGATTGATAACGATAACGGTGGACACAATCACAAGAGTGAAAATGGACCTATCGCTGTTCGTGCATTGCTCGTACAAAACACTAATTGGATCAAAGGTGATTAATGCCTCTATCACGTACAATTAATATTGGCGAAATATTTTATGGTGTCATCGAGATTGCGAGTTACTGTTTTCATCATAAATCCAGACTAAAACCGTTACATGAGACCTTCGCCAATTTGAAAATTGAAAATTTTCCATTAAACGTTTCTAATAGAATTTTTTTCATTTTTTTTGTTTTTACTTTTCCTTTTTGGGTTTTCTTGACGAAAAATATTAATATATTTGAGAATATTTTAACAAATTGGAATTTAAATAATTTTTAATTCAATTTAATTCATTTTATTTATTTTAATTAATGTTCTTATTATTTTTAGATTTTTTTTTGATCCTCCTTTTTTTCTTGTCGAAAAGTAAGAATATTTGTAAATATTTTAACTATTTTCAAAATTTTTTTTTTCCTTTTCTCTTTCTTTGGTTAAAAATAAATTCTGAAATTTAGTTAATTTGTCTTTTAATTGATTTTTAATTTTTCTTTCTTTTTTTCTTTCTATTTTTGGTTGAAGAAGAAAAAATATTTTATAGAATAACATTGCAAAGAAGTTTTCAATTTTTAATTTAAATATTTTAAATAATGAGGAGAAAATTTAAATATTTATAGAAACATATAATTCAAGAGTGAATTGTAATGTCTTACATGAAATATGTGTCAAGTATTTATTTCGCGGTCGTTTCAATTTGAATTAATTTATTTCAATCATTTTTCAAAACATATTTTTCATGTATTTTCCTGTTTGACTTTTATTAATTACAATAATTACCGATGATAATTACAAATATTAAACGATATAAATTTTTAATTTTTTACACTTTTAATTCTATGGGACGTATAATTTAATCAAATTCTTAATTATTCATATAAATGTTGACAGTCATCAGTTAATAATTTACACTCCTTGCGAAAACTAAAAATACAAGAAAATATTTTTTAAAAAGAGAAAAAATTATGGAAGTTGTAAATCTAATGCTTGAGAATTAATTTTTAATTATTTAAAATTAAAATTTATATAAATTTAAATCAAAAGTAATAACAATAACTATAACTTTTACTACTACTTTTAATAATAATTCTTAAATAATAATTCTATAAAAATTATAATTACAATAAAAATAGTAATGAAGAAACTAATTAACAAAAAAATAGAAGAAATAATAATCACAGAGAAAAAGAATATTACACATAAGTAACAATAATGATAGATTTAAAATAATACTTGTGGAATAAGAGTTCGGTGAAAAATGTTCTGATTGAAAAAAAATTGTTTTCATTTTGAAAAATAAGGTAAAAATTGATTGATTCTTTTAATAAAAATTGTAGTCAGAATGTATTTTATGTTTGTGTGTATGTTTGTGAATACAGTCACGAGAACGTGATCGATTTTAAACAGTGGAGACGAGTGGCATCAAATTGACAACATGTCGAATGCAGGAACCATTGCGCCTCTAGCTAAAACTACCCTCGCCGATAATAAAGTTTACAAATCTATTTGAATATAACTGCTAAAGTGTGCGCGACTATAAAAGAGAGATTTTTTTCTTGACTCGACAAATTTCCCGAACCCCACAAAAAAAAAGTAATTTATTTAGAAACATTATTATTTTTCCTAAAATAAAAAAAATATATTATTGTTCCTTACTCTCCACAAATTTGGATTGGTGGAAATATTTACTAATTTGAATCAGTGGTTGACTTTTTGCTTTTGAATTAGTAATTTATTAGTAATTTACTGATAAATTATAAGAAATTATTTTTTGTTTGTAAAATTTACTAATTAGTAATTAATTTACTAAACAAGTACATTTTACTAATAAATTAGTAGAAATTACAATTTATTAGTAAAACTTACTACTAATTTTACTAATTTACTACTAACTTTACTAATAAAGTAGAAATTACTATTCGTTAGTAAAATTTACTAATTGGTATTTAATTTCATAATTAATTTACAAAATATATAGATTTTAGTCATAAATTAGGAGAAATTGCTATTTATTAGTAATACTATTTACTATTTACTAATTAAAAAACAAAAAGTAAGTCATTAATATAAATTAGTAAACGTTTTTATAAATTCAAATTTAGAGTAAATATATTTATATTTCAGTGATTGGAATTTTTTTTCTTCCTTTTTTTTAAAGAAAAAATGTGTTTTAATACAATTTTATTTTTATGCTACAATTTATTTATAAATTATAAGGTATTAAATTATTTACAGTAAAAATACCTATTTTAACTGAATTAGCATTTACTTTTTACTATATTTAGTATTTTGGCGAATTTTCACAAAAAATAGTATTTAACAGAAATTTTGTCCTCTATTAAAAAGTGAATTTATGAATTTATTTATTTTCAGAATCTTTGAAGACGAGAAATAAAGGAAAAAAAAATTGATGGAGAGCAGAGTTCTCGTGTGTGATATTTGACCGTTAATGTTCGCCTATGACAAGACACACAAAGCATACAGGTAGGAATTTCCTTTATTACATACCAGATTCCGGGAATGTTCATGTTACGATCCCTTGGGAACATTTTCACATATATATGCATATATATATAAAACATGTTTTCTAGGAATAGGCAATTTTACGTCAACATTTCTTATGCAGAATTCATTGAGAAAACACTTTTTTTGAAATTAAATTCAGTTTCTTTATTATTTAGTAAAAAAACCGTGAAATATTTTACTAAAAGTTAATTTTTCAAATTCCTAAACTCTTTCTAAATTTTAATTATTAAAAGTGTTTGTTAATTTGATTTAGCGACTGGATTTTTGCTTTTAAATAAGTAAATTTTCCTAATAAATTGTCAGGAATTACTATTTGCTTAAATTTTTACTAAATTTAGAAAAAATATCGCGTCTGAAAAATAAGAAGCGTAAATTCAGTAGAAAAGACTGTTTTTAGTCGGACATGACAATTGGAAATTTATTTTGATGAAATTATTCATTTCAGTCAGATATTTAAATTTTTGTATTTATAGAATTTTTTTTATTTAATATTACCTAGTAGTAAAAGTCAATTCTAGTCAGACGTATAATTAAATTCTTGTATTTCTACAATATTTTTTGTTTACTTTTATCTAAGTAGTAATAGTCAATTTTAGTCAGACGTATAATTAAATTCTTGTTTCATACAATACTTTTTAAATTAATTTTCCCTAAGTAGTAATAGTCAATTTTAGTCAGACCTACTTTTAAATTCTTATATTTATACAATAAGTACGCAGATTTTTTTAAAAATATTAAATTGAGATAAAAAACGTTTAAAAATTCTTGTATTTATACAATAATTATTTTTCCTAAGTAGTAGTGGCCCTATTTTAGTCAGACGTATATTGAAATTATTGTATTTCTACAATATTTTTAATTTAATGTTAAATAAGTAGTAAAAGTCAATTTTAGTCAGACGTATAATTAAATTCTTGTATTTATACAATAATTATTCTACCTAAGTAGTAATAGTCAATTTAAGTCAGACGTATATTTAAATTCTTGTGAGTTTCATTAAATTAAAATAGAATCTAATAATGACATCAATATCAAAAAATCAAAATTAAAATTATTAATAATATTATATTTAAATAGGTATTTTAAAAATAGTATTATTTTTATTGAGGAAAAAATGAAAATCCATTAGTAAAATCGACGAGACCTAAAACGGAAGTTTTTATTTATGAATTAATATTTTTAATTGTAATGTCAGATTGAAATCGATCTTTTCTACTGATTTTTATGCTTCTTATTCATAAGATGCAAAACATTTTGTTTAAAAAAATGATAAAATTTTTTTTTTCTGTTTTTTAAAAATTAAAACACCTTTAAACACACTTGTCAGTATTATAGGAAAAAATTACCATATTTGGTCGCATCAAATTGTCCAATAACAAGAGATAATAGTTATTTTTAATAAATTCGGCGTCTGGAGGAATATTTCTATTTCTATATTTAAGAGAAATGTAAAAATATATTTTTATTATATATTAAAATATTCGAGTCGAGTCTATAAAAAAGTACTACTTTCACTTGTTGTCAATTTATTAAAAAATTGTAATTTAGAACTATTTGAATATAAATTAATGGCTTAATTTTAATTCGTAAATTATTGAAATATAAATTTTATATTTATATTTAGTATAGGTAAATTTATATTTGTTTACTAATAATTAGTAATTATTATAACTAATTTAATTAGAGAGATAAGAGAGAATGAAATTAATTAGATAGAGAGAAAAAAGAGTAACTAAAGAAATGTTATTAATTCGGAATTGAAGTACTACTCACTTTTTTTGTGAAATTTAGTTTTAGTGTGAAATTTTGAATTTTCCGAATTATGAAAGGGCAAAAAAAAGAATGTTACTTTGAATTGTAAATAACGTCACTTGGCGCAACTAGCGACGAAAATACGTTGCATGTTGAGATAGGTCGTTTCACAAGGATTTAGTGCCTTCGTTAAGCTTTAAGCTTCATTCAATTTTCTCCAATTTGAGGCAATTTGTGCTCACAGCACCCACATAGTCGCGCATACCACTCCCACGCGGTGATTTCGACGTGGATCCCTGTGAACCACATATTTTAATTTTATTTATGTAAAAAAAAGATATATATTTATAAAATTAACTTTTTTCATTCCTAGCTATCAATTTGTTTTTTTATCTTATTACTGTCTAATAACTATTGCAACCTTTTTTTTTAACAAGACGAAGATTTTTTAAAGTCATAAAAATGTGTTATCTGTAATAAATGAAAGTAAAAGTCGCAAACAGAATGGTTTTAGTAGTAATAGTCAATTTTAGTCAGACGTCTAGGTATATTTAAAATCTTGTCCTTATACAATATATCTTTATTTAATTTTTCCTAAGTAGTAATAGTCAATTTTAGTCAGGCAAATAATTAAAATCTTGTATTTATTCAATAATTATTTTACTTAAGTAGTAATAGTCAATTTTAGTCAGGCAAATAATTAAAATCTTGTATTTATTCAATAATTATTTTACTTAAGTAGTAATTGACAATTTTAGTCAGACGTAAAAGTAAATCCTTTTATTTCAACAATATTTATATCACCTAAGTAGTAATAGTCAATTTTAGTCATACAAAAGATACAAATAAGAACGGTTTTAGTAGTAATTGACAATTTTAGTCAGCCGTAAAATTAAATTCTTGTATTTCTACAATATTTATTTTACCTAAGTAGTAACAGTCAATTTTAGTCAGACGTATATTTAAAATCTTTTTTTTATACAATATCCCTTTGTTTAATTTTTTCTAAGTAGTAATAGTCAATTTTAGTCATACAAAAGATACAAAAGAACGTTTTTGGTGGTAATAGTCAATTTTAGTCAGACGTGTAATTAAATTCTGTTATTTATTCAATAATTATTTAATTTTTCCTAAGTAGTAATAGTCAATTTAAATAGGCAAATAATTAAAATCTTGTATTTATTCAAAAATTATTTTACTTAAGTAGTAATTGACAATTTTAGTCAGACGCAAAATTAAATTCTTTTATTTAGTCAATAATTCTTTCTCTTAAGTAGTAATAGTCAATTTCAGTCAGACGTATTTTAAATTTTTTGAATTTATACAGTATTTTCTTATTTAATTTTACCTGAGTAGTAATAGTCAGTTTCAGTCAGACGTATAATTACATTTCTTATTTATTCAATAATTCTTTTACCAAAATAGTAATAGTCAACTTCAGTTAGACGTATATTAAAGTTCATGTGTTTATACAATATTTTTTGATTTCATTTTTCCTAAGTAGTAATAGTTAATTTGAGTAAGACGTATAATTAAGTTCTTATATTTATACAATAATTATTCTACGTAAGTAGTAATAGTCAATTTTAGTGAGACTTACTTTTAAATTCTTGTATTTCTACAATATTTTTTATTTAATGTTTCTTAAGTAGTAATAGTCAATTTCAGTCATACGCAAAATTAAATTCTAGTATTTCTACAATATTTTTTATTTAATTTTTCTTAAGTAGTAATAGTCGATTTTAGTCATAGAAATAGTCAATTTTAGTCAGACGAATATTTATAATCTTGTATTTATACAATACTTTTTTATTTAATTTTATCAAAGTAGTAATATTCAAATTTAGTTAAACTTTTCTTATAATTCTTGTACTTATTTACAAATTATTTTTTATTCAATTTTACCTAAGTAGTAATACTCAATTTTAGTCAGACGTATAATTAAATTATTTTATTTATTCAATAATTATTTTACCTAAGTAGTAATATTCATTTTTGGTCAGATGTTTAATTAAATTCTTGTCTTTCTACAATTAAAGAAAATATTTACAAAAATTGTTACACTACAGCGAATTCAGTCTCATTTCCCAGCAGAAAAATCAGTAGTAACGGAAATATTTAGTCGGACAATATGAAATACATATTGATAGTGAATTTGTCTATTTGCTTTTTGATGCAGAGGAAACGAAATTTCGAGTAAATCTATACATATATTCTCTCTCTCTCTCGCTCTGTGTGTGTGTTGGGTGAAACTTTGTTGCAGAAGTATACAGAGGCCCTTCTCACTCACTCACTCACTCACTCTCTTTCTCTTGCTCCTCGACCCTCTGAAGTACTATTCTGAAAATTATTACATTCTAGCGGGGTGCAGGATATTAGCTCCGCACGTATGCTTTCATTAGTCGTTACGTTCGAGCGTTTCAATATAGCGCGAAACCACCCTCAGTCTCGTTCACAGGTCTATAATATCCAACGGAGCACTTGCCGACTGTAGCGTGCTTCATTTAAACCCGGACTGCTCGAGTTCCAATCATATCTCACATTCCTGATTCGGTAACGAGAATTATACAACCCGAGTATATGTCCATCGTTCACCAAATTTCCAGGGAATGTTTTGATTTCAGGAATGTTTTGAGAGATCGAAAATATTTTCCAACTTCAATATAAATGTATATTTGTTCATATATATATATTTATTTTTTTCTTTTTCAAGAACGATATATTTCAATATTCACTTGTATTTGAAAAAATTTTTTTTTTTACTTTTGTAATTTGAAAATGTTTTTTTCTATTTCCATCATCTTTTTGATACTACTATTTTTTTCTAAGTGAAATAATTTCTCTCGAGTTTTATTATTTTTTTGTTGTGAATTTTGAATTTGTATTCAACTTAAAAAATTTTTAATTTTACCTGTGAGCATACATAACTTTTTCAGTAGTATAAGATTTTTTAGAAAAATTTTTTTTTTTGTCAGACACAACATTTCAAGTTTGGAAGTAGATGATAAGTAGTAAAAAACAGTTTTAGCCAGACAAAACATTCAATTATTTTCATAAATAAAAAAATTTCATTTAGGAATTCAATAATTTTCATCGCAGATTATCAAATATTTCTAATATAATTTAAAATAAATTCCTTAAAAAATGCAATTATTATTAAAAATCAAAAAATTTATTAAAACGTGAGGAAAAAATTCAATTTTAAGAAATATTCAATATTTATTCAATAAAATAATAAAATTTGTTGCTATAATTGAAATATTTCCATAAATAACATTTAATTCTTTGCAGAAAAACAATTACTTTCAAAATTTTTTAAGTAATTCTGCAAAAGAATTCAATTAGCTTGATGAACAACAAAATTTTTCCCATAAAATCAATTATTCTAAGGAATTTTAATAAAATTCTTCGCATGAATTCAATTGTTTTAAAAAATTATTATTTAAATTCGTCTCAGAAATTCAATTATTTTTGAAAGTTTCGAAAAAATTCTTTAAAAAGTTTTCAACTACTTTCAAAAATTGTTTTAAAATTCTTTAATAATTTTAGTAAGGAATTCATTTTCAAAATTGTAAATTTACAATCAGTAGTAAAGGAAATTTTGGTCAGACAAAAGTAATTTATTTATTATCTACTCTAATTAGTAAAGAAAAACTTTATTATTTTTTTTATCATTGTATTACATTTTGATTACTCAGATTTTTATTATTTATTTTCAGATCAATGTTCTTGTCGAGAATATTAATTGAACGTTATAATTGACAGAGAAAATTAACATAATATAAAGAAATTCTTTAAAAAATCGACACACTGATTTATAATAATTATCAAGATCTTAATTACACATATAGCATATTTTTTTCTCTCTCTCCCTCAAAAAACAATGAAATATAATAATTATTTCAAATATCGAATTGTAATTAAATTTTTCTGCGATAAAAATCTTCTAAAGAAATTTTTAAAAGAAAATATACATTTATTAAGAAAATAAATAATAGATTTCCAATAATTTTCGCGATTAACGTTAATATAATTGTCAATTAAGTAATTTTTCTGCTCTTTTTGCGATGAAGCGTAATTATTCATTTTATTATCAAGAGAGCCTGCTTTTTTTACAATTCTATAATAAATAAATAAGTGATGAAGAAAATACGAAAAATGCCATGTTCCAAAATTGAACTAGAGGAAAAATTTCAACAAAAAAAACTTTTTTTGTCTTTTCAAAATATTTTTTGATAGTTATTTTGAAATCAAAATCGAATTCGAGTCAAATTTAAAGTAGTAAAGGACAATTTTGATAGGACAATAAAATAATGCTACGTAGTAATAGTCAATTTTAGTCAGACGAATATTCGAAATCTTGTCATTAAACAATATTTTTTTATTTAATTTTATCTAAGTAGTAATAGTCAACTTTAGTCAGACGCATAATTAAATTCTTGTATTTATACAGTCATTATTTTACATAAGTAGTAATAGTTAATTTTAGTCAGACGTATAATTAAATTCTTGTTTCATACAATACTTTTTGCATTAATTTGACCTAAGTAGTACTAGTCAATTTTAGTCAGACCTACTTTTAAATTCTTGTATTTATACAATAAGTACACAGATTTTTTTTAAAAATATTAAATTGAGATAAAAAACGTTTAAAAATTCTTGTATTTATACAATAATTATTTTTCCTAAGTAGTAGTGGCCCTATTTTAGTCAGACGTATATTGAAATTATTGTATTTCTACAATATTTTTAATTTAATGTTAAATAAGTAGTAAAAGTCAATTTTAGTCAGACATATAATTTAATTCTTGTATTTAAACAATATTTTTGGTTTAATGCTTCCTAAGTAGAAATAGTCCATTTTAGTCAGACAAATAATTAAATTCTTGTATTTATACAATATTTATTTATTTAATTTTACCTAAGTGGTAATAGTCAATTTTAATCAGACATAAAATTCAATACTTGTATTTCTACAATAATTATTTTACCTTAGTAGTAATAGTCAATTTTAGTCAGACGTATAATTAAATTCTTTTATTTATACAATATTTCTTAATTTTTTATTGAATTTTACCTAAGTAGTAATTGTCAATTTTAGTCAGACTTGATAGTTATTTTGAAAGTTATTTTTAAATTTATTTTAAAAATAATTTTTTCTAGTTTTTTGAATTTTTCTTACTTTTATTTTTTTTTACTATTATTTATAATTTATAATTTATTATTTATTGTTCATCATTTATTATATATTATTTATTATTATTTTCTTTATTGTCATTTATTATTTTTATCCCCGTTTGTTGTATTACTTCTTTTTTCGAAATTTTTAGTTTTTTTTTATAAACTTTTTTTGTTTTTCTAAAATGTTGCAGGTTTTTCACCCCCTCTGTCCGTTTCTTTCTGCTTTTCGCGATTCTTTTTCTTTGCAAGTTAATTTCGCACAAGTCAAGGAAAGTACTCGAAGAATAAAGTTCAGGTGGGGCCGATACATGTGTGTATTCGTTGGGAGAGTTTGTGTAACAAGTCTGAAGTTTAATTAGTTTTTAGAACGTAGAGAACAATGAGACAAGAGAAAGAAAGTGAGAGAGTGAGAGGGAGAAGATTTCAGCAGGACTTAAAAAAAGAGGGAGAGAGCGAGATGGTGTAGAGTTAAGTTTAGTGCAACTTGTATAGTCTTGGGACAATTTCAAGCTGGAAGTTTTTCAATTTTCTTAGCTTTACTCGGCTCACAGTGAAAAGCCAGGGGACTCTTGTGATTCTCCCACTGTCGTTATCTCGGCAGATTTGTTTATCGTTATTGCAATACAAACGCGACATTCAATCCTATATTCTGCAAAAAGAAAAAAAGAAAAAGAAAAAAAATAACAATTAAACGACAGTCATCTTTTCTTTTTTTACATTTCTCTCTCTCCATAATGTTAAAAATCAAAAAAAGAATCTTTCTGCAAATTAAATCAATTACAATTTTCACTCTTAATCATATCGTCGCCAATGGATTTTCGAAAAGATAAATTCTAACCAGCGATGAAAAAGTATATTTTATGTGAAATTAGAGTAAATTAAAGTATAGAATGTGAATAATTGTGAAAATTAAAATTGATTTAATTAAAATTTTAGCTTCAGAGACATAAATGAAAAGGTTCATTGAGAGTTTAGAGTGAATAAAATTAATTTAAATTAAATTAGTTTGATTATAATATAATTATATTAGAGTAGCAGACAATGTTTTCAAGGTGGGTCAAAATTCATTGTGAATTTGGTAAAAGCATTGTTCTATTAGTAAAGAAAAAAATTCTGCTTTACATAGGACAGAAGAGAGCGAATTATTTTTAAAAACACTATTTTAAGACATTTCCTTTTTAATTTTGATTACTTTTATTTGATTTCCACTTATCAGTAGTGATGAAGATTTTAGTCAGACGACATTTGCTTTTGTATTTTATTATTTTTAGATTACTTTTAATTTTCAGAAGTAAAATATTTTTTAGTCAGACAAAATTTCCTTTTTTATTGTATTATTTTTATTTGATTTTGAATGTTCAGTAGTAAAAAATTGCTCAGGCAGACGAAATATGCTTTTTAATATGCTATTTAAAGCATTTACAGTAGTAATAGCTAATTTTACCAAGTAGTAATAGGCCATTTTAGTCAGACATAAAATTAAATTCTTGTATTTCTTTAATATTTTTTCATTTAATGTTACCAATGTAGAAATAGTCAATTTAAGTCAGAAGTATGTTTACAATTTTGTCTTTATACAATATCTTTTTGTTTAATTTTTCCTAAGTAGTAATAGTCAATTTTAGTCAGCCAAATAATTAAAATCTTGTATTTATTCAATAATTATTTTACCTAAGTAGTAGTGGTGAAATTTTAGTCAGTCGTATAATTAAATACTTGTAATATACAATATTTTTTTATTTGTTTTAAGTAGTAATAGTGAATTTTAGTCAGACAAATAATTAAATTTTTGTCTTTAAACGATATTTTTTTTATTTACTGTTTTCTAAGTAGTAATAGTCAACTTTAGTCAGACGCATAATTAAATTCTTGTTTCATACAATACTTTTCGCATTAATTTGACCTAAGTAGTACTAGTCAATTTTAGTCAGACCTACTTTTAAATTCTTGTATTTATACAACTAGTACGCAGATTTTTTTTAAAATATTAAATTGAGATAAAAAAACGTTTAAAAATTCTTGTATTTATACAATAATTATTTTTCCTAAGTAGTAGTGGCCCTATCTTAGTCAGACGTATATTGAAATTATTGTATTTCTACAATATTTTTAATTTAATGTTAAATAAGTAGTAAAAGTCAATTTTAGTCAGACGAATATTTAAAATCTTGTCCTTAAACAATATTTTTTTATTTAATTTTATGTAAGTAGTAATAGTCAACATTAGTCAGACAAATAATTAAATTCTTGTATTTATACAATATTTATTTATTTAATTTTGCCAAAGTGGTAATAGTCAATTTTAATCAGACATAAAATTCAATACTTGTATTTCTACAATAATTATTTTACCTAAGTAGTAATATTCAATTTTAATCATACGTATAATTTAATTCTTTTGTTTATTCAATAATAAATTCTTGTATTTATACAATATTGATTTATTTACAAAAGATTTTTGTTTATACACAATTAATCAGACATAAATAATTAAATTTATGTATTTCTTTAATATTTTGTCATTTAATTTTACCAATGTAGAAATAGTCTATTTTAGTCGGACTTATAATTAAATTCTTGTATTTATACAAAAATTATTTTATTTAAGTAGTAATAGTCAATTTTAGTCAGACGTATAATTAAATTCTTGTATTTATACAATTTGTTTTTATTTAATTTTCCCTAAGTAGTAGTAGTAGTAAAATTTTAGTCAGACAAAATTTTCTAATTTTTTTTTTATTTTCAATGTTTAGTAGTAAAAAAATTTTATTAAACTAGTAGAAGAAGAAATGGTAGTCAGTCAAAAACATTAAAAATTTTTAAGTTTATGAATAGTAGTGATAAAAAGTTTAAGTCAGACAAGAAGCTGTCAGTGGTAATAAAGAATTTTACTAGACAAATCGTTTTAATCTTTATATTTAATGATCAGTTGTAAAAAAAATTTTTAGTCAGACGTAAAATTTTACAGTGGTATTAAAGAATTTTGCCAGACAAATAGTTTTATTAAATAAATAATCAAAAGTAAAAAAAATTGGATTTAATTCTACGTGTATTTTTAGTCCAAATGTAATGATAAATGATTTAAATTTAGTCCAAATGATTTATATAAAAAATTTAGATTATTTTTTTTTGTATTGAATATTAAAAAATATTTTTTTAGGGTTAAAAAAATTCTCATTTATTTCGAACGCTTTTAATTTCTTTTGACTTGCAAAGATACGAATCTGCAGGACTTCATTAAAGTACATCCCCCTCTTTGAACTTTTCTGTCCCTCTTTCTCTTTCTCTCTCTCTCTTTTTCGCCCTTTCTTTCTCTCTTTCTCGCTCCCTTTTCGTTCTCGCACTCTCTCTTTCTATTCTCTCTGGTGTTGCACCCAGGCTCACCTAATGGAAATTGATTACCGCAAAAAGACGATATCTAAATCATGCTGCACGCCTTCTCTATTTCCCTCTTCGTCGCTTGCTCTTTCTTTTTCTCTCTTTTTTTGCTTCCTCTTCACTTTGCTCATCTTTACGATTCTATGAAAAACATTATATAAATAGAAAAGCCTTTTTCGACAGAATAATTTCACAGGCAACTGTACCTTATCTTCAATCCTAACTTATGATCTCAATCAGCAATTACTTTTACTCGATAGATATTTTTTCCGGTCGTGATAAAAATTTCTCTCTCTCTCTCTCTCTCTTTCCTTTTCTTACTCTTTCTTTTTCTGTTTCTCTTTTTGATCCTGTCTTTTTTTTTCTTTTTTTCTCTTTCTATTTTTCTAATTTTTTTTTTCTATTTTTCTTTTCACAGTAAATCGTGAGGTATTAAAAAGTGTTGCAGATTAAATTAACACCAAAAAAGATTAAAATAATCAATTTTGGTGTTCTTTTTTACAATGAATGAAATTTTAGTTCATTACATTTTTTTATAACTATAAAACATGAAGATATCAATAACTCCGAGTCTTCGACTCGGAGTCATCGATTTCTTCATGTTTTATAATAATTAAAGATAACCGACAGATAAAATCATTATTTTATATTATAAGAATATTATACTTCTTCAAAATTATTTTCATTATTTCAATTCAATTATTATTTTCAAAAAATTTTAACTACAATTTTACTTTATATCAATTATTTTTAATAATTTTCGAAAAAGTCCTTTGGCAATTTTCAAATCCATTTGTTAACAATATTCAATTTCACGAAATTTCAATTATTCCTAAATTCTTTAATTAAATGCATATTAGAAAATAAAAACTTCAAATAATATAAAAGAAAATTCACTTAAACTTTTTCAAAAAAATTAATTTCAAAATTTAATTATTTCTAAAAATTCACGCTATATTGCTTTTAATATTCAATTATAATCTAAAATTTTAACTGAAATTCATTTTTATGAAATGAAAATCAATATTTATTAGAAAATTCTACAAGAATTTAATTAATTAAATGCAAAAGTAATTATTGAATGATTAAATGTTTCTCAAAATTCAATTCTCATAAAGAATTTTATTAACAAATTTTTAAATAATTGAATTCTTTTGTCGAATTTTATTAAAACTTGCATTGAACATAATTACTTTTTTCAAGGAATTCAATTATAATTGTATAAAAAATAATTGAAAAGCTGCGATGAGTTTTATTATCAGTAAAAATAATTGAATCCTTAAGAAGAATTTTATTGCTCTTGAAAATAATTAAATTTCTGCAATAATTTGTAACTTCTCTAAAATTAAATTTTTTGCTAGTGTTTTTAACTAAAATTCTTCAATAAATCCCTTATTTTTAATAATTTTTAAAAAAGTTCATTGAGAATTTTCAAATTCATTCGTTTACAATTCAATTTTACAAAATTTCAATTATTCGGAAATTCTGCTATTAAATATTATATTAAAAAATAAAAACTTGAAATAGTTTTAATAAATATCCTAATTAAACTTTTAAAAAGAATTAATTCTACAGAATGGTTTGTCAAAAATATAAAAAATTAAGAATTTCAATGATTTTAGTTTCAAACTTTTTCAAAATTTAATTATTTCTAAAAATCCACGTTCTGAAATTCATTTTTAAAACCATTTTTGTTAGTAAATTCTACGAGAAATCAATTATTTAAATGCAAAAATAAGTAATTTATTATTAATTTCATATTTCTTGAAATTAAATTCTCATAAAAAATGTTATCAATAAATTTTTAAATCATTAGGATATTCTTTGGACGACTTTTAATGAAATTTTTCAGAATAATCACATTTTTTTAGGAATTCGATTAAAATTGCATTAAAAATAATTGAAATTCTGCAATGAGTTTTATTATTTATGAAAATAATTGAATAGTTGCAAAGAATTTTATTATTTATAAAAATAATTGAATTTCTGTATAAACGTTAATATTTATGAAAATAATTGAATTATTGCGAAGAAATTTATAAAAAAAAATTGGTAAATAATTGAATTCCTGTAAAAATTTTTATTATTTATGAAAATAATTGAATGTTTGCGTAGAATGTTATTCAATTTTTTTTTAATAATGGAATTGTTTTGGAAAACTTTATTGAAATAGTAGATATTGAAAATCATTGAATTTTAGAAAACTTTTGAAAATAATTGAAATTTTAAGAAGAATTTGATTAAAATTTTGTAAAATAAATGAATATTAGAGAAGAATTTTATTATTTATAAAGAGAATTGAAATTTTGACGAGAAATTTTTTTTAAATTTTTTAACACAATTGAATTTAGTAACTATGTTACTAAGTTAGTTAGTAAGTTAGTTACTAACTTACTATTCTCCCTGAAGAAGCTAAAATCGTTGAATTTTTACAAATCGTTGACTTTGGTGTTTTATTTGAATTAAAATTTCATTCATAGTTAAAAATAACACCAAAATAGATTATTTTAATCCTTTCTGGTGTTAATTAAATCCTAGAGGGATCAAACTGTTGCAGATTATTTTAATCCATTCTGGTGTTATTTTAACACCTCACGTTTTACTGTGTTTTTTTCACTTTCTATTTTTCTTTCCTTACTTATCTTTCTTCTTTCTCTTATTACTTTTTTACGATTATTTATATTTTCCAAAAAAACGAAATTAAAAATTGTCAATCTTTCCACGAGAATAGATAATATTTTACAAGAAGAAATTAACTTCTGTCAAATTTAGAAAACATTACTATTTTATAAATTCTATTCGGAGATTAAAAAATCCCTTGAATCATTTACACAAAATTCGTTAGAGTCTCTCTTAATTCGATTTCCTTTCTTTTTCGAAATAATAAATGTCGATAATTTTATTAATATGCTTTTCGAGACAGTTCTTTTGATTCGAGGAATTAGAATTTTTTTAATAATTTTATATAGTAATGAAATATATTTTCTTTTATGAAAATTAAATAAAAATTAACCTTCAAATTGTGGGTGATTTTTACAGAAGTGGCATAACTTGTGAAAAATTATAAATTAATTATCCAGTAGTAAAAGAAATTTAAAGTCAGATTGAGTATTTTAAATTTGTAAGTTAATGATCAGTAGTATAAATATATTTTTAAGTCAGCCAAAAAATTTTCAGTGGTATTATAGAATTTTAAGGACAAAACGTTTTAAAATTTATAAGTTAACGATATCAGTAGTGAAATAAATCTTTAGTCAGACACATTTTACATTTGTAATTTTTATATTTATGACAAAAAATTACCATATAAAAGTTTCGATATAAAAAAAATATTTGTTTTTTGTCTGGAAAAATTTTCCATGGGCTTCGAGAGAAAATGCATCAATATGTGTAGGAGTTGAGACGATTTTTTAAAATTCGTCAGGAAGTGGATTTAGTGTCAACGTCTTATGGGACTTCTTTTGGTGACACTTTATATATATACATATAGTTTATGAATATAGTCTATGTACTATAACTATATACGTCGTTGCACTTGCAAGTACAGTATTCTTGATCCCGTAGGATGAACTCTGGACTTACGACTAAAACGTGGCAAGATTTACACCGAAACTTAAGTCCGAACTAAAGATTTATTACCGCTTCCACTGTCTCCAAAGCCTCGACTTTCGCATACGACTCTGACTCGAGAGGGAATACCCTGCATTTTTATGCTGCCATTATATCATCGCAATTCGTGATTTATGACAAAAATTTAATTATTCCTCCCGAAATAAAAAAAAAAAACATTATTCGTTTTATGTTTGGAAATGAAAAATCATTTTGACTCTGACTTTCATTTTCACTATAAATTTGATTTTGCCATTGATTTTTAAAGAGAACGTCAAAGTCAAAATCGAATTCGAGTCAAATTTAAAGTAGTATAGGACAATTTTAATATGAAAATGAAATAGTACTAAGGATTAATAGTCAATTTTAGTCGTACGCATAATTAAATTCTTTTACTTACTCAAAAATTATTTTACCCAAGTAGTAATAGTCAATTTTATTCAAAAGTACAATTAAATTCTTTTCCACAATCAATAATTATTTTACATAAGTAGTAAAAGCCAATTCTAGTCAGACGTATAATTAAATTCTTGTATTTCTACAATATTTTTTTTTACTTTTATCTAAGTAGTAATAGTCAATTTTAGTCAGACGTATAATTAAATTCTTGCATTTCTACAATAATTATTCTACCAAAGCAGTAATAGACAATTTGAGTTAGACGCATATTTAAATTCTGGCGATTTATACAATATTTTCATATTTAATTTTACCTAAGTTAAGTAGTAATAGTCAATTTTAGTCAGACCTACTTTTCAATTCTTATATTTATACAATAAGTATACAGATTTTTTTAAGAAAATTAAATTGAGACAAAAATTCTTGTATTTATACAATAATTATTTTTTCTAAGTAGTAGTAGCCCTATCTTAGTCAGACGTATATTGAAATTATTATATTTCTACAATACTTTTAATTTAATGTTAAATAAGTAGTAAAAGTCAATTTTAGTCAGACGTATAATTAAATTCTTGTCTTTAAACAATATTTTATTGTTTCTAAGTAGTAATAGTCAATTTTAGTCAGACATATAATTCACTTCTTTTCTTTATTTAATAATTATTTTACCTAAGTAGTCATAGTCAATTTTAATCAGACTTACAATTAAATTATTTTCCTCAATCAATAATTATTTTACATTGTTATATATTTAAAACATTTAAATAGTTTAAAATACGTAGTACAAAACATTTTTAGTCCGACACAATTGAATTCTTGTATTTCTGCAATATTTTTGTATTTAATTTTCACAAAGTAGCAATAGTCAATTTCAGTCAGACGTGTAAATAAATTCTTGTATTAATTGAATTATTATCTTAGCTAAGTAGCAATAGCTATTTTTAGTCAGACTTATAATTAAGTTCTTGTATTAACACAATTTTTTTATTTAATTTAGCCTAAGTAGTAATAGTCAATTTCAGTCAGACATATAATTAAATTCTTGTATTTAAAGAATATTTTCTTTTTATTTAATTTTATCATGTAGTAATAGACCATTTTAGTCAGATGTGAAATTAAATTTTTGTTTTTTTTAATATTTTCTAATTTAATTTTATCAAAGTAGAAACAGTCAATTTTAGTCGGACCTATAATTAAATTCTTGTATTTATACAATAGTTTTTTATTTAATTTGCCCTAAGAAGAACAGTCAAATTCAGTCAGACGTATAAGTAGATTCTTGTATTAATTGAATTATTATTTTAGCTAAGAATTAATAGTCAATTTTAGTCAGGCCAATAATTAAATTTTTGTACTTATACAATAATTATTCTACCTAAGTAGTAATAGTAGATTTTAGTCAGACGTATAATTAAATTCGATAGTATTTATACTCTAATTATTTTACTTAAGTAGTAATGGTAAATTTGATTCAGACACAACATTTTAAGTTTGTAAGTAATTTATAAGTAGTTAAAAAAAATTTAGTCAAAAAGACTTTTCTAATTTTTATTCTATTTTCAATGTTTAGTAGTGAAAAAATTTTTTAAAACTAGTAGTTTTTACATTAGTTACACAGAGTTTTTAAGAATATTAAATTGATACGAACCAGTATCAAAATTCTTCTTTTATACAATATTTTTTATTTGACTTTACTTAAGTAGTAATAGCCAATTTAAGTCAGACGTATAATACTATTCTTTTACTTATTGAAAAATTAATTTACCTAAGTAGCAATAGTCAATTTTATTCAGACGTACAATTAAATTCTTTTCCTCAATTAATAATTATTATGCATAAGTGGTAATAGACAATTATAGTCAGACTTATTTTTAAATTCTTGTCTTTAAACAATATTTTTTTATTTAATGTTTGCTAAGTCAATTTTAGTCAGACAAATAATTAAATTCTTGTATTTATACAATATTTCTTATTTTTTTGTTTCATATTTAATAATTATTTGACCTAAGTAGTAATAGTCAATTTCAGTCAGACGTTTAATTAAATTTTTGTATTTAGTCAATAATTCTTATACTTAAGTAGTAATAGTCAATTTCAGTCAGACGTATATTTAAATTTTTGTTCTATACAATATTTGTTTATTTTATTTTACCAAAGTAGTAATAGTCAATTATAGTCAGACGTAAGATTAAATTATTGTATTTCTACAATATTTTTAATTTAATTTTACCTAAGTATAGTAATAGTCAATTTTAGTCAGACGTATATTTAAATTTTTGTTGTATACAATATTTTTTTATTTTATTTTACCAAAGTAGTAATAGTCAATTTCAGTCAGACGTATAAATAAATTCTTGTATGTATACGAAATTTTTTATTTAATTTTTCTCATGTAATAATTTAACGTTCAAGTCAAAATCAAAGTTATAGTGAAAATGATAGTCAAATAATTCAGTTGTTAACAATTGAAATAGTTTAATTAATTCGTGATAACAATAATTATTATAATTATAATAATATTTATAATTAAAAGAATTCATTCGTTAACGAATAAAGGAAATAATACTTTTTTTCGAATCACAATAGAGGATGAAACAATCCTTTTTTTTGAAACATCATGAACATCTCTGATCGAAGTTCCCAATTAAGAGGCATGACTTACCGACCACTGTGGCTGTCAAATGTATTGTCAACAATGGACATTGTGGTGGAACATTAAAAATGGGGACAAAACTTTCGCTGATGAATGGGAAAAATAAAAAAGGATAGTTGACGGGGTGCGCCAGCCTCTATCACCACAGGGGTTGGCCTGTTGTTTGTCCGGAAACACACGCAATGTGAAGTCATCCTTCAAACGCGTGACTTACGCGCCCAAAAGCCCAATGCTACACCCTTGATGTATATATTGTACATAAATTATCTCGGAAAGATCATCGACCACATTTACTAATGTGTACGACCGTGTGCATGTTGTGTGTGTGTGTTTAGGATCAATATACGATTTTCCCATATGCACACAAGCAGTAGGAGCAACAACATCAACAAATCGTAATTGACGTTTAATTCAACGTCTCTGATTTAGTAAAATTCACCATTTTTCTGCTCTGAGAAATAATATAAATTATTGAAAATTGTATTATTATATTATATATATTATATTAATCGTATAAATTATTTGTTAATCATATAATGATTATTTATTATTTTTAATTATTATTTGTTAATCATGAGTCAAAACGCGTCAACCGTGAATAGTGAATATTTCCGAGATATTTGCACTATTTTAGAAAAAAATTAATAACTCATTACTGTTTTGCTAGAAATTAATGGCAATTTTTTTGGTAGTCATTGAATATCCACTCTTTTAAATAAACTTAATAGTGAAAAAAAATTTTGAAAAATTTTTAATTTTTAATAACAATTTTATAAACAATTAGTGTTTTTTATGCTTTCTAGAGCAAGGATTTCAATGAAATTTATATGTAAGATACATTGAACCTACATCTTTATATTCCCGAAAAAAAAAATTTGTATTTCCAATTACAACCGGAGATTTTGAATTTTTTGTTGCGCCGTGCGCCGTCTGCTCGTTTACCGCGGCATTTATCACAGCAATGGATGCCACGATGACGGCGCACGGCGCAACAAAAAATTCAAAATCTCCGGTTGTAATTGGAAATACAAATTTTTTTTTCGGGAATATAAAGATGTAGGTTCAATGTATCTTACATATAAATTTCATTGAAATCCTTGCTCTAGAAAGTATAAAAAACACTAATTGTTTATAAAATTGTTATTAAAAATTAAAAATTTTTCAAAATTTTTTTTCATTATTAAGTTTATTTAAAAGAGTGGATATTCAATGACTACCAAAAAAATTGCCATTAATTTCTAGCAAAACAATAATGAGTTATTAATTTTTTTCTAAAATAATGCAAAAATTTTTTATTATAAAAAAAGGTATAAATATTTAAAAATTTGAAAAACGGTTAAAAGTGTTTTTTTGGTTTGCTGTGAACTACAGATTTTCATAAATGTTTTGACTTTTCCAAAACTATAAAAAAAATGTATTCACGGTTGACGCGTTTTGACTCTCATATAATGAGTATTTATTATTTATAATTATTATTTGTTATTAATAATGATTATTTATTATTTATAATCATTATTTGTTATTAATATTAACACTGTTTACTTGAAAGCATCAAATTGCAACGAATTGATACCAGAAATTTAGATAAAATCATAAATTGATCCAAATTTTTTGTATCAATTTAATTTACTCTTGTATCAATTTGATACTTTTAAGAAAAGTGCGAATAACTTATAAGTCATAATAATTATTTACTCTAAATAATAATTATTTATTAATTACTTTAAAATTGAATCAGTTAAAAAAATCTACTGAAACAGCAGTTATTTTTAATTGACAATCAGTTATTTTTCACTAAATGATCAGTAGAAATATTTCTATTTGAATTAGTGACTGACTTTTTGCTTCTAAGTTTTACTTAAATATTTTAAAATAAATTGAATTTAAAAAAAATTGCAAATAGAATTTTCATAAATAAATAAACTTCAAAAGGTTTTAATTTAAAATTTAATAAAATTTTAATTTTGATTGCATTTAATTAGAAATTTCGGGGCGGTATCAATTGCCCTCAATTCAACTGTATACAGGAAAACTGCCCACAATAAACTGCATACTGGAAAACTGCATACAAGCAAATTTTAATAATAAAATTATTAAATTTAATTTGAAAACTGTATAAATCTAAACTGCATACCGTTAAACTGCACATAGGTAAACTGCACACAAGTCTAATTTTCTATTAAATTTATAAATAATTAATATTAAAAAACTCTACACAGTTAAAGTGTACATTGGTAAACTGCATACAAACTAAATTAAAACAATTAAAATAAAAATTTATTTATTGTTCAATTGCACACCGTTAAACTGAACATTGCTCAACTGCATACAAAATAAATAATTACAAATTTAAAAAATTTAATGTATTGTCAAATTGCACATCGGTAAACTGCATACATATCAACTGTATACAGCTAAGTTCTCTTCTATAAATATATTCGCAACTGTCAACTTCATAAAAGAGAACTTAGCTGTATACAGTTGAAATGTATGCAGTTTACCGATGTGCAATTTGACAATACATTAAATTTTTTAAATTTGTAATTATTTATTTTGTATGCAGTTGAGCAATGTTCAGTTTAACATTGTGCAATTGAACAATAAAATAAATTTTTAATTTAATTTTTTAAATTTAGTTTTGTATGCAGTTTACCAATGTACACTTTAACTGTGTAGAGTTTTTTAATATCAATTATTTATAAATTTAAATGAAAATTAGACTTGTGTGCAGTTTACCTATGTGCAGTTTAACGGTATGCAGTTTAGATTTATACAGTTTTCAAATTAAATTTAATAATTTTATTATTAAAATTTGCTTGTATGCAGTTTTCCAGTATGCAGTTTATTGTGGGCAGTTTTCCTGTATACAGTTGAATTGAGGGCAATTGATACCGCCCCGAAATTTCAAAGTACTTAGATTTTCAAAAAATTTTAATAATTCAAATTCTTCTGAAATTTGTCAAAATTTTTAATACATATTTAATTAATTATTAAAATTAATGGATTTATAAAAGAATTTTAGTTAAAAACACTAAAAAAAATTAAATTTTGGAGAAATTATAAATAATTATAAAAATTCAACTATTTTCAAAAGTAATAAAATACTTCTCCGAAATTCAATTATTTTCAAAAATAAATTTTGAATTTTAATACAATTCTTGGCAAATTTTCAATCATTTTCAAACATTTTTCCAAAAGAATTCAATTATTTATAAAATATTTTAATAAAATTGTATTCATTCTACAAAATTCAATTATTATCAAAAATTTTAATAAAATTCTTTTACAAAATTCAATTGTTTTCAAAAATTTTAATAAAATTCTTCTCCGAAATTCAATTATTTTTCAGAATTTTTCTTAGTTAAATAATTTTCAATATCTTCGATTATAATACATTTTTCCAAAAGAATTCAATTATTTATAAACGATTTTAATAAAATTCTAATCAAACATTAAATTTTTTTCAATTATGATAAAAATTTTTCAGGAATTCAATCTATTTATAAATCTTTTATAGATTTCCTCGCAAGAATTCAATTATTTTAATAACTAATAAAATTTTTTACAAAGATTCAGTTATTTTCAAAAAATTTTATAGAATTCTTTTACAAACATCAATTATTTCCAAAAATTTTTAGTTATTTTAAAAAATTTTCCTTAGTTCAATGATTTTCAATATCAATACTATTTTAATCAAATTTTTCAAAAGAATTTAATTATTTAAAAATTAAAACAAATTTTAATAAAATTCTACATTAACATTTAATTATTTTCATAAATAATAAAATTCCACAGGAATTCAATTATTTACAAATTTTTTATACATTTCTTTGCAATAATTCAATTCTCTTCATAAATAATGAAACTCGTCGCAGAATTTCAATTATTTTAAGTACTATTTTAATCGAATTCCTCGAAATATTGTTTATGGAAATTTAATTTTTAAAAAACATTCAATTAATCAATAAATTATTTATTTTTTAATTAAATAATTAAATTCTTTTGGAATCTTCTAATAAAAATTGGTATAAAAATGAATTTTAATTAAAATTTTAGATAATAATTGAATATCAAAAGCATTGTATAGCATGAATTTTTAGAAATAATTGAATTTTGAAAAAGTTTTAAATTAAAATTTTGGCAAATCTAATTTTTTTATACTTTTATCTAACAATTTGGTAGAATTAATTTTTTTTTAAAGTTTAATTTAATTCTTTTGAAATTATTTCAAGCTTTTATTTTCTAATATACAATTGAAGAATTTACGAATAATTGATGAAATTTCTTAAAATTGAATATTGTAAACAAACGGATTTGAAAATTGTCAAAGAACTTTTTCAAAAATTATTCAAAATAATTAATTTGAAGAAGAATTTTAGTTAAAAATTCTAGAAAACAATAATTAAATTAAAATATGAAAATAATTTTGAAGAAGTTATATAGTAACAATATTCTTTTAATATAAAATAATGATTTTATCATTAGGTCATATTTAATTTTTTAATTATTATCCGAAAAAAGAAAATTTAATTGATTCAAATAACCGAATAATTGATTATTATCAATTAAATATTTCATTGAATTATTATTTAATAATAATTGAATAAATAATATTTATTGGAGTAAATTAAATGATATTCGCTTCGAATACTGAAATTATTTGTTTAAATATCATTTAATTGACTCTAATAAATATTATTTGATTCAAGTAAATATTTAATTGATAATAGTCAATTAATCCGTTATTTGAAACAAATAAATTTTTTGCTCAGTGTAGAAAACATGAAGAAAACGATCACTCCGAGTCTTCGACTCGGAGTGTTCGTTTTCTTCATGTTTTCTAATAATATTCTTCTAAGTTGTTGTTTTTTTTTTGAAAAAGGTTTGGATTTGAATGTATTGAAGAGTTTGAATTCCTACGGAAAAATAAAGAATAAATATTTATTTTTACTGTGTTGATGTTTTCGAATAATTTTCCAATTAAAGAAATTCGTCAACATTTTTCTAATTAAATAAAGTTTTGTTTTCGGTAATATTTTGATATTAATGCGAGTGTTAGATTTTTAATTTAATGCCCTGAACTTGCGCCGCTTCAAAAAAGAGAGGGAGGGTGGGAGAGTGAGAGTGAGAGAGAAGAGGCGGAAGGAATAAAGTAAAAGTATCGATATCGCCGGCCTTTAGTGCCCCTTTTGTAACGTGGGTCGGTCTCCCCATTGGATTAGAAGACCCCATAGAGGGAAAAATGTAATATAAAAGGCTTATGAGCTAAGCTGTTAATATGTTGTACAACGGCCAAGGAAACTATGTATATATTACTATAATGTACAAACATATGTCCTTGTAATCTTTTTGCCGCCTAAAAATGGCTTTTGCGGCTAACTTATTGACCTATAGTTCTTAGGTCATTTAAATTTTACCATTTCGCACATTTTTTGTTTCTTTCCTTTTTTCTCTACTTCTATTTACTCTTTTATTTTTTAAAAATAATTTTTTTAATTTTTTTTTTTATATTTTTTGCCTTGTTTATTAATTTTTACTTATTTACTTTTTTTTTGCTTTTTTTACTTTGTTTATTTATTTCTACTTCTTTATTTTTTTCTACAATGTTTTTATTTTTATTTTTTTATTTACTTTATTTTTACTTTGCCTACCTTGTTTATTTATTTCTACTTCTTTATTTTTTTGCCTTGTTTTTATTTCAATTTTTTTAATTTACTTTATTTTTACTTTTCCTACCATGTTTATTTTTTTTCTACTTCTTTATTTTTTTCTACCTTGTTTTTATTTCTATTTTCTTTATTTACTTTATTTTTATTTTTCCTACCTTATTTATTTTTTTTCTACGTTTGTTATTAACTTTTTTCCGCTCTATTTAATTAAATTTTTGACAATATTTATTTACTTTTACTTTTTGTCGTTAAAAATGAATAATTTACAGTTTGTCATTATTGAATTTGTGCTGGAAAAAATTCAGCTTTTTTTTGTTTTTAAATCTTAATAATAAATCTTTTTGATATTAAATTTGTTCGACAAGCCTTTTTCTTTCATTTAATAAGCAATTTTTATTATTATTTGATTTCAATTTACTGCTCACTAGAGAGAAATGAAAAGTTCCAACTCACTTCTATTAGCAATTCAATATTCCTTCCACTCTCTTTTTCCTTGTTGGTTTTCTCAGTGTGCCGTGTATGAATATTCCATATTACGGTAACTTCCTTTCCGTTTCATTTGTTTCCAATTTTGAGATTTTCTTTATTATTTTCCGTGTCTCTTCTTTTTTCTGTGGTTTTTTATTTTAAGTTATAAGTCTCTTTTTTTTTATTAACTCTACAGGAGAAGAAAACTTGGAAAACGGTAATAAATATTAAAATATGTTTTTCTAGCAAATAATTTTCTATTTATTTTATTTTTTAATGCTTAATTTTATTTATAATAAATTGAAGTATAAAAAATCTAATATTTAATTTTCGAAAAAATTGTTATTAAAAAAAATTTTAATATTTAAATATTTGTTTTCGTTCGCTAGGAAAAATAATGTGTATAAGATAGGAATTTGTGAAAGATTCCTTAGATGAATCAATAGTAAACAATTTTGCACGGATCGTTTGATATTTAAATATAAACTGGTCCAGGGTATTTTCACAAGGACCCCAATCGAGCAATACTTACATTGTTTGCCCCATTTGTGTATGAATTTACGCCCATTGACACGAAGTGAATTTCTCGCGTGTGCAATGGAACAAACACGTGTCGGCACGTGTCTCAAAACTAATTGAGATATGAAATTTATTTGGTGCCGACCTGTCAGTACCGATATTCGTCTTTTATGTTTCAAAATTAACGCAACTTCTCCTCACACAAACACAAATTAATTTTTACTATTTTTTTAAACCAAAAAAAAAAATTCTAAAAAAGAAAAAAGTAAAAGTTTTTTTTTCAAATTTTTATAATAATTGAAACCGTCTATTTTTTTAAAGATATTAAGGTAGAATATTTTCAAAAATTTTAACAAATAAATTCGTAAAATTAACTATTTAAAAATATTTCTAAATAATTTTTGAAAGACAATAGTTTTACAATTACATAAACAATTAAAAAAAGCAACAAAATTGAAATTTAATAAAATCATTTAAAAAATAATTTAAATTTAGTAAAATCTTTGAAAAATAATTGAAATTTGATAAAATCTTCAAAAAATGATTGCGATTTTCAAAAATATAAAAAAAATCAAATTTTTAAAGAATTTTAATTATAAATAATTTTTCAAAAATTCTAAAATAGTAAATTTTTCAAAAATTTTAATTTACTTTGTTCGAAGGTAATTGAATCTTAAAAAAATTATGATAAAACAATTCTAAGAATTCGTATTTGATAAATATTGTAATGTAATTTTTCGAAAATAATTGAAGAATTTTGTATATTTCAAAAAAAAAAAGTTTTTTTAAAGAATTTCAATGAAAAATTTTAAATATGATTATTTTCTCCAAAAATTTTAAAAAGAATACTAAAAAATTTTAATTTTACTATTTTGTGTATGTATTTGAATTTTCGGAAATATTGAAAATATTGAATATCGAAAATATTGCAAATAATTGAATTTTAAAGAATTATAATGAAATAATTCAGAAAATTACTTTTTTCAAAACTATTTTAATATTATTTTTAGAACCTAATTTTCATTAATTTTCATTTTTATTGTATTTACATTTGAAGATTATTCATTAAAATTTTTGAGAATTCAATTATTTCCAAAATTTTCAATTAAAATTCTTTAAAAGTTAATTTTCAAAAATTTTAATAAATTACTTGAAAAAATGATTTATTTTCAATTAAATTTTGCAAAAATTTCAATTCTTCAAACTTCAAAATCTTTTTAATTGTATATTTTAAAAATTTAATTAGAAAAATTATTCAAAAATAAATTTTCAAAGATTTATTGTCTATAGTTATGCTTTTTACACAATAAAAATCGAAATAAGTTTGCATTTTATACTAAAAATATGGTATTTTGTCGCAAAATTTGGAAGAAAAGTCGAAAAAGTTGCATTATTTGAAAATAGTCGAAAAAAGTCGAAAAAGTCCGAATATCCGATGCCTGAAAATATTTACTAATTAGAATTATTAACTTACATTTTGCTTTTGAATTAGTAAATTTTACTATATTAATTATTATTATTAGTAATTTATTATTAATTGAAAAGCAAAAAGTCAATCACTAATTTTAATTATTAACCATTTTTACTAATTTAAATATTAATTATAAATAAATTCATTGTTTTGTAATTTTTCCCTAATAATTACCAAAATTGTAAAATTTTGAACGTATAATTATCAAAAAAAAAAAAAAAAACTTTAGCTAACGTTAAAGTATTTATAGACATTTATTTATAAGTTTTATAATTTTTTTTATAATTCATTTCACTAATTCATTTTCAATCTTTGAAAAATTTTTCCTTCCTTTTTTTTGAATTCTCATTTTAAGACAGAAAGTTCCATATACGATTTTGAATTTAAACTAAAATTTCACACACACAGAGATATGAATAGAATGACAGCCACGGTATTCACAATATATTAATAAATAAAGAAGCGCGCACATATGGCGCAAGTTATAAATTCCAAATCGTTCGATCGCTCTCTTATCATTTTCTTCTTTACACATACACACTCACACACACCGATAAATACTTATTTATCGCTTTTTTAAAAAAATGTTGATATTATTAAACACTTATATTAAAACTGTCAGAGTTGATTTTATTGTAGAAAAGAAAGGGTTTGTGTGGAAATTTTTTTGAGACTGACAAAATTAATGTGGCATTAGCGCATTGAATTATGAGTTACTATTTTTAGTTTTTGACGATATGTGATATCTCTATAAATGTTCATGTCCAACTATGCATTAAGAGAAATTCTATTCTCTGTGTACACAACGTGTCACTGCCAATTGTCTTTTTATATATATATATATATTTAACAATTGCTGAGGGGGAAAAATGCTTTTATTTAGTTTTAATGATGATAATAATAAATGTCGATTTTTAGCAAATTATCGTTTCATTATACCTAATATAAATGCACTAAATATTGCTTTGAAAAATATTGGTCAAAAATAAATGTGCCAAATGAGTGGTGTGTGCAATTATTTTTCTTTTCTTCTTTTATTAAAATAAAATCGATGTATGAAGGAGAAACAAATTTTTTAATCGAGCTATTTTATTTGAATTTGAATTTTATATTTGAATTTTTGTGGTGTGAGGAATTAGGGTCAAAATTAGGTGAAAGATACAAAAAAAATTAGGCGAAGGAAAAAAATACTGAATACAGAGAAATATTTTTATATTAAAAATTTTTGTCTCAATTTTATATAATTGTTATAAAAGAAAAAAAACTAACACTTGTTGACAATTTTGAGGTGAAATTTTAGAAGTTTCAATTTTATGAAGATATTGTCAGACTAAAAATTGACTTTTTACTGTTAAAAATAACTTTTGTCTGACTGAAAACTGTTTTTACTACTGAAATATTTTTTTTGACTAAGATTTTTTAATACTTATTCGAAACAAACGAATTTAAATATTTTGTCTGACTTAAAATTCACATTACTACTGAAATTGTTTGTTTGACTGTAAATATTTATACCACTGATTCTCATCGTACTAATTTAAAAATGTTTTTTCTGACTAAATTTTTTTTTACTACTGATAATTAAGTTACAATGTTTAAAACGTTTTGTCTGACAAAATTTTGTAATTTGTAATACTACTGAAATATTTTTGTCTGAAAAATATTTTTACTACTGATAATTAACTTACAATGATCAAAACTTTCTATTTGATAAAATTTTGTAATATTACTCAAATTCTTATGTCTGACTAAAATTTTTTTTACTACTGATCAATAATTTACAATTTTTAAAACAATTTACAATTTTTAAATTTTTTTCCGTCTGACAAAATTCTACAATGCCACTGACAATTTTTTGCCTTACTTAAATTTTTTTCTTACTTATAATTTAATTACAAACATAAAATATTTTGTCTGACTTGAAATTCATTTTACTACTGATTAGAAAAACCGATTCTAAATTTATAATTATTGACACGTTTTGTCTGACAATAATCGTTTATACCACTGAAATTATTCATCCGCCTGCAAATATTTATACCACTTACTCTCAAGTTACTATATTAAAAATAGTATGTCTAATTAAAATTGTTTTTACCACTGATCATAAACTTACAAATTTTTTAATTTTTGTCTGAGTGAATTTTTTTTACTACTAACTGTACAATTAAGCTTCTTTGAAAAATTTATTCTGATTTTAACACTGATTACAGAAATTAAAATTACTTTTGTCTGACTGAATTTTCTTATACTACTGAAATACGTTTTTAAAATGTCTGACTAAAATTTTTTTTACCACTTAGAATATTTAAAAAGTTTTTAATGACAAACTTCTGTAATATTAGTGAAATCTTTTTGTCTGACTAAAATTGTTTTTACTACTGATCATAAACTTGTAAATTTCAAAACGTTTTGTCTGAGAAAAATCTCTAATACTACTTAGAGTCAAAATTTGTTGTCTGACTAAAGTTGTTTTTACTACTGGTCATAAACTTGCAAACTTTAAATATTGCGTCTGACTGAATATAGATTTTACTACTGATTTTGTATAATTAACATTGTTTAAAACTTTTTTTCTGATTAAAACTTATCTGTACTACTGATTCTAAAAATAATTTTTCAAAGCATCCTTGGGGGCAAAAACGAATACTAGGAATTAAATAATTAATTAAAACCAAAAAACAGAATTTGTCTGCCTGAAATTATATTTACCACTGATTCTAATCTCATTATTTTCAGATTATTTAATTTTATCAGGGTTGCCACAGGTCAGGGAAGTCAAGGAATTCAGGGAAAAGTCAGGGAAAGTAAAATTGGTCAGGGAAGTCAGGGAAAAGTCAGGGATTTTTAGTAAAAGTACTGGGAAGAATTGAATTTTAAAAATTCATGGAAAAACTCTGAATTTTGATGTTTTTTTGTTTGCCTCGTAAACCTTTGAAATTACCACGAATTTTAATACAAAACCTTGAATTTTATCTATTTCAGACAATAATTTCTTTTTAAATAACTTAATTTTACAAACAGTATCATAAAATTATGACTTGTAAATTATTTAATAAATCATTTTTACAATTTTCATAAATACTAGATTGATAAAAAAATTTTAGTAAAAAATACTTTAAAAAAATTGAATTTTCAAAAAGTTAGAAATAATTCCAGAAATTCAATTAATTTCAAAAGTAATAAAATTTTTCGCAGAAATTCAATTATATTCAAAAATTAAAAAAAAAATTCTGGTCATTTCAATTATATCTTTAAAAATAATAAAATTCTTCTCTAAAATTCAATTATGTTCAAAAATTTTTTAAAAATTCTCCTCAAAATTTCAATTATCTTTATAAAATAATACAATTCTTCTTCAAAATTCAATTATTTAGAAAAAATTTTAATTTAACAAAGTTCTTTTCAAGAATTCAATTATTTTTATAAATATAATAAAATTCTTCATCGAAATTCAATTATTTTAGAAAAATTTTAATAACATTTTTGGGAAAAGTTTTAATTATTTTCATAAATAATAAAACTCATCGCAGGATTTTAATTAATTTTTGATACAATATTCTAATCAAATTTTTCGATAAATGTAATTATTCTTAAAAATTTCATTAAAATTTGTCAAAATAATTGAATTATTTAAAAATTTGTTGATAAAATTCTTTATGAGAATTCAATTTTAACAATCATATAATTTATTCAATAAATTATTTATTTTTTAATTTAAATAGTCGAATTCTTCTAGAATTTTCTAATAAAAATCGATTAAAAAATGAATTACCGAATAATCGATTTATTATTTATGAAAATAATTGAATTATTGCAACGAATTTTATTACAATTTTTTCAAATATGTCATGAAATTTTTTGAGAAAATTTACTATTTTTTAAAAATAATTGAATTCTTGGGAAGGATTTTATTAGGATTTTTGTAAATAAATAAAATTTTTTTTGAAAAATTTCATGGTAATTTAAATTATAACAAAACATAAAGAAGACGATCACTCCGAGTCTTTGACTCGGAGTAATCGCCTTCTTTATGTTTTGTAATAATATTCTTATAAATTGTTGAATTTTAAAAAGGTTTGAATTTGAATGTATTGAAAAATTAAAATTCCTACGAAAAAATAATAATGATTAAATATTTATTTAAAAAAGAAATTATTGATGGTTTTGAATAATTTTACAATTAATGAAATTTGTAAATAAATGTAATAGAACATTTTTTTGTGTTTCTAATAGTTTTTAGAATGTATCAGAATATTTTTTAGGGTCAGGGAAAAGTGAGAATTTTGTCTGGAAATCAGGGAAAAGTCGGGGAAAAATAAAATTAAATATTTGTGGCAACCCTATTTATCCTTTTTTAGAACAAACTTTTAACTAAAGGAAAATACTTTTCTTCATTTATTTTTTATTTTAAGTAAAAAAAACTCCATTTTCCAGATTTCTCAAATTTTATAATCAACTTCGTTAAATTGTACCTATTTTTTTTTACATTTATTTCATACCAATTAATCTATTCACAGTTTTTCTAAGGATATCAAATTGAGACAAAAAAAGATTGACACTTTTATTGTCTCAATTTAATATCCTTGAGAAAATCTGTTAATTTTTTATATGATCTGCAGAAAAACAAAGATATATAAATAAAAATAACATTAATTTTATTTTTGACTGAAAGAGAATCTATTAAAAAAATCTTTTTGTCCTACTGAAATTTCATTTATCACTGATTATTAACTTATAAATTTTAAAACGTTTTGCCTGGCGTAAATTTTCTTTTACTACTGATTATAATTATAATTATAATTATAATATAAAAAAAATTATAAATGTTTCCTTTTATTTAAAAAAAGGATAAATTTATCACTTTCTTTTAAAAAAAATCCCCTAAATGGAATTTAAAAGAAAATAACAATTTTAAAACTGAAAGTAAGCGTAAATTTAAAAAAAGAGACACATAACGATGATTGTAAGTTACAAGTATCCTTGACCTGAAAGAAGATTGGAAAAAAATTTTTTTTTTGTCGTAAATTTCATCAAATTTACGACAAATTAAGGAGAAACAAAAAAAGTCTTATATTAAACTTGTTTCTTTCTATTTTTTTTTCTTTCCATTTTTACAGCTCGACATAAAAAAAAGAGAAGCGTTTGACAAATAAGAGAATCGAAAAATCTGTCGTATTATCGAATACGGGACACAGTGTAAACACAATATTGCTCGCGATTGCCCTGTAAATATCATAGTTGGATTTTGTTGCACGGCTTCAGTAGCCCGTAAACCAAGACATTAAATTTTATAATATTGCGAGCTCCCTTGTCTGATAGAAGCGCTGCCAACCATTTCTGACTCTCTTGCTCTCTCTCTCTTTCTCTCTCTCGTCTCTCTCGACCGAGCCCACGCAAGCCCGTCGCGCTTTTATTGGCTATTTACAGAGAAAATGGCCTCTAAATTAACTCTAGACTGTCGGATCACTACCTCTATATCGAGCAGCGGTATAAAAGTTTCGCCGCTTTCCTGTTATATAACGGGAAATCAAAGCGACAAGTTTAAATCTTATCAATTCATCCCACACTTCGACACACTTTTCATCAATCATTTTCTATAGAATCAATTGTTTTTTTCTCGTTTTTTTCATTATAGTTTTTTTATTAGTATGATTACTGTTTGAAATCTGAATGGGTGAAAATTCACTTAGAATATTTCAAAAAGTTATTCACGTGACAAAAAAATGAGTAGATATTTTCGTAATTTTATAATCAGTAGTAAAAAAATTTTCAGTCAGACACAATATTCAAAATTTGTAAGTGAAAGATCAGTAGTAAAAGAAAATTTAGTCGGACAAAAAGATTTCAGTAGAATTATAGAATTTTGTCAGACAAAACTGATCATTAAGTTACAAATTTTTGTATGACAATAACTTTCCGTCACACATTTTCAATTCGTTTTATTATAAGTAACAAAAAAAGTATTAGACAGACAAAAAAGTTTTTAGTGGTATTAGAGAATTTTGACACACAAAGCTTTTTTGAAATAGTATGTTGAGAATCGCTGATAAAAATAGTTACAGGCTATTATAATAGTTTTTCAGTAGTATAAGGCCATTATTGTCAGACAGAAAGTGTCATTAATTGTAAATTTGGCATCAACGTTTCTAACTAGTAGTAAAACGAATTTGTTTGTAAAAATGATAACTAGTGAAAATTTGGCATCAACGTTTCTAAATAGTAGTAAAACGAATTTGTTTGAAAAAAATGATAACTAGTGATAAAATTTTTTAACAGACAGAACATTTTAAAAACAGTAAGTTAATCATCAGTAGTAAAAGAAATTTTGCGTCAGACACAATATTTTAGGTTGAAAAATTTATAAAAAGTAACAAAGAAAGATTTAGTCTAGTAGTATTAGAGATTATTGGCTAATAAAGAGACTCTTAGTCATAATATAAGATTTTTGGAAGATTATAGTTTCATAATCAGTAGTAAATCCAATTTTAAGTCAGACTATTCTAATTCTAATTCTTCAATTTAAAAATTTTCTAATCAGTAGTATGGAAAAATTTTTTTCCGACACAATTTTTTTATAAAACTATAATTTTCCAAACAGTAGTACAAAATTTGTTCAGTGAGACATCCTTTTATATTTATTTTATGATAAGTAGTAAACAAATTTTTAGTCAGACATAATAAATATGTTTTGAATCAGTGGTAAAAATAGTATCAAAATGATTTAAGTAGTAAAAATGATTTTTGTCAGACAAAAAGTTTCAAAATTTATAAGTTTAATAATAATCAGTAGTACAAGAAATTTTAGTCAGACAAAACTTTTTAAATTTTCAAAGAATCAGTGGAAGAGAAAATTTTAGTTAGACATTTTAAAAACGTATTTCAGTAGTATAGGAAAATTTGTTTCAGTCTCTAATTTTAATTTTTATTATCAGTGATTAAGAAGGTTTAAGTCACACATAACATATTAAAAAATAATTATATATTATAATCAGTAGTATACTAAATTTTGAATCAAACACAAACTTTCAAATTAGTTTGTTTTGGTTTGGTAGTAAACAATTTTAGTCTAAAAAAATTTCACTAGTAAAAACACCTTTAGTCAGACAAAACATTTTCAAAATAGTAAAGATGGGAATCAGTGATAAAAATAGTTACAGTTGATTAAAATATGTTTTCAGTAGTATAAGGCGATTATTGTCAGACACTAAGTGTCATTAATTGTAAATTTTGTTTTCAACATTTCTAAACAGTAGTAAAACGAATTTTCTGTCAGACAAAAAGTTTTAAAATTTTATAAGTTTATAATCAGTAGTACAAGAAATTTTAGTCAGACAAAACTTTTTAAATTTTCTAATGATGGAATCAGTGGCAAAGAAAATTTTAATTAGACTTTTTAAAAACCAAATTGATTATAAAATTTGAGATTTCAGGAGATTGAAGTTTTTTGTACTCAAAATAAAAATAAATAAGGAAAAGTATTCATTTTTAATTAAAAATTTGTTCTAAAAAAGGATAAACAGGGTTGCCACAAATATTTAATGAAATTTTTGAGAATAATTACATTTATCGAAAAATTTGATTAGAATATTGTATCAAAAATTAATTAAAATCCTGCGATTAATTGAGTTTTATTATTTATGAAAATAATTAAAAATTTTCCCAAAAATGTTATTAAAATTTTTCTAAAATAATTGAATTTCGATGAAGAATTTTATTATATTTATCAAAATAATTGAATTCTTGAAAAGAACTTTGTTAAATTTAAACTTTTTCTAAATAATTGAATTCATGCGACAAATTTTATAAAACTCTTTTTAAATAATTGAATCTGTGATGAATTTTATTATTTATCAATCTAGTATTTATGAAAATTGTAAAAATGATTCATTAAATAATTTACAAGTCATAATTTTTTGATACTTTTTGTAAAATTAAGTTATTTAAAAAGAAATTATTGTCTGAAATAGATAAAATTCAATGTTTTGTATTAAAATTCGTGGTAATTTCAAAGGTTTACGAGGCAAACAAAAAAACATCAAAATTCAGAGTTTTTCCATGAATTTTTAAAATTCAATTTTTCCCAGTACTTTTACTAAAAATCCCTGACTTTTCCCTGACTTCCCTGACCAATTTTACTTTCCTTGACTTTTCCCTGAATTCCTTGACTTCCCTGACCTGTGGCAACCCTGATAAAATTAAATAATCTGAAAATAATGAGATTAGAATCAGTGGTAAATATAATTTCAGGCAGACAAATTCTGTTTTTTGGTTTTAATTAATTATTTAATTTCTAGTATTCGTTTTTGCCCCCAAGGATGCTTTGAAAAATTATTTTTAGAATCAATAGTATAGATAAGTTTTAATCAGAAAAAAAGTTTTAAAGAATATTAATTATACGAAATCAGTAGTAAAAACTATATTCAGTCAGACAGAATATTTAAAGTTTACAAGTTTATGTCCAGTAGTATAAACAACTTTAGTCAGACAAAAAATTTTGACTTTAAGTAGTATTAGAGATTTTTGTCAGACAAAACGTTTTGAAATTTACAAGTTTATAATCAGTAGTACAAGAAATTTTTGTCAGACAAAACTTTATAAATTTTCTAAGAATAGAATCAGTGTCAAAGAAAATTTTAGTCAGACATTTGAAAAAGGTATTTCAGTAGTAAAAGAAAATTTATTTCAGTCAAATAATTTTAATTTTGATAATCAGTGATCAAGAAGGTTTTAATCAGACATAACATATTAAAAAATAATAATATATTATAATCAGTAGTGTACTGTATTTTAAGTCAGACACAAACTTTTAAATTCGTTTGTTTTGAATTAGTAGTATATAAATTTTAGTCTACAAAATTTTTTTAGTAGTAAAAAGAAAAAGTAAAAAGAAAAGAATTAAAAAAAAATAAAAAGAAAAAAAAGAAAAAAGAATTAAAAAGAATTTTAGTCAGACAAAACATTTTCAAAATAGTAAAGATGAGAATCAGTGATATAAAAATTTTCAGGCGGACAAATTATTTTAGTAGTATAGGAGTTTATTGTCAGACAAAAATCTTAAAATGTTTTTAAACACTCATTTTCTAAATATCTATATTTTTCTTACTTAAAGTTTTATTTTTGACGAATTTTCATTTTTTTCTTGTCCCTTCCGTCGGGATAAAACGATAATGCACTGACCAGAAAACGCTAATCATTCATTAAATCATAATGAGCGGCGTAAAATTTTCACAGTGAAAGCGTAATGGCTGTAATTCTGTTTGCCGTTGGCTATACGAAAGTACAGGTCTTTGGGGCTGTATAAAGAGGGGACATTTGGACGTGAAATAGAAAAAAAAGCCAAAGGAAGCGGAGAGAGAAAAAGAAAGAGAGAGATAAAGAGAAAAAAGGACTATAAAGGAAAAAAGGATCAGAGACTTTTTTCATATAATTTCTAGATGAGAGAAAAAAGTGTCTCATGTATAAAAGAACTCGGTTATCTAGTTTTTTTGTTGCTAATTTTTTTCTTCTTGCTTATTTCGAAAATAAAATGACTGCACACAGTTTATTAGTCATTTTTTAATTAAGATTTGAGGCGAAAGTATTTTTTTTTCAATGCGATTTTAAGATAAATTTGTTTATTTAAATGTATTTATTTTAATGTGTTTATTTTGACTCAAAGTGTTAATATGTAATTATTAACAATTTATACGATTTTTTAAATATTTTTCAAAATTCTGTCTGACTAAACTGACTCTTTACTACTCAAACTAAAAATGTTTTGCAAATAATGATTTGTCGGACTAAAGAGTTTTTTTACTACTTAAATTTTTTGTTTTCTGAAGTTAATAATTTAAAAATTCCCTTTAAACTAAAAAAAAACGTTTTGCAAATAATGATTTGTCTGACTAAAGAGTTTCTTTACTACTTAGACTTTTTTGTCTCCTAAAGTTAATAATTCGAAAATTTCCTTTAAACTAATAAAATAAGTTTTGTCCGACTAAAGAGTTATTTCACTACTGACATTTTCTTGTCTCTCGAAATTAATAAATTGAAACTTTTACCTTTCACTTAAATTTAATTTTTTGTTTCACTAAAAAGTTACTTTTTTACACTCAAATTTTTTTTGTCTCTCAAAGTTAATAATTCAAAACTCTTACTCTAAATTAAAAGTTTAAGTTTTGTCTGTCGAAAGAGTTATTTTACTACTGAAATTTTTTCGACTCTCGAAATTAATAATTCGAAACATTTATTTAAAACTAAAACTTTAATTTTGTCTGACTAAACAATTATTTTACTACTGAAATCTTTTCGACTCCCGAAATTAATAATTCGAAACATTTATTTAAACCTAAAACTTTAATTTTGTCCGAATAAACAATTCTTTAACTACTAAAATCTTTTTGAATCCCTAAATTAATAATTCGAAAGATTTATTTTAATTCATTTGAACTTTGAAGTCAAGTTTTGTCCCACTGAATATGTATTTTAATACTGAAATTTTCTTTACTCACAAAATTAATAATAATTTGTAACTTTTACGTTGACCTTAAAATTTATATTTTGTCTGACTAAATAATTACTTTACTACTGAAATTTTCTTAATTTTGGAAATTAATTATTTGAAACAAAAAAATAATAAAATGTATATTCATAATATATAATTTGTATGACTATAATTTGTTTATATCACTGACAAACCATTGAAATAATAGCAATATTCGTCTGACAAAGAAATACATGCACTACTTATGTCGAACTAAAAAAATTAATTGTTTAGAAAAAGTAAAAATTACCTAACTAACATTAGCTAATGTCTGACTAAAATTGTCTTTTACTACTTATATAAATATGAAATTACAGTATTTCATTGTTTTTTCTGACTAAAATTTCTTGTCTACTTAAAACTGTAGTTTACTACTGGTGGTAAAAATTTTAAATATATATTTTTGTCTGACTGGCACTGTCTTCTACTACTTACGTATTTTTCCCAAAGATTTCACTGAATACTAAACCGATTGAATGTTTCTTGTCTCACTAAAACTGTACTTTACTACTAGTGGTAATAATAGTACATTTATATCAGTTTACGTCTGACTAAAAATGTATTTTTCTACTTAAGCACGACATTTCCCAAATTATTTAGTAGAATACTAAAGCGATTGAATATTTCTCGTCAAACGAAAAATCTACTTTACTCGTAGTGCTGAAAACTGTAAATTTTTATCAGTTTTTGTCTGACGAATACTTTTATCTACTACTGCTACTACTAGTGCTAAAAGTTTACATTTTTACCAGTTTTTGTCTGACTAAAAGTGACGTTTACTACTAAAATTTTAAATTTTTGTAAAAATTAAAAGTGTTTTCAACTAATTACAAACTGACTTAGGCGTAAAAGTTTTGCCTGACTTACGTTGACTAACACTACTGATAAAGTACTTTTTTCAACTACTGGACGCCTAAGTAATAATAAAATAATAAAATATAATAAAATAATAAAATAAAAAAATAATAAAATAATAAAAGAAATGAAAAATTTCCCAAAGTACATACATAAAAAAGCAAAAAAAAAATACAAAATACTAATAGTACTCGCAATCTAAAGCCAGAAATCACTTTATCGAAAAAAAAGGTAATTTTCTTTTGGTAAATTTTCATTTCTTGGTGAGAAAAGGATATCAGTAGGTTTTAGCAAATATACACAATAGAGCAGTGGCATGCGATCCTGTGTCTCAGAGACTATATACATCCATAGTGAGAGAGAGAAGGGGGGGGGAGGCAGGTTGGCAAAGGGGGTTATTCCCCGGGGAGGATGAGATCGGTATTGTAGGTGGCGGAGAAATGTCGAGGTGGGACGAAGGGTGGCTCGAAGGGATCGTGGATGGGGTTGGCACAGGGGCGAGGGGTAGTGCAGTTTCGTGTTGGCATTACTCTTGATTTCCGTGGTGACGCCGCTACCTCGCCACACCGTTACTATCTCGCTATCTCGTGTCTTGTGTTTTGCTCGTTTCTCTCTACATTGGCGAAAACACTCACACTCACACACACAAACACAAATACACTTTTACTCAGTTTCAAACTTCTACACTACGTGTATTTATATATATATATATATTTTTGCTGATTTTTGTATAGATTCTTTTTGAGTCAAAAATAAAATTAATCTTATTTTTATTTATTTACGACTTTTTTTCTGACAATCATAGGTATAAAAAATTTACAGATTTTCTAAGGATATAAAAATTTTCAAATTGAGACAAAAAAAAGTGTCAAAATGTTGCTTCGCAACATTTTGCTACTTTTTTTTGTCTCAATTTGAAATCTTTCGAAAAACTGTGAAAAGAATAACTGCGGTGTGAACATCAAAATGGATTAAAATAATCTGCAACAGTTTAATTCCTCTAGAATTAAATTAACACCAGAAAGAATTAAAATAATATATTTTGGTGTTATTTTTAACTATGAATGAAATTTTACTTTAAATAAAACACCAAAGTCAACGATTTGTAAAAATTCAACGAACTTAGCTTCTCCAGGGAAAATAGTAAGTTAGTAAGTTAGTTACTAACTTATTAACTAACTTAGTAACATAGTTACTAAATTCAATTCTGTTCAAAAATTTAAAAAAATTCTCGTCAAAATTTCAATACTCTTTATAAATAATAAAATTCTTCTTCGATATTAAATTATTTTGCAAAATTTTAATCAAATTCTTGTCTAAATTTCAATTATTTTCAAAAGTTTTCTAAAATTCAATGCTTTTCAATATCCATTATTTCAATAAAATTTTCTAAAAGAATTTCATTATTAAAAAAAATTTGAATAAAATTCTACGCAAACATTCAATTATTTTCATAAATAATAAAAATTTCTACAGGAATTCAATTATTTACAAATTTTTTTATAAATTTCTTTCCAATAATTCAATTATTTTCATAAATAATATTTTTACAGAGATTCAATTATTTTTATAAATAATAAAATTCTTTTAGGAATTCAATTATTTTCATAAATAATAAAACTCATTGCAGAATTTCAACTATTTTTAATGCAATTTTAATCGAATTCCTCGAAAAATGTAATTATTCTTAAAAATTTTATTAAAATTCGTCCAAAGAATTTAATGATTTAAAAAATTTGTTGATAACATTTTTTATGAGAATTTATTTAATTTCAAGTAAAATGAAATTATAAAATTATTTATTTTTGTATTTAAATAATTGAATTCTCGAAGAACTTACTAATAAAAATGGTTTTAAAAATGAATTTTAGTTAAAATTTTAGATTATAATTAAATATTAAAAGCATTATAAAGTGAATTTTTAGAAATAATTAAATTTTGAAAAAGCTTCAAATTAAAATCATTGAAAATTCTTAATTTTTTATATTTTTGACAAAAAATTCTGTAGAATTAATTCCTTTTAAAAGTTTAATAGGATTGTTATTGAAATTATTTCAAGTTCTTATTTTTCAATATATATTTAATTGCAGAATTTGAGAATAATTGAAATTTTGTAAAATTGAATTGTAAACGAATGAATTTGTAAATTCTCATAGAACTTTTTTAAAAATTATTAAAAATAATGGATTTATTGAAGAATTTTAGTTATAAGCACTAGAAAAAAATTTAATTTTAGAGAAGTTAGAAATTATTGCAGAAATTTAATTATTTTCAAGAGTAATAAAATTCTTCTTAAGGATTCAATTATTTTTACTAATAATAAAACTCATCGCAGCGTTTCAATTATTTTTCATACAATTATAATTGAATTCCTTGAAAAAAATAATTATGTTTATGCAAGTTTTAATAAAATTCGACAAAAGAATTCAATTATTTAAAAATTTGTTAATAAAATTCTTTATAAGAATTGAATTTTCAGAAACATTCAATTATTCAATAAATTATTTACTTTTGCATTTAAATAATTAAATTCTTGTAGAATTTTCTAATAAAAATTGATTTTCATTTCATAAAAATGAATTTCAATTAAAATTTTAGATTATAATTGAATATGAAAAGCAATATAGCGTGAATTTTTAGAAATAATTAAATTTTGAAATTAATTTTTTTGAAAAAGTTTAATTGAATTTTCTTTTATATTATTTGAAGTTTTTATTTTCTAATATGCATTTAATAAAAGAATTTAGAAATAATTGAAATTTCGTGAAATTGAATATTGTAAACAAATGGATTTGAAAATTTCCAAAGAACTTTTTCGAAAATTATTAAAAATAATTCATATAAAGTAAAATTGTAGTTAAAATTTTTTGCAAATAATAATTGAATTGAAGTAATGAAAATAATTTTGAAGAAGTATAATATTCTTATAATATAAAATAATGATTTTATTTCTTGGTCATCTTTAATTATTATAAAATATGAAGAAATCGATCACTCTGAGTCGAAGACTTGGAGTTGTCGATATCTTCATGTTTTATAGTTATAAAAAAATTTATAATAATTAAAAATTATTTAATTAAAATTATTTAATGTCAGACGAAAAAAAATTTTAAAATTGTAAATTAATGATTAGTAGTAAAAAAAATTTTAGTCAGAAAAAATATTTTTAATTTAGTAAGATGAGAATCAGTGGTATAAATATTTGCAGTCGGACAAACAATTTCGGTAGTGTAAGAGATTATTGTCAGACAAAACGTATCAATAGGTACTAGTAAATTTTGCATCAGTAGTAAAGTGAATTTTAAGTCAGACAAATTCAAATTCGTTTGTTTTGGATTATTAGTAAAGAATTTTAGTCAAAAAAAAACATTTTTAGTTTATTATCAGTAGTACAGAAAAATTTAGTCAGACAAAACGTTTTGAACATGTTTAGTTTATTATCAGTAGTACAAAAAAAGTTTAGTCAGACAAAACATTATGAACATTTTTAGTTAATTATCAGTAGTAAAAAAAATGTAGTCAGACAAGGAATTTCACCAGTTTCACAGAATTTTGTTCGAAAGGAAAAAAAAAATTTTTTATTTAAAATCTGGTTAAAAAATTTTTTTTTAAGTAACGATTCGATGGAACAATAATATAATGTCCCAGGATAAAGATATTGTGACTTGAAAGTTTTTGCAGTATTCAAGAATAGAAAAAAAAATTCCAAAGCCTGAACTGACGGTTATTTCGGAAATCCCTTTTGAACGAAAATGTGGTCATTCGTATGATCGGTCGTGTTCGACCCTCTTCTTTGGGAACCCCCGAAACGTCTTTTAATATACAGTATATCTTCAACGAGACTTAGGATTCCCTGTTCGCTTCTTTTTTTTCTTTTTTTTTTTTGTCGCGCCTAAAATTCGAATACTGACATTAAATCCAGCACTAAAGAAAGTCAAACAGCATCCCTTGTACACTCTTATACTGTACCAAATAACACTCGTATATTCCAATCTGCTTTACCAGCCGGCGAAGAAATAATATCAGCAAAATAATTTCTTTTTACTCTATAAGAATTTTTTTTCATCAAAAATTTTTTTCATCAACCTTGACAGTTTTATCAAAAAATAAAATTTTTAATCAATTTTTTTTGTGTATTTTTGTATTTTAATTTTATTATTGCTTCGTCATGGAGGATTTTATTTATTTTACTTTCTAATCAATTATAATAAATAATTAAACGAACATTTTTTCTAAGATTATCAAATTGAGACAAAAAACGAATCAAAACGTTGCCGTTTTGATTCGTTTTTTGTCTCAATTTGATAATCTTAGAAAAAAAGGAGATTTTACATTGAAAATATTTTTAAAAATTCTTTATTGTTGTAATTGACAAAAAACGAATCAAAACGTTGATTCGCAACATTTTTGATTCGTTTTTTGTCTCAATTTGATAATCTTAGAAATAAAAGTGATTTTAAATTGGAAAAATATTTTGAAAAATTCTTTATTGTTGCGATTTTATACTTTTTTTGTTAAGTTCTATTTTTTTCTAAGGAAAAATTAGAGAATGTTTAGAGAAAGTAGGCCACTCGTTATATATACGTTGTGAGATGGTCGCAGTTACGTATCTTGTCTGCTTATATTGCGGCAGATTAAATTAATTCCGGTAAATTAATTGGTAGTTCAGATGTTTAGCCTTAAGTGAGAGAGTCTAGTTTCCCTATGCTTCCTTCTCTTTATCTTCCACCAACACTAGAAAACACTCCTTGATTATATACATGCGCAGAATCCTTTGATTTCATTACAATTCAAATGAACTGTTTTTCAGAAAAAAAAATATCTTTTCATTGGTTAAAATAATAATAACTATTGGAATTTGTACTTAATTCTAGTAAATTGGCTTTTAAAAAGTTTTTAAAAATCGGAAAACAATTATTTTCTATTTATAATTTTTAACCAAAAGTTTAGGGTTGACATATAAAATAAAAAAAATAAAAAATTTGTCACTTTCGTTCGATCTTTTCTGTTGACCTGAATTTTGTTTAAGAATATTCTCTGTTCTTGAATTTAGATTATGTATTCAATAATTTAACTCTATTTTAATAAATTTGGTTTCTATTTGAATAAAATTAAAAATTTTAATTTGGATAACTTTAATTTTAAATGGAATATTTTAATTTTAAATTGAACTAGTTTTTGAGTTTGTGTAAATTTTTAGTTTTTGTTACTTTATTATATTTACTATTTTCTATTTTTTTATTTTATTATATGTACATATTTATTTATTTTTTTTACTTTTCCACTTTCTTAAATTTATTATTTTTCGATTTTCTTATTTTATTATATTTATTATTTACTTACTTTTCCATTTTCTTACATTTATTATTTTTCAATTTTTTTATTTTATAAGATGTTTATTATTTTTTACTTTTATTAATTTTTTTTACTTTTTTATTTTCTCTTATTTATTATTTTTCAATTTTCTTATTTTTTTATATATTTATTATATTTTTTAGAAATATTTATTAATTTTTTTAATTTGATTATATAAATTTTCTTGTCTCTCAACTTTTGAATTATGTTCTTTTGACCTTTAAAATTTGACCTAAAGTTCGAAATTACGTTAGAGGTTGGTTTTAAGAAAATAAAAAAATACAGTAGACAGTTTATTTCTCAAAACAGTTACAGTCAAAAGTGCAACAAATCTCACTTAATAAATGGCAGTTACTAGTCTCATTAACTAATATAAAATATTTCATCAAAATAATTACGATCAATTTTTTTTTACAAAATATTAATAAAAATTTAATAATTATTAAATTTTTTTAATTCATAAATTACATTATTTTATATTCTGAATAATTGATATTTATTTTTTTGAATGTTTCTATTTTAAGTCACTTTATTTTTAAATTTACTTTTTTTCAGTCATTTTTTTCAAGTTACTCTTTTTTCACTTACTTTTTCAATTTACTTTTATCAAATTACTTTACAAAAAAAAAAAAATTAGCCTAGAATATTTTTGAGTATAAAAATACATTGTTGACGAAAAAGAATAAAATTCGATAATTTTTAAAATCAATAATTAACAAAATCTATATTTTTCGTAATCACTAGGAAAATAACTTATAAATAAATTAACAGTTTACACAGCGATGAAAAAATAATTAAATTATTAAAAAAAAACATTTTTTTTGCCTTTTTATTAAATTTTTTTTTTTTTAATTGAAAAAAATATTTTTTAATTTATTGAAAAAAATTTGTTTGAATTCATGGAAAAAAATGTTTTTCAATTCTTTAGGTAATGAAAATTACAATTTTTTTTTACAAAAGTTAATTATTGAGTGTTGTTTATAATTTACGATGAACAAGATTTGTTGAAAATTGTAGAAAAAAAAATATTTGTGTAGAATACTATTGAGCAATTTACCGATGTAGAAACAAGTAGAAAATAATACTCGTCCGCTTACGGTGTGTGTCCCACTGTCGATAATTATGACAACCCCGAAGCGTTTATCGACTGCTGTGGTGATTTTTCACCCTCGGAGAATTTACCCTCGAAAGTAGAACTCTTTATCCTTTCGTTGGTACTCATTTCTCAACTGCTGAATATTTCTCATTGTTTATTTTTTTTCACGTATTACCATTTAATATCAACTGATTTTCCGATAATTCATTTTTTATTAGAGTTGCCAATCTTTCCAGAGCCTGAAACAGTCAAATTTTTTTATTTAGTAAATAATTTTTTCTTTTAACTAGTTTAGAAGTTAATTTCAATTTACAATTAAATTTCAATTATCAATTTACAATTAAATTTCAATTATCAATTTACAATTCAATTTAAATTTAAAATTTAATTTCAATTTACAATTTAATTACCATTTACAATTTTCTTATTCAGTAAATCATTTTTTCTCTTTTAACTTTTGAATTTAATTTCAATTTACAATTTATTTTCAATTTTCAATTTAATTTCAATTTAATTTGATTTCCAATTGATCAATTTCCAATTTGATTTCCATTTACAATTTACAATTTACAATTTATAATTTACAATTTAATTTTAATTTACAATTTAATTTTAATTTACAATTAATTACAATTTACAATTTAATTACAATTTGCAATTTAATTACAATTTTCCTTTTTTAATTATTTCATTGTAGAAAATTTAAACAACTTTGTAAAATTGATAATTTGATTAATATTTTTTCCAAGTAAAATTTTTAAAAATAGTTGCTCTTTTTAAATTGAAAATTGAAAATTTGTTATTAAAATCGAATTTCATAAAAATGAAAAAAGTTGGAATTGAAATTTTTTTCCGGGGATAAAACGTACCAAATTCATTTCGTTGTATGTAGCTTTGGCGAAACTCGCCCTGATGGCGTTGCAGGGTTTGGAAGGATCGGCCATAAATGCTGCTCCTGGAGCTAAAAGTACACCGTGTGTCACTCCTCGTTGCATCACCATTTTCCATGTGTCAGTAACACCGTGCACTTTAATCCACAAGAAAAATCCAGCACTCGGACGATCAAATTCTGCTAAACCTGGAAAAAAAATATTAACTTAATTTATTTTAATTTTTAACCTCATTTTTATTTTCATTCATTTAAAAATGACTAAATTTTTATTTAAAACAGAATTTTTATTTCCAACTGGAAATTAAATAATGTAATTTTATTTTTACTTTGACTTTCATTTTCACTTTCACTTTAACAGATTTTTATTTTCATTTTGACTTTTATAAATTTTTATTTTTACTTTTATTTTCACTGTCACTTTGATAAATATTTATTTTTATTTTCATTGTCATGTTTATTTTTATTTTTATTTTTGCCAAATTTTTATTTTTTTCTTACATTTTCACTGTCACTTTGACGATTTTTATTTTCATTGTCATTTTCATTTTCACTTTGACAAATTATTATTGTCAATTTCATTTTCACTGTTATTTTTATTTTCACTTTCATTTTCACTGTCACTTTGGCTGTGAAACCTTGACAGTTTAAAGCAAAGTCACTTTGAAGTGAAAATGAAAAGAAAAATAAAAATTTGTCAGAATGAAAATAAAAATGAAAGTGAAAATAAAAATTGATCAAAGAGACAGTGAAAATAAAAATGAAAATAAAAATTTTCTCAAAGTGAAAATAAAAATGACAGTGGAAATATAAATCTATCAAATGTGCCAGTGAAAATGAAAGTGAAAATATAAATTTGTCAAAGTGAAAATAAAAATGACAAAGAGAATGAAAATCCATTGAAGTGAAAGTGAAAATGAAAGTGAAAAATAAAAATTCAGAAAAGTAAAAATAAAAGTGATTACCTACTATTATTAATAATTAATAAATATTAGGTAATAATTAATTAAACTAACCAGCTAAATGTTTTTCTGCCAGTGAAACCATCATTTCCCGACGCTCTTTATAAATTGATCTTATATTACTAAAATGCTCCATCATTTTCTCATATCCCCATATCTTGAGCAATTGATATAGCAGCACCTATTAAATAAAAAAAATCGTAATTAATTTTCGCAATATTATATTACTCGTTATCAATTTTCAATAATTTATTGCACTTAGTGTTCGCACGCTTCTCCGCAATGCATATAAAGATAAAACGAGACACGCGCGCCGCTTGTGTAGGAAAAGACTTTTTATTTTTAATTTTTTACACTAAGAAATTAATTCATAAAAATACGATTTCAAAATTTTATACTAATTTGTGTTTTAAAACAAATACGATTAAATAAAATTTTTCAACTTTAGTTGCATTTTTCAAACAGCTAATTTAATTCATTCAATTAAATTATTTTAATTCATAATTTTTAATTTTTACACCAAAAAATGAATTCCTAAAATTTGTTTATTCGTTCAAAAAAAAAAGGATTAAATAAAATTTCTCAATTTTGGTCTCATTTTTCAATCAGAAAAATTTTTTTTCTTTCAAAAATGCATAGTTCTTTGTTAAAAAAAAATAGAACTTGTAAAATTGTAATTAAAAACATAAAACCTTACACTTCAGTAAAAAGTACAATAAAAATAGTTTAAATATTAGTTATTAATGTAAATTAATTATTAAAATTATTATAAATTAATTATGTTAATTAGCTATAAATAATAATTAATTAGCTATTAAATAAAATATTAAATAAAATTTCTAATGATTAATTAATAAAGTTATTATAATAGTATAATAAAATTGTAATAATATAATTAAATAATAATAAATAAACATTATTAACAGTAAAATAAAATTCTCAAAAAGTAGAAAGAATTATAAAAAAAAATTTTTTTTTAAATAACAAAAATCCATTTAGATTCTTATTGAACTTGTTTTTCTTTTCTTTTTAACAAAACACGATGAGGGTTATCGATTCTGATTGTTGTAACTGGATAAATGAACAAAAGTGCAAATGAAAGAAGAATAATTATCGTCATTAGATGATTAATTAGAATTATTCTCTCTCGTGACGTTGAAGCTGTTAACTTTTTTTTTACTATTATTACTCTTGTTGTGAACTGTTATCAATAATATGCAATTTTTTTCCCCACCCAAAAAAAATTTTCTGTTGCTTTTCTTGAAATGTGATTTAATTTTATTTTTTTATAATTTTTTTTTTTTGGTTGGTAATTTTATTGACGTACCTGCGATAAAGTAGGCGCGTGAAGATGACTACTTTGCATATGAAGTTCGACACTAGCGACTAATGGTGCTGCTGCTGTTATCACTCCAATTCTGAGCCCACTGCTTAAAATTTTTGAGAATGAATCCACTCTAATGACCCTTCCCTCTGTGTCTAATGACAAAAATGATTTTGGCGCCTCCTGAAAATTCAAAATAAAAAAAATTTGCTTGGTTATTTTTTTTTACTGTCACATATTTTTTATTTCATTAACGAAAAAAATAATTCTTTCGATAAATTAATTTTTTTTTCGATAATAAATTTGTAAAATTTATTCTTTATTATATTATTTATTTAAAACGTATTTTCTATAAATACGGTTAACTCTGGATAATTAAATTTACGACAAATTGAATTTCTCATTTCTCAATACAGTAAACTTTCGATAATATTGAACTTTCAATAAATTGAATTTCTTAATAAATTAAAGTTACTTTCGGGACCCTTGAAAAAAATTTGATACCTGAAGCATTCGATAGGTAAAAAACTCGATAATTTGAAATTTTCCACGTCCCTTGGGATTCAATTTATCGAGGGTCGACTGCATCAAAAAAATAATTTTTCCATATTTGTTTTATAAACAACAAATACAAATTATGAAGAAAGGTTGTTAATGCAATAGTTAAAGAATTTTTTTGTTAATAACTTTGAAAAGAAATACAGTCGACTCTCGATAATTCAACTTTCGATAAATAGAATTTCAAAATAAATTGAATTTTCCTTCTTGGAATATTTTTTCGTATTGAACAAATTTTTAAAAAAGATTATCTACACTTGAGCTTCACTCGAGTGTACTCAATGGCTTGTCAGAAATTTCGAGTCCACTCAAACGAGATTCCAGTGTAATAATAAATATTCTTTATTCAATAAATAAATTAGTCCATTCGAGTGGAGCTCAAGTGTAAATAAATATTATTTATACAATAAAAATATTATATACACTTAAGCTCCACTCCAGTAGACTACTTTAATTTTTCCAAATTTGTTTATTACTTAATTTCAATATTCGTACATAATTATAAAATTTATCAAAACTTTTTCAATGCGACAATAAATAATCCACAAAAAGTAATTCTATTTATCGGAAGTTTAAAAATCGAGAGTCGACTGTATAGAATATATAAAATACAGTCGACCCTCGATAAATTGAATCCCAAGGATCGTGGAAAAATTGTAAAATTATCGAGTTTTTTATTTATCGAATGCTTTAAAAGTAACAAATTCTTTCAAGGGACCCGAAAGTAACTTTAATTTATCGAGAAATTCAATTTATTTGAAAGTTTAATTATCGAGAGTTTACTGTATAAGAACAAAAAAATATATAAAATAATAAATATTAATTATATGAAATAAGAAAAGCAATATAAATTAATTAAAAAATTGTTAGTGGTTTATAAATATTATTCAGTAAAAAATTAAAAATTCAGAAAAACTGGTGGTAAAAAATAAATTTCCATTCAACTTACATCGGTGAAATACATAAAATGATAAGGATCGTCATCAAGTATCAGGAAATTGTAATCGCAGGCTATCCTGTATATTTCCTTTCGCCTCTCCAATGGCAGAACTGATCCTGTAGGATTTGCACCAGTCGCATTAATATACATCATTTTTGGCATTTTTTTCCCCGACGCTTCTCTCTCTCGTAATGTTTCTCGAAGAAAATCAGGATCAATTCCCTGATCGTCCTGACGAATTGCAATCAATTCCACGTCGTGTGGTGCAATCTAAAACAGATTTTATTGAATTTCTTTTCTTAGCTCCAAAAAGAAAAATGCCACAGGAAATAAAAGTAGAAACGAAAAAAAAATTAAAAGTAAATTCAATTAAATTCAATTAAATTGAATTAAATTCAATTTAATTCAAGTCAATTCAATTAAACTAAATTAGTTCAATTAAACTCAATTAAATTCAATTAAATTCAATTTAATTGAATTTAATTCAAGTACATTCAATTAAACTCAATTAGTACAATTAAATCAAATTTAATTCAATTTAATTCAGTTAAATTAAATTCAATTTAATTCAATTTAATTCAGTTAAATTTAATTTAATTTAATTTAATTTAATTTAATTTAATTTAATTTAATTTAATTTAATTTAATTTAATTTAATTTAATTTAATTTAATTTAATTTAATTTAATTTAATTTAATTTAATTTAATTTAATTTAATTTAATTTAATTTAATTTAATTTAATTTAATTTAATTTAATTTAATTTAATTTAATTTAATTTAATTTAATTTAATTTAATTCAATTACATTAAATTAAATTGAATTCAATTACATTGAATTAAATTCAATTGATTCAATTCAAATTAAATAAAATATGAAATTGATAAGAAAAATTTGTTTTTAAAAAATGTTTAATCAAAATAAATAAAATAAATCGTAAAGAAAAAAATTGTTCGAAAGTATTTATATTTTATTTCTTTATAAAGATTTTGGGGGAGAAAATTTTTCCCTCACCACAACTTCAGCGCCAGGATAAAATGGATCTTGGACCAAAATTGGATCCCCATAACCAATTATGGCTTCAAGCGATTTACTCAGTCCATCTTGACCCCCGGCGACTATCACGATGTCCCGACTTTCCCACAGGGGTGGTGCATGTGCTTTTCTCTGGAAATCTCTTAATATCTGAAAATAGAAAATTCTTCACTCAAAACTTAACAAAGATTTTTTACGAAAAAAAAAATCATTCCCATTATTTCGTACTTTTTCATACAAAGCTTGTATTTCTACTTCTACTTTTTGTTAATTTAGAAAAATTTAATTATTTAAATAATAAAATAAGGAATTTATTGCTAAATAATATTTATTGATTAGATAATATTTATTATTTCACTGGAACGTCACTCGAGTGGAATAACAATAACTATTTAAAAATTGAGTTCATTCATTACATTAGAACGTCATTCGAGTGGACTGACAATATCTGATAAACTACTGAGTCCATTAGAGTGGAGCTCAAGTGTAAATAATGATTATTTATTGAATGAACAATATTTATTTACATTTGAGCTCTGCTCGAATATTATTTATAGAATAAATATTATTTACACTTTAGCTCCACTCGAATGGACTAATAATGTCTGAGAAACCACTGAATCCAATCGATCGAAGCTCAAAAGTAAATAATATTTACTTACTGATTAGAAAATTTTTATTATTAAATATTATTTATTGAATAAATTATATTTATTATTAAATATTATTTATTGAATAAATTATATTTATTATTAAATAATACTTAAGGACTAAATATCATTTATTGTTACACTGGAACGCAGATCGAGTGGACTGACAATATCTGTTGAACCACTAGGTCCACGGGATTGGAGCTCAAGTGTAAGCATTATTTATTGAATAAATATTGTTTATTAATTATTATAAATAATATATAGAACAAATTATATTTATTAGTAAATAATATATTGAATAGATAATATTTATTTACACTTGAGCTCCACTTCAGTGGATTAACAATATCTCATAACTTACTGAATCCACTCGATTGGCGCCCAAGTGTAAGTAATATTTTTTATTGAATAGATAATATTTATTTACACTTGAGCTCCGATCCAGTGTATTTTGACAATATCTCATAACTTAACGAGTCCACTCGTGTGGCGCTCAAGTGTAGATAATATTTATTGTTGAACTATATTATTCAAATAAATTTATTGAGTAAATATTTATTAATTAAATAAATATCAACCACCATTTTTCTCTCAATCGTAAAAATGGAAATTTTCTTTTTCTTTTAAAATTTTTTTTCTAAGTAAATTAATCAAGAAGAAGAAGAAAATTACCAACCTGTAATAATGGTGGATAACCTTGACTTGGAATATATTGAAGTGCTGCACCCAATTCTTCACCTTCGAGAGTAAATTTCACTCCATCCTTCAATTTGACAGTGATTTCCGTAAATGGAAAAGTTTCCTCATTTGGCATTCCCTCAGCTAAGGAAATTACACTATGAGGTGCCGAGTAAGCAATCTTGGCTAAAATCAAATGAATTTTCTCAAATGAATGATCATCCCATTGTATAATAATAAATTATCATTTTATTACACAATTAAATTTTTCGCGCTCTATTAAAATTAAAATTATTTCCCCCTTTGTTTCAATATTTTCCCAGTGTCTTTTATATTAGGTATGTGCAATTATTGTAAATTTTATACATTTTTTTATAGTTATAATTTGTTTATTTTTTAAAATCTTTATGTCTTTTAGAAAAATTTATTATAAATTTTTTTTGGAAAATTATGTTTTATATTCTACCTTTCAATTGACCTGGAACTTAAAATTTTTTCCCAAAATAATGAATTCAAATAAAAATTTAACAATAATTTAAAATTATTAATTATTAATTATTATTAGATTAATAAATAATTATTAATTTATTTATACTAATTTTTTATTTTATACAGCTATTTTTCACATTTTACTTTTTCAAAAAAAAATAAAAAAAAAAATAACAATAATTATAGTAGGATTTATGTTTTCTTTTTTTAGTAAAACAATCGGAAATTCGAAAGACGGATATTGTGGGAAAAAAAAATTTCACATTCTTCACTAATTTCCGTGAAATAAATTATATAATAAACTAGAGTGTAGAAAACTGGTTTATCGTTTGCCTTGTAATTTTATTCACGTTTTCTCCAATCGCTTGATATTTTAACCGGTTATTAACCTGCCAAGTGTGTCGAACGGTAAATATTTCTTGAATTCGATTTCGTTTCAAAAGTATTCATAAAAATTTATCAAATATAACATAAAACATGTATAAATTTACGTTTTATTAAATAAACACAAAAAAAGGAATACAATTTTGTTTCGATTAAATTTTCCATTCAAATTTTTTTCAAATTAATACAATTTTTATTAATTAATTTAAGTAAATTAAATTTTATTTATTAATTTCAATTAATACAATTTTTATTTAATGATTAAAATTAATTAAATCTTATTTAATTGTTTTAATTAATACAATTCTTATCTATTGATTTAAATTAATTCAATTTTTTTATTAATTTAAATTAATTCAATTTTTATTTATTAATTTTTATTATTATTATTATTGAATACATTGTAAATAAATAATTTATTATTTTATTTATCTAATCGCAGTCAAGTAAGTAATTTAACATTTCAATAAATATTAAAAAATAAATAATTATTTCAATAATAAAAAAAAACTATTTTTGTCATTATATTTTTATTTTTTTTTCGTTTCTATTTATTAATTTAAAACAATTTTTAATTTTTTGGTTAAGTTTCTAATTAAATTATAAATATTGCCATTAATTGTTATTATTGTAAATTTAAATAATTATATACTCCAAATAATGTTAAACTTCATATTATCTTGTTTGAAAATAATAGAGTAATTTAACAACAGTTTATGTTAATTTAAAAACAATGAAAATGCAATTAGTTATAAATAAGTTACAGTCAATTATTTATTTGCAACTAATTTTCATTTTATGTAATTTAATTTGCAATTTATGACATTAAATGTAAGATTTATGTAGCATTGGATTTTCGCTTATTAAAAGTAATAATTGATTAACTTTAAAAGTTAATTATACTTGTAAATATTGTAATTAATATTCATATTTGTTTACAATTTTTTATTTTTTACTTTTTATTACTGTTTTCTGACAGTTGTGTATAAATAAATAATTTATTTATTTGCAATCAGGTAAATGTTTGTTAATTTAATAAATAATTGAATAATAATTAAAGTAACATAAATAGTATTTAATTATGAATATAAATAAATTTTGAATATAATTAATAATTTATTTATTTGCTATGAACTGAATGTTTGTTAATTTATTAAATAAGTAAATTGAAGTAAGTAATATTTAATTAAATGTGAATAAATTTGAACCTTGTAAATAATTATTTATCTGCAATCAACTAAATGTTTAACGATCATAATATTTTCTACTATTTTTTATTCATTATTATTTATTATTATTTTTTATTTATTGTTATTTATTATTATTTATTATTATTTATTATTATTTATTATTATTTATTATTATTTATTAAATATTGCTATTTATTATTATTTATTTATTATTATAGCTATAATTCTTTGTTTTTTATATTTCGTTTATTAATTAACAATTTTTTGTTTATTGATATTAAAAAAGGGGAAAGAAATATTGTAGTTTCCTTTTTTGAAATTAATTTGAAAATTTGGTCCATTTCACTCACTTAATTCTCTCGTGGCTGCTGAGCGTCTTTGCTTGGCAACTTCTGTTTTAAACTCAGTGTAGTCCAGTTTAAACTTTTCTTTGCCTTTTATCATCTTGTCGGTTTTCAAGAAAAGATCCAAGAACAAAGACTAATAAATTGTAGCGAAACTAATTTCCTTCACTTTCACACCAAGAAAAAAGAAAAAAAATTGCAACCAAATTCCCACTTTTAGTTAATAATTATTTTTCGAATAAAAGAAACTTTAAATTGACGAAAACAAAAATTCAAAACTCACTAAATATTTCAACTGAAAAGATGTTCAGTTTTTTTTCAATTAATTCAATTTTGTAATTAAATTATTATGCATTTAATTTATTTTAATTCTGTATTTAATTTTTTATTTTATTTATGTTTGCATTTCGTTTATTTAATTTTGTATTTCGTTTATTTCTTTTTTTATTATTTATTTATTTTTTTTTTGGTAAAAATTTCTAAAATCAACAAAAATTGAATTTGAACTTATTAATGAAAATTGATGAAGAAGAAAACAAAACTTTTACAGAAAAGTAAAATGAAAAAACAAAAAAATTGAAGGTTGACTTCGAGGGCGTCCACTTGACAATACTGACACTCCGCTTGGTTTCGACGGCTTTTATATTTAAGCGAAGGCATTGGTTGCGTCAGATAAAGTTAGTGGAGAATATATATACAACACATTCAAAACAAAACATTGCGGCGGCATAAACTGTTGATGGGTATTATAAATTTCTCCCTCTCAAATAAATTTACAAACACGAAACGAGCGCACGCGGACTTTTTGTTTCATCAGCATCAATTCATAGAGGAGTAATTTTTAAGTTAACATTACTTTAATAATATAATATAAAATAATATTGTTAACATATCCCTTCGTCTCTCTTTTCTCCCCTCCCCCTCTCAACACACATCCACCCACCCTTTCTCCCTATAAAACAGGTCAAATGGTTAAATCAACGGATAATGGCTTTTGTTCGGTTAAATGTGATTACAAGCATTTTGCCATTTCTCCCCCCTTTTTAATATTTATATATACTGATTCAACTTATGTACAATTTAACTAATAAACGTGGCAAAAAAAAAATTTATTTATGAATCAAAACAAATGTCTGCAATTCAATTTTAAATTTGGTAAAGAACATTTTATTTTAAGAATAAAAATTAATTTCACATCTGTTTAAATTGTATTCGTATAATTAATATGGGAAATATTGTGAGGAATATTTTTTATTTGTCGATAATAAAAATAATTTTTTTTTTATTTCTCGATAATAAAAATGATTTTTTTTAATTTCTCGATTTTAAAATCAAATAGAAATTATTTTTTATTTCTTTATTTTTATTTGAAAATTGAATAATAAAATTGTTGATTCAAAATTCAGTAAATTTTTTAATAGAGAAGATGTTCACTTTTGTTTTTTTTATTCAAGTTAATTTTGTAATAAAATTATTTTATTTTTCATTTGAAAAGGAAAAGAAATGAAAAAATTAATAAAAATGATATTTTTCATTTTTCTATTTAAAAAAATTGAATAAAAACGATCTTTTTATTTATTAATTTAAAAATTGAATAGTAAACATGATATTTTTTATTTTTTTATTGGAAAATTGAATGAAAATTATGTTTTTTATTTCTCGATTTGATAATTCAATAATAAAAATGATATTTTTTATTCTTCGATTTAAAAATTCAATATAAACAATTTTTTTATTTATTGAATTAAAAATTGAATAATAAAAATTACTTTTTAATTTTTTATTTTTTATCTGAAAATTGAATAATTAAATTTTAAATTCAATATTCAGTAAATTTAAAAAAAAGATGTTCATTTTTCTTTTTTTATTTAAGTGAATTTTGTAATTAAATTATTTTATTTTGTATTTTAAAAAAATAAGGTAATGAAAAATTGAATAAAAATGATATTTTCCATTTTCCAATTTAAAAATTGAATAATAAACATGATATTTTTTATTTTTTTACTTGAAAATTGAATGAAAATTATATTTTTTATTTCTCGATTTAATAATTCAATAATAAAAATGATATTTTTTATTCTTCGATTTAAAAATTGCAATATAAACAATTTTTTTATTTATTGAATTAAAAATTGAATAATAAAAATTACTTTTTAATTTTTTATTTTTTATCTGAAAATTGAATAATTAAATTTTAAATTAAATATTCAGTAAATTTAAAAAAAAAAGATGTTCATTTTTCTTTTTTTATTTAAGTGAATTTTGTAATTAAATTATTTTATTTTGTATTTTAAAAAAATAAAGAAATGAAAAATTGAATAAAAATGATATTTTTTATTTTCCAATTTAAAAATTGGATAAAAAAGATCTTTTTATTTATGACTTAAAAATTTAATAATAAACGTGATATTTTTTATTTTTTTATTTGAAAATTGAATAAAAATTATACTTTTTATTTCTCGACTTGAAAAATGAATAATAAACATATTTTATTCATCGCTTTAACAATTTAATAACAAAAATTACATTTTTCATTTGTCGAATTAAAAGTAGAACTAAAATTTAACATAGACTCGAATTTAAATATCATTTTTATAACATAATAATTGTTGCTGAAAAATTTTATTGTAAAATGCTTGTTAATTTAATTTTTTTTTTGAGAGAAATTAAAAAATTATTATCAGGAAAGTTGATTATAATTTGAAAATTAATACAATGAATTTTATTTAATTTAATAATTAAACCAAAATGTATCAATGCAATTAAACAAACGCATTTTTTTACTTTCGAGAAACATTTGTTTATATTAACGTCGTTTTTTTTATTTCACCGAATAATTGATGAATTTTAAATTTATTATTAAATTATTATAAAATAGTTAAGAAATTATTAAACTTTCGTTCAAGTAGAAGAAAAATTTATTAACTTTAAGTGAATATTTGTCAATTGTCAATTTTTGTAGAAAAGAAAAATTGTTTATGCTATTCAAATCCTTTTTTAATGATAAAAAAGAAACATAAATTATTTATTATTTCTACATAAATAAATATCGTTATTTGTTTATAGATTTATATTTAATTTAAGGCAGTTATTTAAATAAATTAAATTTAAAAATAAATTATTTATTCCTATAAATAACTATCTACAAACAAACTATTTGTTTATTTCTATAAATAACTGTCTTTAAACAAATTATTTATTTATTTTATTAAATAATTGTCTATAATGAAAAATTTATTTATTTATGAAGAATTATTATCATTTATAAAAGTAAATAATAAACAAATAATAAATAAATAGTAAATAATTAAAAAATAAAAATATAAAGAAACATTTGTTTATGCTCCAGAAACAATTGCCCATTTCGAGCAAATGTTTCACTTTTTATTAAACAAACAAAAAATTTATACGTCGAACTGCCAAACGAGTAATTCCCCAAAATTTTCCTAAAGGAGAAAAAAAAATGTTTTTCCCTTTGTAATTTTTTTTTCTTTGAACAATTTATATTTATTTATAATAATTTGTTATTTCCCGACTCAAGTGCAGCGGAAATCACTGATTTTATTGACAATTTTCATAATCAAAATGCTATATTTATTGCAGGCCTGATTTATTGTTGTTAAATGTAATTTAAAATCAAAAAATTAAATTGTTTTTTAAGAACGTATACATTTATAAATAAATATATAAACTTGTAGATTTATATACATATATATATATATATTGAGATACAACTCTTTTATTTTGTTCAATGAAGTGACGTGCCTATCAATAAATGTGACGTGAAGTGCGAAAAAATGTTTTTCAATTTTACGCGGTAGTAAACAATTCAATTTATATTGACATAATAATTGTTATGATAATTATTATTTTTTTCTCAACGGATGTCAATTATAAAAAACAGGACACAGAACAAGTTGAAAATGAAAAGAAATTAACATTTTTTTTTTGTTTCAACTCCGTCTGGTAATAATTTCTAAATGTACATTGTGCATAAATAATTACAAATTAATTAATAATGTCAATTACTAAATTAAAAATTATTTTCCTATAATATTATTAATAATATTAATAATATTAATAATAAAATAATAATAAAATAATAATAATAATAATAATAATAATAATAATAATAATAATAATAATAATAATAATAATAATAATATTACTAGTATTTTTTATTTGTTCATATTTTTATAATTGTAATGATAATTTATAAATTTCTTCTATTTTTGTAAAATAAATTTTAACATATATTTTTGTTTTTAAATTTAACAAATATTTACCAATTTCGTTGTCACTGTTAATAATTATTGCTAATTAAGACTTAATGAGAATGTTTTTCGGTTTCCTATTTTTTTAACAGGGAAAATTATTTACATTTTCTTTGTTAATAGAAACAAAAGATAAAAAACAAATAGTTGCAATTAAAATAAAATTGTTAATAACTTGTTTTTTGCTGTCAATAAACTATTGTTTTATTTTAAATGGCAAAAAATAATTTTATTTAGTTTGCAACTATAATTATGTAAATAAAATATATTTATCTGAGTTTAAAATAATATTTTTTAAATAAATGAAATTTATTTTAGTTAAAATAAAATTTTATAAATAAAATAAATTTATTTTAATTTTCAGAAAAAAATAAATTAAAAAAATTTAATTTCCAAATCATGATTTAAAAAAAAAATTTTTTTCTCTAGAAAAATAACAAAAACAAAAATTTGTTTTGACGTTTTTTTTATAAATTCCCCAATAAACTTGTTATAATAAATTGTGTCATGTTTTTCTCATAAAGTCGCGTGTCTGGCCTACTTGAGGGTCACGGTTCTGCGTTGATAATGATGTAATGATAACCTACTGTTTCATCGAATGGAATCAATGAGTTAATGAATGAATGAGGTAGAATGACCTCAGTTATAGAAAAATCATTCTTATTATTCATGGTTTCGAAGGAAATTATTTTTTTTAATTTTTATTTTTTATTTTTATTAATAATTTATAATAAAAATTTGTTTTTATTATAAAATATTTTATAAATTTTATTTTTATTTGTAAAATTGACAATTCGATGCAGGAAAAAGAAATTCTCACTGGACAAGTGTTAAAATATTTTTAATGTAAATATATACACATTCCTTATAAGTTTCGACAATTTTTTTTTCTACGCTTTTGCCTGATGCAATAAACTTGATGAATTAATCTCGTATTTTGTTTTAAATTTTTTTTTCTCCAATATTTATAATTATTCATGGCGCGTGTCTTCAGTGATCGTAGATTTTATTGAAATTTCATCAGTATTCGTTAGTGTTATTTTTTTAATAAACAAATTTTTTATCTTTAATTCTAGTGAAATGATGTCTTTAATATTTTTTTTTTCAATTTTTATAGTTGAATTATGTTAGTAAAATAAAAATTCAAAAAGAAAATTAAAATAAATAAAATACTGGAAAATTATAAGAAATAAAAAGAACTGAAACAAAATAAAAAATAAATAAAATTAAAAAAGTAAAATAAAATAAATAAATAAAATAAAAAACTAAAACAAAATAAAAAAACAAAAGAAATAAAAAATAATGATGAAAAAACTAAATAAAATAGAAATGTAAATAAAATAAGAAACTAGAATAAAATAAAAAAACCAAATAAAATAAAAGGACCAAAATAAAATAAAGAAAAAATAAAATATAAAAATTAAAATAACATAAAAATGTAAAACAAAATAAAAATAACAATTTAATAACAATTTGCTGAAGTATAAAATATTTTTTACAAAAAAGAAAAATAAAAACAAATAAGTTTTAATACAATTTTTCGTTTGGAATTTGTTTCAGAACAAAAATTAAGAGAATTCGAAACAAAAATAGATGGAAATTTTAAAATGCGTTTAAAAAAAAATACGGTAATTTATTCGTTGGATTGATAAAAAATGAGAATAAATTATTTTTGATCGGATCAAATAAAATATCTCAAGTTTCGTAAAGATTAACACTGGTTCCTTTTATAAAAAGTTGAATATAAATTTTTTTCTTTCACATTCATTTATAATTTTATCCAAAACTTCTTTTTATCTGCGTCTCTTCTATTATCTGCGCGTCTCTCGCTTTATGTTTTCTTTTTTACTCAAGAATTCGGCTATTTTTAGTTAATTTATTATCGATCAAAAATAGACGAATTTTTTTACGTTTTAGACAAAAAAAAAGAAATTATTCCCCTTTTTCCATAACTGGTATATTTACCTTTTTATTTAATTCTTTCATTTATGAAATCTAATCACTAATAAAAGTGATAATTTTATCATAAACTACTTGTAAGATTTATCTTAATCTTGAAGAAATATTTACATTGTAATATTTATAATTAAAAAACTATTTTAGGTGTGGAAAATTTCTTTTTTTTTTATTTTATTTTTCTGAGTGTTTTTTTTTGTAAAAATTAAATTATGAGTTCGTCATCTTTTATTATATTTTGTAGACAAATTTTTTTAGCAAACAGTAAATATTATTTTTTATTCTTATTTATTATTACTCAGTAAAAAAAAATTTTAAGAAAAAGCAAATATTTATTACTTTCTATTTTGTAAAAAAATTTTTGCAACAAAAAGTAAATATTATTTATTATTATTATTACTTATTTACTGTTATTTAATTAAAAAATAAATATTATCTTTTTTGCAAATAAAAAAAAAATCAAAGAAAAATTTTATTTAAAAGAAAAGGAGAAAAAATATGGAAAATTTAGAATAAAAATATTGAAAATTAAAAAAAAGCACGAAAAATTGAGGAAAAATTTTGTTTCTTTAGACGAAATTCTCTCGTTGAGAAAATGATGAAAAAGAGTGTAAGAAAGAAATTTTGAATTACCGTAATAAGTTATACACTCTTATCGCAATCATTATGATAATGTTGTCATGTAACTGACTGATTACTGTATTAATAATAATGACTATAATAATCTTACGATTCCGATCAAAAGGTTAAAAATATTTTTACTTTCCTAATCACATAACAGGCCAACATTTATTATTCGTTTAGGGATAAAAAAAGAAATAAATTTTTCGATTAAGAAAAAAACATTTTTTCTTTCATTCTACAATTTTTTTTACTGTAAAATCAATGAAAAACAAAAAAAAATTTTTTAAATGTTCGTCTTTTGACAAAAAAAAATTAATACCGAAAAATCATTAAAAGACAGTTGAGAGAGTAAAAAAAAATTAATTTCAAAATTCTTGTTTAGAACAATCATTAAAACAGAATTGTCAGATTAAAAAAAAAAATTAATTCCAAAATTTTCGTGTAGAAAAATAATTAAAATAGAATTGAGAAATTTTTTTTTCCATTGAAGATCTATTATTATAATTTTTCATTGAAAAACAAAGAGTGAAAAACAATCGAATTTCACAATTCAAGTGTTGTACTATAATAACAGAAATTCTGATATAATTCTTTTTTTTTTGTTTTTTTATGTGTATACATACCGGTTGCATATATATTAATATTCTTTTATTGTTGCTCTTCGCATTTTTCATATTCAACAATAAATGAGATTTAAAATGACGTCGGCGATAATTTTATGATAATAAGAAAGAAAAGAGAACGATATAAACTGCAAATATAATTTGTGTATTTATCATTTGTGGGAATAATAATATTGTTCAGGGTTATCATTTCCTTTTGTATTCGTCAGATCGATTTTTCGTCATTATAAAATATAAAAGATGATAAAAAGTATACTACCGATGTGTATATTATTCGTTATGACTTGGTTAATCAAAACTATGGTGAGCGATATTTTTTTCGATAAGAATATTAATTTGTGATAAACTTGTTATTTTTATTTGCGTTATTTATTTATTAATTTAAACATTTCTTTATTTATTCACAATGGAAATAAATTTCTAATTTATATTTAGTTTATTATTATTCCTTACTATTATTTTATTATTATTATTTTATTATTATTTTATTATTATTATTATTATTATTTTTTATTATTATCATTTTTATTATTATTACTTACTATTTTTTAATTAACATTTTTAATTAGTAAATTTTAATTAAAAAAATTAAATTTTTTAAAAGGCAACATTTTTTTGTAAGGATTGAAGCAAACAGTGCTGAATTTAAGACAGATCGTAAATTAAGATTTTCTTTTTAACCGTGGTGTGTTATTGCTAAATGTGAAGTTGAAAAGCATAGAAAAATTAAATATTTTCTACATGTATGGAATAAAATTATTATTTTAATCGCAATGACTTATTTGTTTTGTAATGATTATATATAGTTGAGGTTTTTTTTTTTTTTAAATTGACGATACTTCAAGGCTTTTTATTTTTTGAAATACAAACTATATACCGTCTGCTTTAGATAAACATGCGAGTATACAAGATTATGATAAAAGTGATTATGAAAATTAAAAAATCAATTTATTTATCAGTTATTTGTTTTTCAAAACCCTCTAAATTTAAATTCGTGAAAAGTTTCGTCCACTAAATTTAGATTAGTAACAATTTCTACTAATTCTCAGTGAATTATGTTTTTTTATTTTTCATTTAAGTTTCAGTGGGAAATTATATTGTAATTAAAATAAAAAAAAATAAAAAATTGAATAAAACTGTAAAAAATGATAGAAAAATATAAAAAATTATAGATATAAAAAACAAATTAAATTATTTTCATAAATAATAAAAATTTCACAGGAATTCTAATATTTACAAATTTTTTATAAATTTCTTCTCATTAATTCAATTATTTTCAGAAATAATAAAATTCATCGCAGAATTTCAATTATTTAAAATACAATTTTAATCAAATTCCTTTTTTTTTATCAAATAATTTTTTATGACTCAGATAATTATTTCAGTGGTTCTGGCAAGAGTTGAGGGCTAGGAAAAAATTTTGTGACTCAAAATGGTTAGTAACCAGAAGATAAAGTTGTCTTAAAAAATAATTTTTCATCTTCTGCTGATTATCAGCTGTGGTTACTTTTGGTAAATTTTTAATTAAATAATTTTTTATGACTAAGATAATTATTGAAATTGTTCTAGCCATAGTTTAGGACCAGAAACAAATTTTGTAACTCAAAATTGTTAGTAAACAGAAGATAAAGTTGGTTCAAAAAATTATTTTTCATCTTCTGGTGATTATCGGCTGTGGTTACTTTTGGTAAATTTTTAATTAAATAATTTTTTTTAAGTCAAACGAAAGTTGTTGTAGAAAAAAAGCATATAACAAACAAAATGTGTATATTTTTTATTTGTTAATCACAATTTTTTTTTAATTTCTAACTTGTAATATTATTTTATTATAAATCATGAAAAAATACCTGCATATTTTCGATTTGTCAAACAATATTTTTTAAAGAAAAAAAAAACAAAAGCATACACAGAAACTAAATTCGAATTACGGACAGAATAAATGAAAGAATACGTTAATAAAAATTAGGGAAGAATTTTCTTGGGAGATTTTTTGGGAGAGTGTCATTAATATTTTATTAGAACAGACCTTTTTAGTTCAAGAAAAATTTTCCAATTTAAACAAAAAAGGAAAAAAAAAAGGATGAACGCAATTATTATTTTTATTAATTTGTGTGGGAGGAAAATGTAATTGATTACTATTTGTGAAGCACGTCTATTGAGTTATCGAAATCGAGGAATAATCAAATGAAAGCATTTCACTCCCAAACCTGATGAGCGTCTTAACGAAGTTCCCCAAATTATCAGCAATTATCGAACTTTCAACGTAATCCTATTATCAGGGTTGAAGTTGGAAAAGGCGTTCATAAATGCATTTTCTTCAGGACTCGAGTGAGAGAGCGAGAGAGAGAGAGAGAGAAAGAGAGAGAAAGTGAGAGAGTCCATCATTGGGAATTTCTGAGTGGCGACCAATAAGACGTGTATGAAAAATGAATCGACGCCCTTTTTTCCTCCCTTATTATTTATGAGAGTTCTACTTTTTCTGAATGTCCCACTTTTGTACTTTGATTTTTCAATTTGTTTCTGCTTTTTCCTTCTGCGCTTTTCAAAGTTGTAACTTTTTTTCTTTAAATTTCACTGAATTTTTTATTTTATTGACATTCGGGTATTTTTTTTTCTCATTTTTGTTATTTATTTATTTAGTATCAAATTATTGCAAATTGACTTGCAAAAATTTTTGATTATAGTTAAAAATTAAAATTAAATGTTAATTACGAGAAAAAGTGGAGGAGGATAAAAACTCAGAGGAATGGTTTGATATTTAATTTCATCTGGAAACAATTTAAAGTGGTTAAAAAAGCTAGAACAAGGACTTGATAGATTTGAACGTTCGTGTATGTGATAAAATTGAATTGTCCGCATCAAGGGATAATACTGCAATAGAGTGTATAAGATCAGCAAAACTTTCTTTTATATCTGTAATTGACTTTCTGCACCATGGGACGCCACCCCTTGTATATATATATATGTTCGACTTGAAATTCCTTAATGTTTTTTCAATGGACTATAACGATTTCCGCAATTTTCATTCTTTTTTTTCTCTTTATTTTATCAATTTCTGTCGTGTCCTTTTTTTTATCCCTCAATAAAAAGCAGTAAAAATAGCTCCAGACGGAAATAAAACAAAGGAACAATTATTTCTGGAAAAAAGTAGAATATTTTCTAAACTTTTCCTTTGTATTTAATTTAAATTTTAATTCTTTTACAAATCAACTTAATAAACCGAGTCAGAAAAATGTTACCCAATTTTTTATTCTCTAAAATTCGTAATTTTTTTAAACTATTATTAGATTTTTCCTTTTTTGCCTAATAAACTATATATGAATAATTACCACGAATTCTAACACCAAATCATCAATTTTTTCTATTTCTGATAATTAGGTATTTCTTTTTAAATAACTTAATTCTTGAAGAACAATTATAAAATTATTACTTAGAAATTATTAAATAAATTTCATATTACTTCAATATTTCAAAATTAATTCAATTTTAAAAGAGTTTTTAATTTTTTTAAAAGAGTCTTTAATTTTCATAAAAAGATGAATTTTGAAAAATTTTAATAATTCGAATGCTTCTAAAATTAGTTAAAATTTTTCTAATATATAATTAATTAATTATTAAAAATAATGGATTTATAGAAAAATTTTAGTTCAAAACACTAAAAAAAATTGAACTTTGGGTAAGTTACAAAAAATAATTGCAAAAATTCAAATATTTTCAAAAGTAATACAATTTTTCGCAAAAATTAAATTATATTCACAAATTAAAAAGAAAATTCTTTTCCGAAATTCAATTACTTTCAAAAATTTTAATAAAATTCTTGGAAAATTTTTTAACTATTTTCATTAAATTCAATTTAATAAATAAATATTTTCAATTAGGATTTTCAATATTCAGTATTTTAATAACATTTTCCAAAAGAATTCAATTATTTAAACAAAAATTTAATAAAATTCCACGCAAACATTTACTTATTTTCATAAATAATAAAAATTTCACAGGAATTTAATTATTTACAAATTTTCTATTAATTTCTTCGCAATAATTTCATTATTTTTATAAATAATTAAATTTTTTAAAGAGATCCAGTTATTTTCGTAAATAATAAAAAAATTCTTTTTTGGAGAATTCAATTATTTTTATAATTAATAAAACACATGGCAAAATTTCAATTATTTTTAATACTATAATTTTAATCGAATTCCTTTAAAAATATAATTAGGTATTCTTAAAAATTTAATTTTTAATTTTTTTTTTATTCAAAATTTAAATAATAATTGCACATTAAAAGCATTAATTATTATCTTTATAAATAATAAAATTCTTCTCTGAAATTCAATTATTTTCAAGAATTTTTACCAATGCAATGATTATTAACATCTATTTTAATAAAATTTTCCGAAAAGAATTCAATTAGAGAAATAAAATTTTAATATAACTCTATACGCAAGCATTTAATTATTTTCACAAATAATAGAAATTTCACAGGAATTCAATTATTTGCAAATTTTTTTATAAATTTCTTCGCAATAATTCTATTATTTACATGAATAATAAAACTCATAGCAGAATTTCAATTATTTTTCAGGTAATTTTAATTTATTTCAAGGCAAATAATAATTATTCTTAAAAGTTTTATTAAAATTCGTCGAAGAGATTCAATTATTTAAATTTTGTTTATCAAATTCTTTATGAAAATTCAATTTTAAGAAACATTTAATTATTCAATAATTGATTTATTTTTGTATTTGAATAATTGAATTCTCGTAGAATTTTGTAATAAAAATTTATTTAAAAATGAATTTCAGTTAAAATTTTAGGTAATAATTGAATATTAGAAGCATTATAGCATGCATTTTTAGAAATAACTGAATTTTGAAAGGGTTTCAAATTAAAATCTTCGAAATAAAAATTTTTTCATACTTTTAACTGATAATTCTGTAGAATTAATTTTATTTGAAAAAGTTTAATTGAATTTTTTTTTTTTTAACTCAAAGTTTAATTATCATTTTCTCAAACTACATTTCAATTACTTTCAAAAATTTTTCTCAATTCAATGATTTTTAAATATCTACTATTTTAATAAAATTTTCCAAAAGAATCCAATTATTTAAAAAAATTGTCATAAAATTCTACATAAACATTTAATTATTTCCATAAATAATAAAAATTCCACAAGAATTAAATCTATTAAACAATGGAAAAATGAGTGAAAATTATACTGATTTATTAAAAAACGACGCTGTATAATTTATTCATTTAAGTAATTTCAGTATAATTTTCACTATAATAATTTAGTGCAAAGTAAAAACAGTAATAAAATTCACTATAAATAAAATAATGTCAAATTTCACAGGATTTTTCAAAGAAAAGTCATCCAGTGAATAAAAGTTATCATCAGTAAATCAATATTTAAAAATAATTGAATTTTTGCAAAGAATTTTTAAAAACACATATTTTTAAATAACTGATTTTTCCCAGGAATTGAAATTAAATTTTTAAGAATAATTACATTTTTTGATGAACAAAAAGTTTTGAACGTTCAAATGAACGAAATATTTTTTGTTAAAAATATTTTCATAGATTATTGATTACAATTCAAATTAAAAACTCAAATTTTACATTTAGAAACATTATAATTAATTTGCTTAATAGTGACGCAAAATTATAGTAATAAAAATTTAATTTGAAGAAGAAAGAAATAAATTTCGTTCATTTGAACGTTCAAAACTTTAACCTCCTATTTTTTGAGCAATTTCTATCAGTAAAATTGTATTAAAAATAATTGAAATCCTGCGATAAATTTTGTTATTTATGAAAATAATTGAATAGTTGTAAAGAATTTTATTAAAATTTTTAAAAATAATTGAATTCCTGAGAAGAATTTTATTATTTATGAAAATAATTGAATTATTCCGAAAAATTTTATTAAAGTCTTTAAAAATAATTGAATTTCTGTGAAAATTTTTGTTATTTTTGAAAATAATTGAATTCTTCATAAAAATTTTTTAAATATTGTTTTAAATAATTAATTTTTTCGAAATGTAATAAATATTATGAAAATTTTATTTCAAATAACGGAATTCTTGTGGAAAACTTTATTTATGAAAACCACTGAATTTTTTGATTAATTAATTTAAAATTGTATTAAAAATAATTGAAATTATTCAATTAATTTCAAAAATTATTCGAAATTCAATTATTTTCAATATTTAGTATTTTCATAAAATTTCGCAAAAGAATTTAATTATTTTAAAAAAAATGATACAATTTATCAAAAATTCAATTATTTTCATAAAATTTCTACAAGAATTCAATTCCTGATTTAAAATAAAATTTTCATAATATTTATTACATTTCAAAAAAAGTAATTATTTAAAATGTTTATAAAATTCTTATGAAGAATTTAATTATTTTCAAAAATAACTTCACAGAAATTTAATTCTTTTTAAACATTTTAATAAAATTTTTCACAGTAATTCAATTATTTTCATAAATAATAGAATTCTTCTTAGGAATTCAATTATTTTTGAAAATTTTAATAAAATTCTTTGCAACTATTCAATTATTTTCATAAATAACAAAACTGGATTTCAATTATTTTTAATAGAATTTTACAGCTAGAAATTGTTTAAAAAAATGTAATTATTCTTAAAAATGTAATTTTAATTCCTCGAAAAAATCAATTTTGGATAATAATTGCATATTAAAAGCATTAATTATTATTTATGAAAATAATTGAATTATTGTGAAAAATTTCATTGAAATGTTTAAAAAGAAATGAATTTCTGTGAAAAATTTTGTTATTTTTGAAAATAATTTAATTCTTCATAAGAATTTTTTAAACATTGTTTTAAATAATTAATTTTTTTCCAAATGTAATAAATATAAAAATTTTATTTTAAATAATAAAATAATTGAATTCTTGTGGAAAACTTTGTTTGTGAAAAGAATTGATATTTTCGATTAATTAATTTAAAATAGTATTAAAAATAATTAATAAAATTCCCTATAAATAAAATAATGTCAAATTTTACAGAATTTTTCAAAGAAAAGTCACCCGGTGAATAAAAGTCATCATCAGTAAATTTTGTTTGTACATTTCCACTGATTCCAGAATACACACATACTTTTCACACCTTTATAAACGATCATGGTTCAAAAAATTGTATTAAAGAATGAAGAAATGTTTCTGTATCACAGCTCAAATGTATTATTTGCTCGTAAAGGACTCTCATTCTATGAAATCCGCACTATATATATGTTGTATCTAAAAGAGATTATTTCCTTTCTCGTTCACACGTTTTACAACAATCCCTTTTCGAATAGAAGAGACATGAGCGCGCGTATACAGTGAGAGAGGGATCGTCACCTCATCGTATATATAATATAATACTTGAAATTGTTGCTTGGACAACAATTCTATTGTGAACGATTTTTTTCGGTCGGTCGCTTTGAGATACAAGTACTTTTGTATCTTATTGTTACATATATACAGCTCTAAGAACGCGCATTGGTTACAAGCCTACCGGGTTACAAGACAAACCCCTTAAGAGGGAGGGGAAAAAAAATAAAGTATTTTGACACCTCGAATATAATAGGACAGCATGTGGTGGACCCAATTAGGCGAATATCGTTATATGCCGTAAACGACTCTCAATGGAACTTAAAAAAGAAGATGTAAACTGTCTCAAGAATCGTTGTGATCTTCTCGAAAGGAAAAGAAGATGGAAAAGAAGAAGAATAGTTATTATCGTATCAAGGGCGCAAAATAGGTGATTGCGGCGATGGCGAGATGAAGGGACCGAGGGGACATTTTCGCGCCCGAGGCGAAGCCGAGGGTGCGAAAGTGTCCCCGAGGTCCCAAAATCTCGCCAAAGTCGTAATCACCTTTGCGCTCATGTTGCGAACATAATTTTTTGTCCTAACTGCATGAAAAGTATGGCATTGAGGGCACGAGCGAAGCGGGCGCTAAAGTACAGCAAGCGGGCGTAAAAGTACTTTTGCGCCCGCTCGGGCTAGATGAAGCGGGCGCAAAAGTACTTTTGCGCCCGCTTGTGTGACGTCAGCGGGCGTAAAAGAACTTTTGCGCCCGCTTCCCCGGCCCCGGGCGAGAATCAGTTACTTTGCGCCCACTTTAAGTGCCCGAAATGACATACTTTTCGTGCAGCTAGGACAAAAATGTAATTTATGAATTATTCATGGTTTGCCACAGGTCTGGAAAGTCAGGAAATTTAGGGAAATCAGGGAAAAGTCAGGGATTTTTTATTAAAAGTAGTGGACAAAATTTAATTTTTGGAATTTATAAGAAAATACAGAATTTTTATGTCTTTTTTGTTTGCTTCAGAAACTATGGAAACTGCCAAGAATTCTAATACAAAAACCTTCAATTTTTTCTATTTCTGACAATAATTTCTTTTTAAATAACTTAATTCTTGAAGAATTGTCATAAAATTATTACATATAAATTATTTAATGAATATTTTTACTTAAAAATGTCAAAATTAATTGGATTTGAAAAAAGTTGTGTTTACAATCTATACTTCAGAAATTCAATTATTTTCAAAATTGATAAACTTCTTCGCATCAATTCAATTATGTTCGAAAATTCTTTAAAACTCTCGTCAAAATTTCAATAATCTTTATAAATAATAAAATTCTTCTCCGAAATTCAATTAATTTCAAAAAATTGAATAAACTTCTTTTAAAAATTATATAGTTTAAAAAAATTTTGACAAAATTCTTTACAAGATTCAGATAATAAACTTGAAATTTTAATAAAATTTTTCTATAAAATTATTTTCAAAAAATTCTCCTCATTTCAATTATTTTTAATATCTACTATTTTAATAAAATTTTCCTCAATTTCAATTATTTAAACAAAATTTTAATAAAAATTTTACAGGAATTCAATTATTTACCAATTTTTTTTTTAAATTTCTTCACAGCAATTCAATTATTTTTAATTTTTTAATGAAGTTTCTCGAAAGAATTCAAATATATATTTAGAGAATTGAAAAAAATAGTTCTGAGCAATTCAATTAATTTCAAAAAATTGAATAAACTTCTTTTAAAAATTATATAGTTTAAAAAAATTTTGACAAAATTCTTTACAAGATTTAGTTAATAAAATTACAATTTTAATAAAATTTTCCTATACAATTATTTTCACAAATAATACATTTTTTTATGTGAATGCAATTATTTAAAAAAATTGGAATAAAATTCTTCTCAAGAAATCAATTATTTCCATAAATAACAAAATTTTCTCAATAATTCAATTATTTAAAAAAAATTTCATAAAATGCTTTATAAATTTGAACAATTATAATAAAATTGATCATTGAATACAATTATTTTTGTAAAATATAACATTTTTCCTATGAATACAATTATTGTCAAAAACGATTGTAAAAATTTTCGAAACAATTCAATTATTTTCGTATAAAATAAAATTCTTCGAAGCAATTCAATTATTTAAGAAATTTTAATAAAATTCTTCGTAATAATTCAATTCTTTTCAAAAAGACTCAAATTATTTTCAATTTTTAAATGAAATTTCTCGACGGAATTTAATTATTTTAAAAAAGTTTTAAAAAATTCTGAGAAATTCAATTATTTTCATAAGTAACAAAACTTATTGCTGAATTTCAATTATTTTTTATACAATTTTTAATAAAATGATAGAAAATTGTATTTATTTTAAATTTTTATTTAAATTCGCCAAAACATTCTATTATTATTATTAAAAATTTTGATAAAATACTTTATAGAAATTCAATTTTAAGAAATATTCAATTAATAATAATAAAGTACATGTTCCGGTAATCTTTTCGCAGTTTGCAGTCAGTTGTTGTTTGCTTTTTTCTTTCTTAAGTTTTTTATAATTTTTCTTTTCAAATATTTTCAATTTTAAAATTAATGTATTAAAAATCATCGAATTGTTGCAAAGAATTTTATCAAACAATTTAATAATAATAGAATTCCTTCAAAGAATTTTATTATTTAGGAAAGTAACTGAATTCACGCGAAGAATTTCTTTGAATTGATTTTAAAATAATCGAGTTTTTTTTCAATAATTTTAATTAAAAATTTTGAATAAGCAATTGAATTTCTATAATTTTATTTTAATTGTATTGAAAATTATTTAATTCAAAAATATTTTAATTCATCCGAGGAATTCAATTGAAATTGTTTTGAAAATAATTGAAGTCCTGCAAAGAATTTGACTATTTATAAAATTAATTGAAATTTTGCGAAAAATTTTACTATTTATAAAAAAAATTGAATTTTTTCGAAGGATTTTACTATTTATAAAAATAATTGAAATGTTTCGAAGAATTTTGTAAAAATTTTAAGAAATAATTAAATTATTATGTAGAATTTTATAGAAATATTTAAAAATAATGAAATTTTTTCGAGAAATACAATGAAAGTTGTTTCGAAAATAATTGAATTTCTTTAAAGAATTTTATTAAAATTAAGTATATTCAAAATAATTGAATTCATCACAAGAATTTTATTATTTTTTGAAAATAATTGAATTTAAAAAATTTTTTTTAACGAATATATTTAAAAAATTGCATTTAAAGCAATAATTTAATTTGTATGTAGAATTTTTTAATAGTATTTTGAGAGTATTTGAATTATTTTTAGAGAATTTTAAATTCTTGTTGAAATTGAATTGTATGGAAATTTTTGAAAATTGTTCAATCATCTTTCGTGTAATTTTATTTAAATTGGAATAAAAATTATTTAATTAATACAAAGAATTTTAGAATTTATAAAAATAGTTGAATTGTTTCGAAGAAGTTTATTAGAATTTTAGAAAATAATTGAAATTTATGAAAATATTAAAAAATATTTGAATTCATCGGAGGAATTCAATTAAAATTGTTTTGAAAATAATTGAATTCCTGCAAAGAATTTTACTATTCATAAAATTATTAGAATTTTTGCGAAGGATTTTACTATTGAAGTATTTCGAAGGATTTATTAAAATTTTAGAAAATAATTAAAATTCTTTCATGAATTTTATTAAAATTTTTGATAATACGAACAGTAATAATTAATTTTCTAGTAATAATTGTTTATTTTCTTCCGTTGTTGTAATTTGTTGAAATTTATTTTTGTATTTAAATAATTTAATTCTCAAAATATTTTCTTATAAAAATTTATTAAAAAATTAATTTCTCTTAAAAGTTTAAATTATAATTGAATATTAAAAGTACTATAGCGTGAATTTTGAGAAATTAATTGAATTTTGGAAAAGGTTCAAAATAAAATCTTTGAAATTTTGAATTTTCAGTTACAATATTCTTCATGTTTTATAATAATACAATATTCTATAGTCTTTTTTATCAAAGGAAAAATAAATAAAATAAAATAAATAATATTTATAAATTGATTTATTTTTTCATAGCTGCGCTCTATGTAGCGCTATACCTGAGTTGTCTTTTTTTATCAAAGGACCCCTCTTTATAAATTTATTTATTTTATTTAGGGCCGATTTCACCAACACCGATTAAAAGTTAATCAATGATTAAATCCACAATTAACCAATCAGAAGCCTAAATTAAAAATAAATTTTAAATTCTTTAATCATTGATTAACTTTTAATCGGAAGTTGTTGAAACTGGCTCTTAATTTATTCCTACAGAAAAATTTTAATGATTAAATATTAATTTAAAAAAGAATTTATTGATGAAATCAAATAATTTTACAATTAAAGAAATTCGTAAATATATGCAATAGAACAGTGTTTGAAGTGAATCAAAATATTTTTTCAGGGTCAGGGATAAAGACAAAATTTTGTCTGGAAATGAGGGAAAAACAGAATTAAATTTTTGTGGCAATCCTGTTATTGCTAATTTTTACTTTTTTTGTGTTTTGAAAACAGAAGGATATCAAATAAATTTATAAGAAAATGAAAAATATTTTTAAGTGAATTATAAAGAGGAATAAATAAACTGGAGAAAATGAAATGAGGGAAATCTTCGAAATAAATGAAAGTCCATTAAGCGGGAGCATCATCAGAGCCAATCGAGATATCGTGCCAATGGCAATACGAAGATGGGCAAAAATGAATGAGATGAGACGGTGGACTAGAGAAAAAATGGCCGACATCGGCTTTGAATTAGCCAACTACTCTCTTCAGGGGTTGGGCTCTGGAGACGGAGATGGAGAAACGTACTTAACGAACGGAGAAGTTCATTAAAAGCTAAATGACGTTAGCCAACCTAAAATTACCCTCTCCTAATTTCAACTCCGGCTTTTAGCTTCTACAGTAGCTTATATATATCTATCCTCCAACTTCATCTTTCATACCTGTGCCGACCTGCATTAAAACAGCTTCTATACCCGCGGTAATATTAGGGGAGAGAGTGAGAGAGAGAGAGAAAAAAGAAAAAAAAAGAAATTCATCGATAGGAAATAGATCTTCGTAAATTGGAAAAAATTCTCATCCTATCTCCTCACGGGAGATTGTCTTCGCCAAACGAGATTCTCCGCCTCTTGTTCAACCGGCACTAGGCTTTAATAGTAACCGCTTATTGGCGGCTACGTGAATTATCTATCTGATTATATTGAAATTTCATTATTCCCATTGTTGCACCAATCACTATTTCTCGATCTTATATTCCGGGTCAGAAATTCAACTTATCGTTTCAAACGAGTTCAAAAAAAAAAATAAGAAGAAGAATTTTTTATCACTGCTTGGATAATTTAATTTTTCTCGGGAGTAAATTATTTTTACTAATTTCAAAAAATAAATTTATACGTAATTATAAAATTCCAGGAAAAATTTAATTATAATAGAATAAAATATATTGCAAATAAGTTAAAAAATAAATTTTTAATTCAGTTGTTTGTAAATCAAGATAAAAAATATATGACAGACTTCGGAGTCGATAATTAATTTTAAAAAATTAGCTTTCAAACTTAAAAAAATTTTGTTTAACTAACAAAAAAAATGAGTAAAAAAGTAGCTATCAAAAAATTAAACTTGACAAAAAAAACTCGTTTCAGATACTTCGAAAAACTGACAAAAATTCCAATCCATATTTTATTTTCCTGACTTTTTCCTAATTTTCACCGCACAAATATTTACTTTTTTCTTATCCTGATGCTAATAAATTGAATTCCTGCAACGGATTTTATTATTCGTGAAAAAATTTAAATACTTATCAGAATAATTTAATTCTTGCGAAGAATTTTATAAAAAATTTTAAATAATAATTGAATTGAAAATAGTTTTTTAAAAATAATTCAATTTTACAAAAAATTGTATTAAAATTTTTTGAGTATAATTAAATATGTCTGTGTGGCATTTTATAAATTTTTTTTTTTTTGAAATTAATTGAATTTCTAAAAAGTATTTTTTTATTTATTAAAATAATTGAATTCTTGCAAACCAATACACTGAAAAAAATAATAGTAGATATTCAAAATAGTTAAAATGGGAAAAGTTTTCAAAAATAATTAAATTTTACAAAGAAATCTATCAAAATTTTTGAAAATAATTTAATTGAATTTCTGTGTGGCATTTTATTAAAGTTTTTTTAAAAATAATTGAATTCCTAAAAAGCATTTTATTATTTATAAAAATATTTGAATTCTTACGGAAAATTATATTAGAAATTTTTAAAGTAATTGAATTTTCAAGAAAAAATTTATTACTTTTAAAAATAATTGAATTCTTATGATAAATATTGTTATTTAAGAAAATAATTGAATTTTTCATAGAATTTTATTAAAATGCTTATGATTAATATGCTTAAAATAAATAAAATGCCTCAAAATTATGGAATTTTCGGGAACAATTTTGTTATTTATCGACAAAATTTAATTCTTTAGAAGAATTATTTATGTAAATAATTGAATTCTTGAGAAGAATTTTATTAAAAATCTAAAAGAATAATTGAATTATTTAAAAAAAATTAATTGAAATTGTATTTAAAATAATTCATTTCTTCTGAACAAGTTTATGATGATTCGAAACAATTAGAAAATAATTGATTTCCTGTGGAAAATTCTAATATTTTTTGTAAATAATTGAATTCTTCCAAAGAATTAAAAAAAAACATATTTTTAAATAATTGATTTTTTCGAGGAATTGAAATAAAATTTTTAAGAATAATTACATTTTTTGAGCAATTTCTAGCTGTAAAATTGTATTCAAAATAATTGAAATCCTGCTATTAGTTTTGTTATTTATAAAAATAATTGAATAATTGCAAAGAATTTTATTAAAATTTTCAAAAATAATGGAATTCCTGAGAAGAATTTTATTATTTATGAAAATAATTGAATTGTGAAAATTTTTTTAAAAATTTTCAAAAATAATTGAATTTCTAAAAAGTATTTTATTATTTATAAAAATAATTGAATTCTTGAAAAGAAATAAATAAATAAATAAAATAAAGTAAAAAAAAATAAAAAAAAGGAATTTTTGCCTTAATTTAAGGCAAAAATTGGTTTCTTTAAAGAAACAATTGCTTTACGAGTATTCTTTTTTTTCTTAGGCAAAAATTACCTTTGAGTAAAAAGCACATTGTACTTAACATTTTCTTTTCAGTAAATATTAGAATTTTTTAAAATAAATGAATTTCCAAGAAAAAATTTATTACTTTTAAAATAATTAAATTCTTGTGATGAATATTATTATTTAAGAAAATAATTGAATTTTGCGTAGAATTTTATTAAAATGCCTCAAAATAATTGAATTTTCGGGAACAATTTTGTTATTTATCGACACAATTTAATTCTTTCGATGAATTATTAATGTGAATAATTCCTTCTTGGGAAGAATTTTATTAAGATCTGTAAAAAAATAATTGAATTATTTCAAAAAAAATTTAACTAAAATTGTATTTAATAAATAATTGATTTCTTTCCGACAATTTTATTAAAAAATTTGAAAATAATGGAATTCCTGTGAAAAATTTTAATATTTTTGTAAATAATTGAATTCATCCAAAGAATTCTAAGAAAACATGTTTTTAAATAATTAATTTTTTCGATGAATTTTTGCGATGAATTTTATTAATATTTCTTAAATAATTGAATTGTTTCGAAAAATTTTATTTTATACGAAAATAATTGAATTGTTTCGAAGATTTTTACAATCATTTTTGGCAATACTTATTATATTCCTATAGGAGGACAGTTATATTTTACGAAAATAATTGTATTCTATGATCAATTTTATTATAATTGTTCAAATTTATAATTTGTTTTTAAATTTATTTAAAAATAATTGAATTATCGAGAGAAATTGTATTATTTATGAAAATAATTGAATAGTTGCTAAGAATTTTATTAAAATTTTCAAAAATAATTGAATTCCTAAAAAGAATTTTATTATTTATGAAATTAATTGATTTCTTGTGGAAAATTTTATTAAAAAGGTTTTAAAAAAATTGAATTTTTGTGAAGTTATTTTTGAAAATAACTAAATTCTTCATAAGAATTTTATAAACATTATTTTAAATAATTACTTTTTACGAAATATAATAAATATTATGAAAATTTTATTTTAAATAATTGAATTCTTTTGGAAATTTTATGAAAATAATTTAATTTCGGATGAATTTTAACAATTTCTTTTTTAAATAATTGAATTCTTTTGCGAAATTTTATAAAAAAAAATACTAGATATTCAATTATTGTCGAAAATTTTAATAGAAAATTCTTTGTAAAATTTAATTATTTTTAAAAACTTTTCGCAATTCAATGACTTTTAATATCTACTATTTTCATAAAATTTACAAACTTTACTACTTTTTTTTTAGTTTGAAAGTTACTTTTTGACACCTTTTTTGAAATTAATTCTCGAGTGCGAAGTCTGTTATAATTAATTTGAAATAGTAATTGATTTTATTTCTGTATTTTTGTCTAAAAAATTGGGAACATAATCTAAAATTTTTTGCTTCTTAGGTTCTACTTGAATTTTTCTTAGGTTCTTTTTTCTCTTTTTTCTTCTTTGCTTAGCGCGTCGCATTATAATTGTATTTTCTTCTTATTATAAGGAAGAATTATAATTATGATGATAATAATAATAATAATGTTGTGTGACAATATTATAAATTTATAATTGCCGAATTTTCTTTTTATTATATATCTTGGTGAATTTTTTGCATTTGAATTATACTTTTCCTTTGATGTCTGATTTATTTTGAATTTATATTCGCGCTGTATGTGCGGTGTGTTGGGAATTCAGAAAAAGAGAGAGAAAGAGTAAAGAGAGAATAAGAGAGTGAGAGAGAGTGAGTAAAAGAGAGAAAGAGAGAGAGAGGGAGAGGACCTAATGTAACATGTGAAAAATTTGTTAGATGGTATATATAAGGGGAGTGAAGAAAAAGTATAGAAAAGTACCTTAACTTTTCCTTATCGAAAATAAGTCGTTAGCAGGTCTTTCATCTTGCTAAACGAGTTTTCGTAGAGCGCCACGGCAAGCTTTTGCTTTTTCTCTCTTTTTCTCTCTCTTTCTCTCTCTCTCTCTCTCTCTGCCCTTTCCTGTTCACAACTGCGTTTTCCTCATCCTTTTGCTTCGCTTTAACGGATTTTTCAATTTTCCTCCGTCTAGTTAATTTAATCTGTAATACTTGATGCGCCGCATACAAGAGTTTCACAGCAGGAAAGATCAGCTACTTACTCCAATTTTCGAGCAAAAATTAACGTCAGTCTTCTTTACACTGTTTTACGCAACGAGCGATTTATCAAATTTTACGAACTAATTACTTCGTGAAAAAAATACGTGGATATTTAGACATAAATTAGTTTAGTTCATTACTGTTATACGTTAATTATTGAATACAATATATTGATATTTATTATTATTAGAGTCATTACTTATTTTTTTTTAATAAATAATATTTATTATTAATAAAATTATTATTTCTTTTTTTCAAGAAATAATATGTACTAGCAACAATTGGCGCGCTAAAGCGCGCGACTAACTTCTTCCTACCTTTTTTTTAAATAAAATCATCAATTTGAAAAATAATAGATAATAATAGATAATTAATTTTAAAAAAGTAGTTTTCAAACTAAAAAAAAGTAGTGAAAAACTAGTTATCGAAAAATTTATCTTAACGACCAAAAAAACTCCTTTTAGACACTTGCCAAAACTGACAAAAATTCCATTCTATATTTTATTTTCCTGACTTTTTCCTAATTTTCAAAAAAAATATTTACTTCTTTCTTAATCTGCTAATAAATTCAAATCCTGCAAAGAAATTTTATTATTCATGCAAAAATTTAAATATTTATAATAATAACTTAATATTTGTGAAGAATTTTATTAACAATTTTTAATAATTGATTTCTTTTGACTAATTCTATGCAAATTATAATTTAAATAATTGAATTTATTTGAAATTTTTATTATTAATGAAAAGAATTGAATTCTTAAGAAGATTTTTACATAAATTTTTTTTAAATAATTGAATTCTGTTTCAAGGTTTTATGAAAATAGTAGATATTCAAAAAATGGTTAAATTAATAAAAGTTTTCAAAAATAATTAAATTTTACAAAGAAATCTATTAAAATTTTTGAAAATAATTTAATTGAATGTCTGTGTGGTATTTTATTAAATTTTTTTTAAAATAATTCAATTCCTAAAAAGCATTTTATTATTTATGAAAATAATTAAATTCTTAAGAAAAATTATATTAGAATTTTTTTAAATAATTGAATATCAAAGCAAAAATTTATTACTTTTGAAAATAATTGAATTCTTATGATGAATATTGTTGTTTAAGAAAATAATTGAATTTTGCAAAGAATTTTATTAAAATACCTCAAAATAATTGAATTTTCGGGAACAATTTTGTTATTTATCCACATAATTTAATTCTTTCGAAGAATTATTTAAATAAATAATTGAATTCTTGGGAAGAATTTTATTAAAATCTAAAAGAATAATTGAATTATTCCAAAAGAAAATTTAATTAAAATTGTATTTAAAATAATTAATTTCTTTTGAACAATTGTATGATGATTCGAAACAATGAGAAAATAATTGATTTCCTGTGGAAAATTCTAATATTTTTTTGTAAATAATTGAATTCTTCCAAAGAATTAAAAAAAATATATTTTTAAATAATTGATTTTTTCGAGGAATTGAAATTAAATTTTTAAGAATAATGACATTTTTTGAGCGATGTTTAGCTGTAAAATTATATTAAAAATAATTGAAATCCTGCGATGAATTTTCATATTTATGAAAATAATTGAATAATTGCAAAGAATTTTATTAAAATTTTCAAAAATAATTGAATTCCTGAGAAGAATTTTATTATTTATGGAAATAATTGAATTGTGAAATTTTTTTTTAAATTTTCAAAAAGAATTGAATTTCTGTGAGAAATTTTGTTATTTTTGAAAATAATTGAATTCTTCATAAGTATTACTACTACCTTTTTTTAAATAAAATTAGCAATTTGAAATATAATAGAATTTAAAAATTTTCTAATTTAAATTTTTGTCGAAAACACTAAAAAAATTCAATTTTGGAGAAATTATAAATAATCGCAGAAATTCAATTATTAAAAAAAAAAATTCTTATAAAATTCAACTATGTTCAAAATTTAAAAAAAATTCTCGTAAAAATCCCTATTATCTTTATAAATAACAAAATTCTTCTCCAAAGTTCAATTATTTTCATAAATGTCAAAATAATTCTTTTCCTAATTTCAATTATTTTTAAAAATAAAATGCATTTTTCTAATTTCAATGATTTTCAATATCTAGTATTTTAATAAAATTTCTCAAAAAGAATTCAATTATTTAAACAAAATTTTAATAAAATTTTATGCACACATTTAATTTTCTTTATAAATAATAAAAATTTCACAGGAATTCAATTATTTTTGTAAATTATAAATTTTTTTTAAGGAATTCAATTTTTTTCATAAAAAATAATTTAAAATTCTAGAAAATAATAATTGGATTAAAATGATGAAAATAATTTTGATGAAGTTACAGTAACAATATTCTTATAATATAAAATAATGATTTTATCTCTCGGTCATCTTCATGTTTTCTAACAATATTTTTATAAGTTGTTTAATTTAAAAAGGTTTGAATTTGAAATTTTTGAATGCCTCAATTCCTGTGGAAAATCCTGTTCCAAAAATAAGATTAAAAATAGGAATTGTGCAAATATTTTTCTTCTTTTTCTAAAAGAAAATAATAATTTTGTTCAAAAAATTGTGATTCATAAAGAAAAATAATGGAAAATAAATCAATTTTCTATTTCTTAATCACAGTCGTTTAACAATTTTCTAATTTTCCTTAGAAGTAAAGAACAAAAATCGGCATAATTTCAATTTAAAAAAACATAATATTTAACAAAATTTTAGTCTTTTAATGAAAAGAAGTGAAAAAAAAAATAGTTAATGTTAAAAGTGAAAGAAGAAACTTCACACGCGTTATTTGTGCTAGTTTAGTAATTAATTATTCGCATCCTCGGAATTAAACAGACTGTAAAATTACCAAATGGAGCGAACAGGTTTTTAATTTCTTTCTTTTTTTTTTGACAAAAAGAAGAATTTCTTGTGGTTATTAGCGAATACACAGGGGGTTGTTGAATTCTAATGCGAAATAACGGTTTCCCTCGGTGTCTCGTGTCGGGGTTCGCTCCGAGTACAATGCCACAGTGCAGAGCGGCTAGAATCCGCTTACGAGAGTGACATCTTTACGCAATTACCGTAATTGGTCCTCTCGGCCTAAGCTTTCGTAAACCTAATTAGGCCAAAGAATGCAATCGCAAAACCCCCTGCCAACCAATATCTTACAGCATTGTGTCCTCTCTTTTTCCCTCTCAAGAAAATTCAAATTTTCAAAACACAAGAATGTTAAATTATTTTTTACAAGTGAAAATGGAATGTTAGTTCTGGTCAAAAAATAAATCTATTTAAAAATTATTTTCATTCATTATTATTATATTATTATTATTTTTTTTGCCAAGAGGAAAAGGGACATGATTGCTCTCAGGAAATAAGGGAACAAAAAAAAAAAAAAAACGAAGATTTTTTTTTCTGAAAAGGCACAACAGTTGTGAGACTCAACTCAATTGCCATGTGAAATGGGATTGATGTAATTTCGTTAGGTTCCCCATGCAATGGAAAGTTGTCCTAAAATGTTGTCGTTTATGCGAGTGTGCATATATGCGTAACTGGTGTTTCGTGATAAACGAGTCCACAGGGTTGATTCTAATGACTTATGAAGTCAAGCCAAATGACCGACCCTAAGGCCTCCCTCGACACTAGGACCAACTCCCCCCCTCTCTTTCTCTCTTCCTCATCTCAACACTCCCCATTTTCCATAGTGTGTATAACTAACCCCGCGAGCCAAACGCGGCTTGTATATATAAACTTGGAGAGAAAGAGAGAGAGAGAGAGAGAGAGAAAGAGAGAGAGAGTAATTCTCAGCAAATCCAATAATCTCACCCTAAAACAGGAACAATCGTTCTCCCATTAGATTGCTCTAAGACGAGATGCATGATGTAATGGCACGAATAAATGTTTTCAAACACTAACTGTTTACGATTCATGTGCGGTCAAAAGGGGAACGATTATGGGAGATTTATTATTTCGAATTCTTTTTGGTTTGTTAAACAATTATTATTCACACAGTTTTCTTAAAAGTATATATCAAATTGTTACGAGAGTAAATCAAATTGATAGCAAAAATTTGCATCTATTTATGATTTGATCTAAATTTCTGGTATCAATTGGTTGCAATTTGATACTTTCAAGGAAACAGTGTTTATAAATACTTTTTTCTTTTGACAACATTATATATTATTTAAGAGATTGATTTAATATTTTTGAAAGGTGGATTTTTATTGACAAGTTTCTATATTTAGCAGAATTTTCGTTTCCCTGTAATCGACTTTCCATATTTAACAGAATTGTTATTTATGGAACTTTGCTAATTTCCATTCAAAGTTTAAAACTATTTTAGTAATTTAAATATGTATTTGGTATCAACTTGATCCAATTTGGTTATAATTTGTTACAATTTAGTAGCAACTTGATCTAATTTGATACAATTTGTTACAAACTTGATTCAATTTGATATCGCAGTTTGATAAAATTTAGTACCAATTCAACTCGATTTGGTACCAACTTGATTCAATTTGGTATCAGTTCGATACAATTTGGTATCAATTCGATTCAATTTGGTACCAACTTGATCCAATTACATTGGTTACAATTTGATACAATTTAGTAGGAACTTGATCCAATTTCATACAATTTGGTATAAATTTGATGATCCAAATTGGTATCAATTCGACTCGATTTGGTACCAACTTGATCCAAGTTGTTATCAATTGTATGCAACTTGGTAACACTTTAATCTAACTTGGTATCTTTTATATATTATTTGGTATGAATTAAATACTTATCGGTAGCAATTTGTTACAATTTAATAACAATTTGATCCAATGTGGAATCAATTTAATACAATTCGGTAATAATTCAATACTAATGGATAACAACAGTTTAGGTAAAAATAGTATTATTTATGAAACTAATAGACAAAAATAACAAAAGAGAATTGAAATTTATAAAAATACAAATTCAATTATTTCGAGGAAAGCTTAAAAAGTTCATATGTATACCAAGAATTTAATTAAAATTGTACAGAAAATAATTGACTTCTTTTAATGAGTTTATCACTATTGTTAAAAATGAGTGAATTCTATCAAGAAATTTTGTTAAACTTTTTAAAAATAATTAAATTCCATCAAAAAACTTTTTTTAAAAATTGCAGTGAAAATAATTGAATTTTTCTAAAGATGTTTATAATTTATTACGAAAATAATTGAATTCTTGAGACAAATTTTAATAAAAAATTTTTTTAAAAAAAGTTTTATTCTTTGAGGAATTTTATTTAAATAATAGATATTAAGAATAATTGAATTCCGAAAAATTTTGATATTAATTAAAGTTCTATCAAGCATTTTATAAAAAAGTTTTTTTGAAAATAATTGCATTGCCACAAAAAATTTCATTAAAATATTTGAAAATAATTAAATTCTTTCAAGAAATTAAAAATGTATTGCAAATAAACTATTAAATTTTAGTAAACAAATTATATCAAAATTTTTTTAAATAATCCAATTCATTCGAAGAATTTTAATAAAATTTTATCTAAAATAGTATTACAAATAATTGAAATCCTACATGTGATGAGTGTTATCATTTATAAAAATTATTGAATTCTTGCAAACGAATTAAAATTTTAAAAAATAATTGAATTCTTTAGAAGAACTTTATTAAATTTTTTAAAATTAATTGAATTCTTACGAAGAATTTAAAAAATTTTTTTTAAATAATTGAATCCTTGCGGAAAATTTTATAACAATCATTTTAAATAATTGATATTCTTCAAAAAAACTTTGGGAATATTGTTTTAAAAAAAATAAACTACCGTTAAATTTTTATTATTTATGTTAATAATTGAATGCTTGCAGAAAATTGAATATAAATTTTTTTCTTAAATAATTCAATTCTTTCGAAGAATTTTATTAAAATTTTTAAGAATAATTGCATTTTCCGAAGAATTTATTTAAAATCGTATTAAAATTAATTGAAATCCTGGGATGAGTTTTAGTATTTATAAAAATAATTGAATTCTTTCAACGAATTTAATTAAAATTTTTAAAATAATTGAATTTCTAAAAAGAATTTTATTAAAATTTTTAATAATAATAATATATTATTTAATTGAAGAATCTCCGATTAATTGAAATTTTGTAAATGATAATATTTTGTAATGATAAACAAATGAATTTGAAAATTTTCGAAGAACTTTTTCAAAAATTATTAAAAATAATTGATTTATACAATAATTTTAGTTAAAAACACTTAAAAAAAATTTAATTTGGGAGAAAGATGCAAATTTTTGCAGAAATTCAAATATTTTCAAGAGCAATAAAATTCTTCGCAGAAGTTTAATTATTCTCGAAAATACTAAAATTCTTCTTAGGAATTCAATTATTTTCACAAATAATAAAACTCATCGGAGAATTTCAATTACTTTTAATAGGTACAATTTTAATCATTTCTTGAATTTTAAACGAAGAAAGAAAATTTATAATAAATTTTTTTTTTATACAATTGAATCCTTTCGAAAAATTTTAATAAAATTTTCAATAATAAATGCATTTTCCGAAGAATTTATTTAGAATTGTATTAAAAATAATTGAAATCCTATCATCAATTTTATTATTTATGAAAATATTTGAATTCTTACAAGGGATTTTTATTAACTTTTTAAAATTAATTAAATTTATCATGAATTTTTTTTTAAATTTCAAAAATAATTGAATACTTAAGAAGAATTTTATTACAATTTTCAAAAATAATTGAATTCTTGCGCAGAACTTTATTAAAATTTAAAAAAAAAATTGAATTCTTCGGGAAATTTTATTTAAATAATAGATATTGCGATAAATAATTGAATTCTTGAAAAATTTTTGAAATTAATTAAAGTTCTAATCAAGAATTTTATGAAAATTTTCTTTTGAAAATAATTGACGTATTGTTACGAAGAATTTTATTAAAATATTTTTGAAAATAATTAAATTCTTTTAAGAAATTAAAAATATATTGCAAATAAACTATTAAATTTTAGTAAATAATAAATTATATCAAAATTTTTTTAAATTTTCAAATTTTTATCATAATTTTTTAAATTCTTTCGAAGAATTTAAAAAAATTTTTTAAGAATTTTATTATTAAAATTTTTAAAAATAATTGAATTAAGAATAATTGAATTAAGAAGAACTTTTAAGTTCTTCTTAAGAATTCAATTACGCACTTATAAGAATACTCTGGCGCTATAGCAGAAGCTTGATTTTAAATGTTTTTATATTTTATTTTAAATTTTATAATTATGGAATTAGTTTTAGATTAAATGAAGAGAATTTTGTAAAAAAAAAGAAGATTAATTTTATCTCTAGATAAAAATTTAAAAAGACGAAATTTATTACGTGAAATGTTGGCGCTTTCAAGTCTCTACAAAAATGCAAGGCACATTATGTAAACAGGTTTTATATGTTTATATATATAGAATACATTAGAGAAATTTTCTCGAGAATTCACGTGTATTTTCGTATTGACGAAAAACGCCAGTGCTTTTATAAATTCGATGTTGCCCGTTGTGTGCTGAGATTCGGGCGCACGTTCACTCTCGCGCCAGCCATGTTTGCGGGTTTATAAATTGGGTTCGGCGCTGGGGATTTTTCTATTAGGACAAAATTGGTTCTTTCAACCGCCACCAGAGCGGTATGTTCCCACACCCCTTTTCTCTCTCTCTCTCTTTCTCTCTCTATGCGCGGCGCGCTTGCCTACCCTCCGGGGCAAAGCTTGCGAATAGGGATGATGGGGGTGATTGCTGAGAGCGGCGTGTGGTGCAGGGAGTCAGGGCTGCGGCAGCTCAAAAGTCGATATTTCCGTCAACGGTGTTATCGGTGTTTCCTAACATTCTGCCCAATGTCGTCGTCTATAAACGAAGTTACCGATCAAAGTGTCCGTCGAGACTAAGCTCTTTTGGCTGCTCGACACCACCACCACCACCACCACTATAAAGCATCACGATCAAGGAGCTTTTTCTTTTCCTCATATAGTCCACCTTTCATTTCCGATTCGCGATAAACATTCTTCACTTCTATCTCTCATCTTTTCCCGCAACTTTATATATCTATAGAGATAGCTATGCACCCCCAGCGACATTCCAAGAAAATCTTGTCGATTTAACACCCATTTCAATCCCAATGGAAATTTTATTCGTTTAGAGAAGAATAAATACGCGAGAGAAAGAAAGAGAGAGAGAGAGGAGAGAGGAAACGTGTCGATTTCAAATTCGATAATATTTGTTAAATTACTTTTATGCAGAATGATTTTACGTATATAAGCTTTTTTGGGTAACTTTTAAGTAATCTTTTTAAGTCATCTCTTTAAATAATCTTTTTTTAAATAATTTTTTATTTTTTTATTTTTTTATTTTTTAAATCTAAATAATTTTTTTAAACCCCTTTTTAAGTACATAACCATCGAATAGTTTTTCTAAGGATATCAAATTACAGATTGCCACGCAACCTGGAAACCTGTAAATGTCAGGGAATTTTTATAAACCTTGAAAAAACATGGAAAAGTCAGGGAATTTTCATTGGAATCCTGGAAAGTTATTGTTTTCTAAAGTTATTGTGCTTATTCTTGAAATCTAATTTTTCTTTATAATTCAATTTTCTTAATTCAATTTTAAAAGAGTTTGCCTTTACAATTTTTCTTCGCAATAATTCAATTATTTTCATAAATAATCAAAAAATTTATAGATTTACAATTATTTTCATAAATAATAAAACTCATCGCAAAATTTAAATTATTTTTAATACAATTTTAATGGAATTTCTCGAAAAATGTATAATTATTCTTTTAAAAACTTTTTTTTTTTAAATTCATCAAAGAAATTCAATTATTTTCAAAAGTAATAAAATTCTTTGCAAAAATTCAATTATGGTCAAAAGTTTAAAAAAATTTATCGTCAAAATTTCAATTATCTTTATAAATATTAAAATTTTTCTTCAAAATTCAATTATTTTCAAAAATTTTTATAAAATTCTTTTTAACAAATTCATTTTTTTTTCAAAAATTCTCCTCCAGTCAATGATTTTTAATATCTACTATTTTAATAAAATTTTCCAAAAGAAATGAATTATTTTAAACATTTTTTATAAATTTCAATTATTTTTTTATACAATTTTAATCGAATTCTTCGAAAAATGTAATTATATTTAAAATTTTATTAAAATTCGTCAAAAGAATTCAATTATTTAAAAATTTATTAATAAAATTCTTTATGAGAATTGAATTTTGAGAAACATTCAATTATTCAATAAATTATTTATTTTTGTATTAAAAATAATTAGGTATTTAAAAAAGAAATATTATTAAAGAATTCGTCTCAAGAATTCAATTATTTTCAAAATTAATAAAATTCTTAGCAGAAATTCATTTATGGTCAAAAGTTTGAAAAAAAGTTATAGTCAAAATTTCAATATTTTTTTATAAATATTAAAATTTTTTCACCAAAAATTCAATTATTTTCAAAAATTTTAATAAAATTCTTGGCAATATTGGGGCCGTTCAAAAAATACGTAACGCTTTAGGGGGGAGGGGGGGGGTCAAGCTATTTGTTACGGTCAGCAGAAAAAATGGCGCTAATGTATACAACATTGCGTTACAAGGGGAGGGGGGGGGGTCCAAATATCCGAAAAATAGCGTTACGTATTTTTTGAACGGCCCCTATTTCAATTATTTAAAAAAATTTTTAATAAAATTCTTGACAAAATTTCAATTATTTTCAAAAACTTTTCTCAATTCAATGGAATTTTTTTACAGAGATTCAATTATTTTTGATACATTTTTAATCTAATTTCTCGAAAAATGAAATTATTCTCAAAAATTTTATTGAAATTCGTCAAAAGAATTTTAATTACCTATTTAAAAATTTGTTGATAAAATTTTTTAAATGAGAGTTCAATTTTTTTTTTACTTAAATAATTGAATTGTCGTAGAATTTTCTAATAATAATTGATTCAAATGTTCAAAAGGTTTGAATTAAAAATTTTGTAAAATATAAATGTAGTTTTAAAAACCTGGAAAAATTCCGTATTTTAATCTGGAAAACCTGGAAAAGTCAGGGAATTTGAAATCAGTAAAAGCGTGGCAACCCTGAATTAACAAGATGATACTTAATTGTATCGAATTGTTTACCAAATTGTATCAAATTAAATATTAAGTTATTAAAAAATTGATACCAAATTGAATCTAATTAATACTAAGTTCTAATATTATTCTAAAAATAATGGAAACCTTACGAAGAGATTTATTTTAGAAATAAAATTCACATAAAGGAAATAATAAAAATATTAAATAAAAATATTATCCTGAAAAGGAATAGTGCGTTTAAACTTTAAATTGTCGACGCCCCCGCAGGCAGTCCACTGTATCGGTGCTCCAGTGTAGGAAAAAGATTTTAAAAAATAAAAAACGTTATAAAAAGTCTCAAAAATATAAAAATTATTAAATTTCTTTAAATAATAAGATTAATATTAAGAGCAATTATTTTTTTCATTATAATCCAGTACATTGTGTATAACTATAAATAAATAAATAGTCCAATATCAATTTCCATCCAAAATTGTAAATAGAACAAAAATCCACATTAGAAAATAGAAACACAACAATAACTATTTTTTTTTCCTACACTATATGTAATCGAGACTCCCTTGAGCATTGATTCCGTAATTTCAGAAGCTATAATTATAATATAATATAAAAAAAGTATAATGGGACCTCTTAAGGACTCTAGAGATCATATAATAAAAGTTATACACTGCGCCTAGAAAGAAAAAGACGCATATTCGTATAAATGGACGAATTTAACACATGGTACGGGTAAAGGGTACTAGTTTCAAGTACAAAGGTATCCAACAGAGTTAAATACGCATGTAACTCAGGATAACTCTTTGCTCTTGAAAATAATTTTCTACAGACAGGACATATGCACACAGCGTGAAACAGTCGTTCCATCTGCAAAAGAGAAAGATCCGATTAACGATAAAAGACTGCTCTAATCGATTTTAAATCTGATAACACCTCGAGACACAAATAGGAATTCAAAAAAATTCAATTGTTAACGTGTTTTTATGTTTTTAATGAAATCACTACTCTCCGTCCCTGCGTATTCATATATACGCACCATGAAAAAACTAGTTCTTTTGAAATTACATTATAAAAAGAACTGTATAAAATTTTTCTTTAAAACTGTTATAGAAAAAAAAAAAATGTTGACAAAAAATATTGTAATATTTCTTTTCTCTTTTGTTTCTATATTTAGTAATTAATAATCTTACTAGAAACAATTCGCGCGTTAAAGCGTGCGGCTTACTTCTTCCTGCCTTTTTTAAATAAAATTAACAATTTTAAAAATAATAGAATTTAAAAATTTTCTAATTTAAATTTTTTTGAAAACACTAAAAAAATTCAATTTTGAAGAAATTACAAATAATTGCAGAAATTCAATTATTTTCAAAAAAAAAATAAAATAAAATACTTATAAAATTCAACTATGTTCAAAATGTGACAAAAATTCTCGTAAAAATCCCAGTTATTTTTATAAATAACAAAATTCTTCTCCAAAGTTCAATTATTTTTATAAATGTCAAAAAAAATTCTTCTCCTAATTTCAATTATTTTCAAAAATTAAATGCATTTTTATAATTTCAATGATTTTCAATATCTATAATAAAATTTCCCAAAAATAATTCAATTATTTAAACAAAATCTTAATAAAATTGTATGCAAAAATTTAATTATTTTCATAAATAATAAAAATTTCACAGGAATTAAATTATTTTTATAACTAATAAAAATTTTTTAAGGAATTCAATTATTTATACATAAAAAATAATTTAAAATTCTAGAAAATAATAATTGAGTTAAAATTATAAAAATAACTTTGATGAAGTTACAGTAACAATATTCTTATAATATAAAATAATGATTTTATCTCTCGGTCATCTTTAATTATTTAATTATTAATTTTATTATTATTTATTTAATTATTAGTCTTCGACTCGGAGCAATCGATATCTTCATGTTTTATAACAATACTTTTATAAGTTGTTTAATATAAAAAAGGTTTGAATTTGAAATTTTTGAATGTCTTAATTCCTGTGGAAAATCCTGTTCCAAGAATAATATTAAAAATAGAAATGGTGGAAATATTTTTCTTCTTTTTCTAAAACAAAATAATAATTTTGTTCAAAAAATTGTGATTCATAAAGAAAAATAATGCAAAATAAATCAATTTTCTATTTCTTAATCACAGTCGTTTAACAATTTTCTAATTTTCCTTAGAAGTGCGAAGAACAAAAATCTGCAGAATTTAAATTTGACAAAACATAATATTTAACAAAATTTTAGTCTTTTAATGAAACGAAGTGAAAAAAATTCTGATGATTTCAATTTGTCATTACAATTTTGAATTAATTAGAAAATAAAAATAATTATAACATAATAATAAAATATACAATCTATCTAAAGTTAACAACAAACAAAAAAGTATAAACAAAAGACTATAATAGAATAGGAATATAATATAATAGAATTTAAAAATTTTCTAATTAAAATTTTTGTTGAAAACACTGAGAAAATTCAATTTTGGAGGAATTACAAATAATTGCAGAAATTCAATTATTTTCAAAAAAAAAAAATAAATAAAATTCTTCTTATAAAATTCAACTATGTTCAAAATTTAAAAAAAAATTCTCATAAAAGTCCCAATTATCTTTATAAATAACAAAATTCTTCTCCAAAGTTCAAATATTTCCATAAATGTCAAAAAAAAATTCTTGTCCTAATTTCAATTATTTATTCAAAAATTTTTCTAACTTTAATTATTTTAATCCTGTGCAAAAAAAATAAAACTGATCTAAATTATGCAAATTTTTCTCCTTTTTATTTATAAAAATTATGAGAAAATTGTCAATTTTTAAAAAATTATAATTAAGAAATTGGAAATATACTCATTTAATGCATAATTTGTATTTCTCAATAAAAATATTGTTCAGAAACTCATCCTTTATTTTTTGAAAAGAAACATTACGTATATTCTATTCTTTTTGTCAATTACAAATTTTAATTAAAAATTAAATTAAAACTTTTTGAATTTTTAGAAAATCAATTATTATTTTCTACAATTTTTAATTATTTTTTATGAAAATAATTGAATTCCTTAAAGAAAATTTTATTATTTATAAAAATAATTGAATTATTGCGATGGAATTTATAATAAAATTGTACATAATTGAATGCCTGAGAAATTTTTATTATTTATGAAAATAATTAAATGTTTGCGTACTATTTTTAGGAATTTAAAATTTATTTGAAAATAATTGAACTTTGAGGAAGAATTTTGTTATTTATTATAGACTTAAACCCTCGATAAACGAGTCTTTTGGGATGTTGAATTCAATTATCGAGGGTCTACTGTTTAAAAGGAGAGTAATAGTATTAATTTTATTAATAAAGTTTCCTTATAATCGACGAAATAAATTTTACCAGTTAATCGATTTAATAAAATGAATTTCAACGTAGTTTTCAATAATAACATAAATTTTCGATAAATGATCTCTTTGTGTATAGATAATTACCAAGGGTCCACTGTACTTGCCAAAATCCCTTATCGATTTTATTTGAAAACGCATCAACATTATTTATTTTTTGCTATTATCATTTATTTACTTTTTTATAAAAATAATTACATAGTTGCGTAATAATGTTTACAATAATAATTTGTTTATTTATTATTATTATTTTAATTTTTTTTATTTTGATTAATAAATTTTTTATACAGATTTTAAAATTTTTCTTTTAACATTTTTAAATATTTAATTTTTGTTTAGTACGTTTTTATACGATTTTATACGATTTTATACGTTTTTATACTTTTCTATATTTTTGCTTCTTAAAATAGTCTTTTTGTAATTTATTAATCAACAAAGTTATTTAATTATTTTTCAATCGCGTGTAAAAGTGATTTCAAAATTTAAAGAGTGTGCGACATCCTCTCCTCTTTCCCCCCGCATATAAACGAATTGGAGTAAAATAATGAGAAAGGGATATAGAATGTATAAATTGAAAATAAAAAAAAAAAAAAAATAGGAAATAACATAGGCAATAATTAGATGCATGAGATGTAGTGAAATAATGAAGAGACTCACGCGCTTTACGTATGTATCTATCTCCCTTTTTGGTAGTTTATTTAACAGCGCCCTGGGCATCGGTAAACACCGGGTTAGCGAAATTGGCCTCAGGGCGAAAACCAAACGATATATAGTTAACGTACCCGCTAAACGCCATTGGATGATACAGTCAGTCTTTTTCTCCCACTCTCAGAGAGAGAGAAGGAACCCCCTTTTCACCAGCATATAACGAGCGCGAGGGAGCGAAATTTAATTTTGTGCTTTTTGTACAAACGACAAATCGTTTCTATATAAGCGCGCCAGGGGTGTCGTAAAAGCTGCGACACAAGCCTGATGACAAAGTTTATAATAAATATATTCATAAAAAGAAATTTTTAATTTCTTCCCACTTTTGACTTTGAGTATTAGTCGAAAGAAATTTTCATGTTCTGGTGTAAGTTTTTTGATATTAATATATTATTTTTTTTGTTTTTGAATTTCGCGCCAATAAACTTCCTTAAATTACCGTCTAGATGTCATGAAAATTCTCTCACAAAAGATGCTTCATTTCGTTTGTGAGAGAATTTTCGACAATTTATTGACTAATTCTTAGTCAGAAATTACTAATACGAATAAACTAATACTCATTTTTATCCAAAACTACTCATTACTAGTCAAAAGTACTGATTTTAGTCAAAAATTATACTAATCACTGAATAAAAGTATATCTACTAATTACTAGTCAAAAATACTAATTTTTATTTTCAAAACTATAAAAATAGTACCAATTTTTAGTAAACATTTTACTAGTAAAATGTAGTTTTTGATTAAAATTAGTACATTAGACTAATACATTTTTTTTACTAATAGTTAGTAGTTTAGGACTATAGACAAAACGTATTAATTTTAAAAGTATTAATTTTTAGTTGGCAACTACTTATTAATTGCTAGTGAAAAAATATTAATTTTAAAAGTACTAATGTTTAGTTGGCAACTACTAATTACTAGTCAAAAAAATGTTTGAAGTACTAATTTTTAATAGAAATCTACTAATTACTTCTTAGAAAGTACCTGCTAATTTTAAATAGGAAATTACTAATTACTAGTCAAAAATTGCAAAATTATAATCTACTTGTCAAGAAGTGAAAATATTAGTAGAAAATGAGTAATTACTAGTCAAAAAAATAAATTTTAAAAGTATTTTTAGTTGACAACTACTAATCACTAGTAAAAAAAATATAAAGTACTAATTTTTAGTTGCCAACAACTAATCACTATAGTAAAAAAAAATATAAGGTACTAATTTTTAGTTGACAAATACTAATTACTAGTTAACAAGTATTAATTTGATTCAAAACTACTACCTACTAGTCAAAAATAGTCCATTTTATTCAAAAACTACTAAGGTACCAATTTTTATTAAAAAAATACTATAAATTCTATAGTCAAAAGAACTAATTATACTCAAAATTACAATAATTTTTTTAATTAATTACAATTCTACAGAGAATTGTATTAAAATTTTTTGAAAATAATTAAATTGTTGCGAAGAATTTCATTTATATTTTTGAAAATAATTATAAATTTTTTCAAGAATTTTTATTATTGAAATTATATTATTTATGAAAATAATTAAATGTTTGCATATATAGAATATGATTGAAAATTTTTTTTAATAATTGAATTCTTTTGGAAATTTTTTCTAAAAAATAGTATTTTTTTTAATAGTGGTTAGAAAATTCCAACTTAAAATTAAAACTTTTTAACTTTAGTAATTACTAAAAATTTACTAAAATAATTAATTCACTAAAAATAATTACTTTTTGACTACTATTTAGTTGTTTTTTTTACTACAAACTAGTACTTTTTGACTATCAGGTAATATTTTTTCTTACAAAAATTATTGCTTTCTAGTAGTAATTAGTAATTTTCTGCTAAAATGTCCACTTCTTGACTAGCAGGTTATCATCTTGCATAAATTTATTATTTTCAATGTTGACAAGTAATTAGTTGCTTTTCACTAAAAATTGGCACCATCAGTCATGTTTGAATAAAAATGAGTAATTTTTTCTAGTAACTAGTAGACATTTACTAAGAAATAGTACTTTTAAAGCTAGTTATTAGTAGTTGCCAAATAAAAATTTGTACTTTTAAAATTAATACTTTTTGACTAGTAATTAATAATCTAGAAATTAGTATTCTTAGTAGTCTTTTATTTGAATTAGTACATTTGACTATTAAAAGTTTTACTAAAAGTTAGCACCTTTAGTAGTTTTGGACTAGACCAGTAGGTTGTAGTTTTGAGTAAAATTAATTCTTTTAACTAGTAATTAGTATTTTTTTAATAAAAAAAATTCTACCTTTAGTAGTTCTTGAACAAAAATTGAGTATTTTTGACTAGTAGGTATAGTAATTTTGAATCAAGTTAATATTTATCAACTAGTAATTAGTAGTTGCTAACAAAATATTTGTACTTTTAAAATTAATATATTTTGACTATAGTAATAAGTACATTTTGACTAAAAATTGGTACCATTTGTATAGTTTTTGACTAAAAATTAGTATTTTCGACTGGTAATTAGTAGATTTTTACTAAAAAATAGTACTTTTATCCAGTGATAAGTATAGTTTTGACTAAAATTAGTACTTTTGGCTTGTTATTAGAAGTATCAGACTAAAATTAGAACTTTTACCTCGCAATGAGTGGATTTTAGTAAAATTAGTACTTTTGGACTAGTAATTAGTAGGTGACAACTAGAAGTTGTTACTCTTAATAGTTTTTGACTAACAATTAATACTTTTGACTATAGAACAATTGTTACTAAAAATTGGTACCATTCGTTTAGTTTTTAACTTTTGACTATAGTAATTGTTAATATTAGACAAAAATTAGATCTTTTACCTCGTAATGAGTGGTTTTTAGTAAAATTAGTACTTTTTGACTAGTAATTAGTAGTTGATGAGTAGAAACTGTTACTCTTAGTAGTTTTTGACTAAAAATTAATACATTTAACTAGGAGAATTTTTACTTAAAATTAGTACCATTTATATAGATTTGAACTAAAAATTAGTATTTTTGACTAGTAATTAGAAGAAATTTTACTTAAAAAAGTACTTTTATTTAGTGATTAGTATAGTTTTTTATTATAATTAGTACTTTTGACTAGTATTTAGTAATTTTATCCAAAAATTAGATCTTTTACCTCGTAATGAGTAGATTCAAGTAAAAATAATACTTTTTGACAAGTTATTAGTAGTTGACAACTAGAAATCATTACTCTTAGTAGTTTTTGACGAAAAATTAATACATTTGACTAGTAAAATTCTTACTAAAAATTAGTACCATTTGTATAGTTTTGGACATAAAAATTAGTATTTTTGACTAGTAATTAGTAGATTTTTACTTTAAAAAAGTACTTTTATTTAGTGATTAGTTTAGTTTTTGATTATAAATTTATAATTAGTACTTTTGACTAGTATTTATAGTAATATTATCCAAAAATTAGATCATTTACCTCGTTATGAGTGGATTTAAGTAGAATCAGTACTTTTTAACTAGTAAATTAGTATAGTTGACAACCAAAAATTGTTACCCTTAGTAGTTTTTGACTAAAAATTAATACATTTGACTAGTAACATTTTTACTAAAAATTGGTACCATTTGAATAGTTTTGGACTAAAAATTAGTATTTTTGACTATAGTAGTTTTAATAGATTTTTACTAAAAAAAAGTAGTATACGTTTATCTAGTAACTATAATTTTTCTACTAAGAATTAATACTTTTTTCCAGTGATTATTATTGTTTTTGACTAAAATTAGTATACTTTTGACTATATAGTAATGAGTATTTTTTTCGACTCGTATTAGTAATTTTTGACCAAAAATTGTTATTTAATAAAGGAACCAGTTTTATTATACATTATACACTGTAAAAAGAAAGGTACTATAATTTAGTACCATAATTCGTATACTAAATTGTAATTTGGTTCTATTTTAGTACCGAAATGCATCTCTAATTTAGAACCATTTTTTTATAGTGATAGTATAAAAAGTGAATTGAGATTCAGTGCGAGTAGAGAGAGAAGTATAGAAAGCAAAAAAGAAGCATATAGAATGGAAAATAATTTCTGACACAAAAGAGTTATCTTTTTGTTTCCTGATTATTTATCTATCGCCACGGCTGCTGATGCTGAGAACCACTGAGTCTGCACATCTAGAGAGCAAATTACCTTTGCAACCCACAGGATAGAATGTCTCGTCGCTGTCGCTCTCATTGGAAAACACATTTATACATTACCCTCTGGTTCTCTTCTCTTTACTCTCTCTCTCTCTCTCTGTCTCTCTAGCTCCTTTTCTCTATTTCTCTCTCTCTCTCTAATTCTCTCTTTCTCCCTCTCGTTTCTCTCTCACTGTCTTTCTCTCGTCTCTCTCACTCTCTTTCTCTGAAACAGAGAAAGAGAATAAGATAGAAAATGAGAGTGAGAGAGAGAGAGAGAAAGAGAGTGAGTGAATAAGTAAGAGAGAGAGAGAGAGGAGAGAGAGAGAGAGGAGAGAGTGAGAGAGAGAGAAAGCAAGAGAGAGAGAGAGTGAGAGAGAGAAAGCAAGAGAGAGAGAGAGAAAATGAGAGTGAGAGAGAAAAAGAGAGAGAGAGAAAATGAGAGTGAGAGAGAGAGACCAGAGAGAGAGGAGACAGTGAGAGAGACCTCTCTCACCCCTTTTGGCAATGTCTCCTTTGCTCCTCCTCCACCTCCACTCCTTTGCTCCTCGACGGTACTCGAGCTTAATTAACTGTGTATACACTGCAGCTAACTCCTACCGTTGTCTTGCTCCCGCCAATTGGAGCCAAGCCTCAAGTCCTCCTGCTTTTCATCAACACGTGTTTGTGTATGTGGATTTAAATTTGTATATAGTGTGATGTTGTACAGGCGCGCATAAACCTATACGCATAAGCGGGATATACCCGCTTAATTCTGGCGGCATGATTTCATCAAGTCAACCGTCGTAGTTGTCATATACATATATATACATATACCTGTAGCATGGCGCGCAGGAATGAACGGCAACTCGTCAATTTAGTATAGGTCTTATGCACACGCTTCTCTTCCTCCTCCTTTAAACACCAAAGATTATCCTTATCAAGCAGCACAGGATAATCGTCGCCAGTATTATTTATGCTGCTTCAATTACCATTCATATACTCTCTAAATTTCGATTAGTAAAAATGTTTCTTAATTTTAATTATCGACTGACTTTTTGCTTTTGAATTAGTCAATTTTACCAATAAATAGTCATTTCTACTAAATTTTTAGTAAAATTTATCACTGTAAATAAAAGGTTCTAAATTAAAGCTGATTTTCAGTATATTAAAATAGAACCAAATGACGATTTAGTTACCCAAAATTGGTACTAAATTAGTAGCTTTCTTTTTACAGTCACAGAAAAAAACTGAACTCAAAATGAGTCGGAAAAGTGACTCATTATGAGCTGCAACAAAAATGAGTAGGGCAGATGGCGCCACGTTCTATGTCATTTAACATGGACTCATTTTGAGTTGCAACAAAAATGAGTCCAAGTTTTTTCTGTGGTGTACTAATTCAAAAGCAAAAAGTCAGTCACTTATTAAAATTAGCAAACATTTTTAGTTAGGGGAAGAGGTTCGGTTGTGGGCATAGTTTGGTTTTTGGGTTATAACTTGGGCTCAAGTATATGTTATGCGGATTTATGCGTGAATATTGAAAGCTAGATACCTTAGGTAACTACTGGCGATGAAAATAAATTGATTTCGTAAACAAGAAACTTTTTATAAATATTTTAGTATAATCGTTATTTTTGGATAACAAAAAATTTTGGTTCGGTTGTGAGCACCATCGTAAAATCAGTTTAAAATGGAAAGAACTGAAGTAAAATCACCGCAGATATGTAAAAAAAGTTAAAATTGATTAATTTCAAAAGCTTTAGCATTGAAACAACAACAGAAGATGCGACTTTTCATATCATTCTTTAACCTTATCACAATGTGCAAAATTCGAATTCACAGGCGGATATGGCCAATAATATCTAAAAAATACTTAAAAACACCATTAATAGCTGGGGAAAATTACTCATGTTGATATCAACGACGATATTTAACGATTTGAAAGAAAAAGGAGTTAGGTGCTCACAACCGAATTTTGCAGCCACAGTGAAACATAATGAAAAAAATTTTTATTGTTAAAATTCTGGTGGAAATCGGTATTAAATTACAAAATTTAATACATTTACTGTGTAAATATGCATTGCATTAACGTTTTTGTTTAATTCTCTTCGATTTGTAGCACTTTTAAAACTGTGAAATAATAAAAATGTGTCAAAACACACGTGTAAGAAAACAAATATCTTTGCAGAACAAATAAAAAGCGACTGTTTGCTTTGGTATTCGCACAAAAAGGATATACGGTGACAACACACACTTGACATTTGTCAAATTTGATTCATTTGTATTTTATGAAAAGTTACGCAGGGGTGTCCACAACCAAACCATGCCCACAACCGAACCTCTTACCCTACTAATTCAAATTCAGAGAGTATAATATGCAGTGGAAAAAAATGATTTTATTCTATACTTATTGTCATAAATATTTACTTGAACTGTGAATAATTTTTGTATATTTAAATTTAAATCTAATAAATTATATTATTTGAATGAGTAACTTTGGGGTCAGTACCACCCTCGATGGACTATTTTAATAATTAATCCTTTGTAAAGGATTGCAGAATGAAGAGAAAGAGAAGAATTTATTAAGCGTTCCAGAATTAATTTAATTCATTTTGATTTTAAAATTATTTAATTTTTTACTTTGGAAACAATTTTAAAATAAAAAATATTGAAAATACATTAGTTAAAATAATGCCACTGATATTCAGAAATAAAAATTTAACAATAAATTAATTATTCCACAGAGAGATACCAGGAATATAATATATTTTTAGCCACACGGAGAAAAAGGATTGTTACGTTGAGAAAAAGATTGTTAATATTGAATTAACAAATTTTTTTTGTTGTTCTAACAAGTCAAATTTTTTCTAATAACAATAAATCTGTTGAGGTAAGAAAAAATTTTGTTACAACAATAAATAAAATTTTTTAGTTCTATATTAACAATTCTTTTTTCTCTGTGCAGATGTAAAAAGTTTAAATTACTTAAGAAACATTAAATTTGCAAAAGAAATCACAAAAATAAATCAGAGTTGACAATCGTATAAGAAATATGTCTTATTAAATTTTTCAAGTAGAAAAGGATTGTTTTAGTCAGACAGTCTTAAACTGTATATCAGTACTTTTTGCTAGTTAATGATTATTATTTTATTATTACGATTGTCGATTCATGTTATTTTTCACCATTCAGTAAAATTTTACTAATTCGCAATTAATAATGATCAATAATCAATAATAATGATGATGATGATGATGATGATGATGATGATGATGATGATGATGATGATGATCCAAAAATATGGCTCATAGTATGTTTGATTCAAATAAAACTTTTTTTGAATTTTAAATGCGCAGTAAAAATTTCACTGATTTAGATTAAGATACATAACCGCATACTCAATTTCGGTTGATGAAGAATATTTCCATAATTGGCAATTTACAAAATAAACTTTTAAATCGACCAGAAATATTCAGCATTAAAAAGTAACGATCAGTCGCTTTTCAAATCGTTTCTCGATTTGAATTCTCGTTTTTTTTCTGTTTGTTTTTTTGACTCTCTGGTCGATTGATAAGCAAATTAGCGGCTAAATGAATTCAGGTCGTTTCACTCGAGGTTTCACGGGCGTGCGCGCGGGACAAAAGAAAAGTTAACTTTCGGTAAAAAAAAACATTTTTCGTCTCCAAAAAAAATGGCCTATAGGTTTTCGCACACTCTAAATCTGAATCAGTGAAAATTTTACTGATTTCAATTCAGTGACCCAGTTTTCTTTGATGAATCAGTATTTTTAATTAAAAAATAATTTTTATTGAATCAAAATTATTATTTTTATCAGATTAATTTTTTGGACCTTAATTATTATTTTATTTTTGAATTATTATTTTGAATTAAAAAATAATTTTTGGTTGACTGTATAACAACAATAATTATATTTGATTCAAAAATAATTTTTAGTTGACTTAATAAAGATAATTATTATGATTGATTCAAATAAATTATTTTCTCTAATGATATTAATTTTTTTTAGGGTGTAATCAACATTTTCATTAATTTAAATTTAGAGAGAAATTTGATTATTTTATCATCTTTGAATACAATACTTCTGCCTAATTTTTAGTAGAATTCTAAATTTACTATAAGCAATTATTTGCAAAATTCTACTAAAAAATTAGTGAAATTTCTGTATTTTCTCATATTATTTGTTAAAATTATTTAAATACAAAAATAAATAATTTATTGAATAATAGAATGTTTCTTGAAAATCATTGAAAATAATTGAATTTTTCGATTAATTAATTTAAAATAGTAATTAACAATAATTGAAATTCTTCGATGAGTTTTATTATTTATGAAAATAATTAAATTCTTGCTTAGGATTTTATCAAACATTTTTTTAAATAATTAAATTTCTATGTAAAATGTTGTTATTAGTGAAAATAATTGAATTATTGTGAACAATTGTATCAAAATTTTGTTAAATAATTGAATTTTTCGAAATTTTTTTTTTGAAAATGCTTTTCTAAATTAATTGAATTCCTGTGGAAATTTTATTACTTATGAAAATAATTGAATTTTATCAATTTTTTTTTCTAAATAATTGAATTCTTTTGCTAAATTTTAGGAAAATAGTAGATATTGAAAATAATTGAATTTCGAATATTTTTTTAAAAATAATTGAATCGTTAAGAATTTGATAACAATTTTTGAGAATAGTATTTTGATTTCTAATATTAGAGAAGTAGTGAAAGAAGTAGTAGAAATTAGTAGTAGTATTGGAAATTCTCAAAAAAAACAGAAATAGTAGCTTTTATTGTCTGAAATCTAAAAAAAGGTATCCAAATAGTAGCATAACGTAAAAAAAGTAGTAATTAGTAGGTTTTAGTATATAGATGAGTGCGAAGCGTACAATTGAAAAATTTCAAAGCACTCCTATGGATATCAATTTTCTCAATATACTTTCAACAGTAAAAAAAAATTTCCAATTTCTCCGAAAGTAAATTAAAACGAAAACATATTAATTCTATTTTTACTACCCTATTGTATAAAATTTTTATTTTATTTACTTTTTTTTTATTTCTCTTTCCACAAAGTGCAGAACGCAAAGAGCCATTAGTTTCTAATTCCTCAACCGCAATTTATTTTTAGTTGTGCAACGAATAATAAAAAAAAAAAAAAAAGAAGAACGAAACGAAAATAAAAATGAACAATCAAAACACATAAAAAAAGGAAGCATTGTAAATAGAGTGGAAACGAAGCTCTCGTAAAGAGAGAAAGAGAGAGAAGTGTGTGTGGTATCCGCGGGATGAGAGAGGTTAAGGCATCAGCATATAGTGGGTGAGGGAAAATGGAGGTCATCCATTAATATTTTTGTCTCTCGTGACGAGGGAAAATTGAATGAAATGGACGAGTCTATAGCGGAGAAAAACAAATTTTTCAATCTCATACTGTCCGTACGGCAAAAAGCGGGACTCTTCCTATATGTGTATATGTATATACAAAACTGCCTCCGCGCATATATATATACAAGAGTTTCGCCATGGGGATACTGAAAATTCATCCGCAACGTGTAATTTTCTCTGATATACAAATATATGGCTATATATACGTATATATACAATATGTATATACATATATAGTTGGATTGATTTTGAACTGCTACCCGTTTCGTTACACACAGCGGATATCTTTTGTGGTGGAATTGTGGGCGTGTGCACTTCCCTGTGGGCTGAAACGCCAAATGGTAACAACGATATAGGTTGCCCAATTGTGTATGTATATGTATATATATAATATAGTATCCATTATAGTTTATAGTACGCACTCTCTAAATCTGAATTAGTTAAAATTTACTGATGAAATGGTATTATATATGAAAAGACGACCACCAAATAAATGATTTTGTATAATAATTTTATCAGAAAACATGAGAAATTCCACTAATTATTAGTAGAATTTTAACAATTGTTCTTAAACAACTACCTTAAACTACTAAAATTATTACTTATAAATTATTTAATGAATAAACTATATTTTCAAAAAATTTCCAAACAGAATTCAATTATTTAAAAAAATTTTTTGTAAAAATCTTCCTAAAGAATTCAATTCTTTTCTTAAAATAATAACAATAATTTCTCAGAAATTCAATTATTTAAATTAAATTTCGAAAAAATCAATTATTTAACAAAATTTTTATACAACTCTTCATAATAATTCAATTACTTTCACTAATTATAAGATTTTTTATATAAACTGAATTTTTAAAAAAAAATTTTGATAAAATTCTCAGCAAGAATTCAATTATTTTCATAAATAAAATAAAACTCATTGAAAAATTTCAATTATTTTATCACAAACAAAGTTTTCCACAAAAATTCAATTATTTAAAATAAAATTTTCCTAATATTTATTATATTTCGAAAAAAATAATTATTTAGAACAATTTTTTATAAAATTCTTATGAACAAATTCAATTATTTTCAAAAAGAACAAAATTTTTTTACAGAAATTCAATTCTTTTTGAACTAATAAAATTTTTTGCAATAATTCAATTATTTACAAATTTTTTTATAAAATTTTTCAAAAGAAATCAATTATTTTAAATACAATTTTAATTAAACTTTTTGGAAATAATTCAATTATACTTTTAGATTTTAACAAAATTCTTCTCAAGAATTCATTTATTTACATAAATGATTCTTCGAAAGAATTCAATTATGTTGATGAATAACCAAATTATTTTCGAAAATTCAATTATTTTAAGGCATTTAAAAAAAAAAATTTTGCAAAATTCAATTGTTTTCATAAATAACAAGATTCATCACAAAAATTTAATTATTTTTAAACATAATAGATTTCTTTTTGGAAATTCAATTATTTTAAAAAATTTTAATAAAATGTCACCCAGACATTCAATTATTGTCATAAATTTTAATAGAAATCTTTGTAAAATTTAATTATTAAAAATATTTCGCAATTCAATGATTTTCAGAATCTACTGTTTTCAAAAAATTTTCAAACGCAGAGTTCAATTATTTAAAGAATTTTTTGTAAAAATCTTCCTGAGAATTCAATTTTTTTCTTAAATAATAACAATTTCTCAGTAATTCAATTATTTAAATTAGAATTTGCATCTACAGAATTGTTAGTTAAAAATACGAAAAATAATAATTTAATTCTACGAAAAATCAATTATTTAAATACAAAAATAAATAATATTGAATGTTTCTTAAAATTTAATTTTTACGAAGAATAATTGTATTAACAAATTTTGAAAATATTTAATTTCTTTTAAAGAATTTAATTTAAATTTTAATAAAATTTATTATACTAAAGAATTTTATAATAATTTTTGAAAATAATTGAAAACTTTTTGAAGAATTTTATTAAAATTTTTTAAAATAATCGAATTCCTGAGAAGAATTTAAAAAAAAATTTTGATAATAATTTAATTCTTGAGAAGAATTTATTGCTTTTCAAAAGAATTGAATTTTTGTGATGAATTTTGATATCTATCAAAATAATTAAATTTTGGAAGAGAATTTTATTAAAATTCTTTAAAATAATTGATTTTATGAAAAGAATTTATGCAATTTTTTTTTCAAGCTAATTGAATTTTTTTTGCAAAATTACTTAGAAATTTTTGAAAATAATTCATTTTCTGCAATGAATTAAATGTTATTTATGAATATATTTGAATTATTGCAAAGAATTTTATTGCTTTATTGAATAATTGAATGTTTCTGAAAATTGAATTCTTTCCACAAGTATTAATAAAATTTTTAATAATACTTGCATTTTTCAAGGAATTATTTATTTAAAATTGTATTAAAAATATTTGAAATTCTGACATAAAAATAATTGAATTCGTAAATAAAATTTCATTATTTATGAAAATAATTGAATCTTTTCGTAGAATCGTATCAAAAAGTTTTTTCTATAATTATTGAATCTGTTGATAAATTTTATGAAAATTCCAAATTATGAAAATTATTAAATTGCAAAAAACTTTTGAAAATAATTAAACTTTTGCAAAGATTTTTATAAATTTTTGAAAATAATTGAATTTTTGGCAAAAAATTTGGATTGTATTAAATTTGTAAAGATAATTGAATTCTTGACAAGATATTCGTGAGAATTTTTAAAAATAATTGAATTTCTTCGAAGAATTCTATATTACTTTTGAAAATAATTGAATTCTTGGGATGAATATTGTAATTTATTAAAATAATAAACATTAAAACTCCTAAAAATTATTGAATTTCTGTGAAGAATTTTGTTAATTTTGTTAATTTGAAAGTTTCAACGGCATTTTGCTAAATTTGTTGTAAATTCATCATTAAACGATGAAAGAAAAAAATAGGGGGAATTTAGGGGAAATTTTCAAAATAGAGTCCTTTTAGGGGCCAAAATTAAAAAAAGGGGACTTTTAGGGAAATAGGGGACAGACTGTGAAGCCTGATTGTTATTCGTATTTTTAAAAAAATATTAAATAAAAAATATTTAATAATATTCGTATTTTTTATAGAATTATTTGTATAAATACTAAAAGGAATTTTTCTTCCGAATATTATGGTTAATATTATGGTTAACACGTACCGCAAAGAAAAATTCAAAGAAAGGGTTCCAATCTCTTAAAATACAAAAAAAGGAAAAAAAGGCTTCCGCATTAAAAATGAAAATTTAGAGGAAAGTAAAGAGTTGAAGAGACCGTTATTTTGAAAAACTACAATATATTATATAGAATTTAACAAAAAAAAGCCACTGTACGTATTTATTTCTAAAGGAAATGAAATTTAATATCACGCCTATTTTTATATTTGAATCGTATCTCTCTTCCTTTCTCTCTCTCTCTCTGAAAAAAAGAGGAGGAGGTGGGTTTTTGCGGTGTGTATTTATTTTCTCTATTATAAAAAATACATTGAAACGAATGGGCATTTATTGGGTCGTTTCAAATAATGTATATAATAGTAAAGTGAATCGAATGACCATAATCGTGGGCATAGCTTCTGTTAAATACACACAGTGTATTTATAGTGTATGTATATATATAGGAAACAACGGATTAGGCGAGGAAAATCCCTATAGTGATCCTTCTCGTGCGCGCTCAATATTATAATCGGTTCAAGAGAGGCCAATCTCCCCTCCACTCCCGCTGGGAGTTTTGCCAAACTTGTCAAGAATTTACTGAAATCCTCCTGAACAAAGAGTGCAAAACAGCCACCCGCTGCATCAAAGACGCGCTGAAAGAAACACCTTGTATTTGACAAATCTTATATTCTTCTCTCGAGTGCTACACTCCAGGGTCGCACTCGAACTCTCAATAACCCCCTCAAAGGTGTCACGGGAAAATTTCATTTTTATTTAAATTAAACACAGCTTTTAGATAGAATTTCATTTTTAATTCTCTTGATTCATTACTTATACAATAGTAATGAGAAAACAAAATTTTATAATTATTAATAATAATAATAATGACACATTTAATATCAATGGTGAAAGAAAAAAAATGTCCCATAACTAAAAAGTATTAAAAAAGCTTGCAGCTTAAATTAACACCAAAAAGGAATAAATTAGTCAATTTTTAGATTAATTTTTTCTATGAAAAAAATGCTAAACCAAAACCAAATAATTTTTAAGACATTTTGAAAAAATAATCGTTCGATTCAAAAAAGATTAGTAATAATTTTAGTAAATAGTTAAGTAAAAAGTCCAGTGAAAAGTTTAGTAAAAAGTTAAGTAAAAAATTAAGTAAAAAATTAAGTAAAAAGTCCAGTAAAAAGTTTAGTAAAAAGTTAAGTAAAAAATTAAGTAAAAAATTAAGTAAAAAGTCCAGTAAAAAGTTTAGTAAAAATTCCAGTAAAAAGTCCAGTGAAAAGTTTGGTAAAAAGTCCAGTAAAAAGTCATGTGAAAAGTTTAGTAAAAAGTCCAGTAAAAAGTCCAGTGAAAAGTTTAGTAAAAAGTTAAGTAAAAAGTCCAGTAAAAAGTTCAGTGAAAACTTTAGTAAAAAGTTAAGTAAAAAGTCCAGTAAAAAGTTTAGTAAAAAGTCCAGTAAAAAGTCTAGTGAAAAGTCCAGTGAAAACTTAAGTAAAAATTCCAGTAAAAAGTCCAGTGAAAACTTTAGTAAAAAGTCCAGTAAAAAGTCATGTGAAAAGTCCAGTGAAAACTTTAGTAAAAAGTTAAGTAAAAAGTCCAGTAAAAAGTTCAGTGAAAACTTTAGTAAAAAGTTAAGTAAAAAGTCCAGTAAAAAGATTAGTAAAAAGTTAAGTTAAAAGTTAAGTAAAAAGTCCAGTAAAAAGTCCAGTGAAAAGTTTAGTAAAAAGTCCAGTAAAAAGTTTAGTAAAAAGTTAAGTAAAAAGTTAAGTAAAAAGTCCAGTAAAAGGTCCAGTGAAAAGTTTAGTAAAAAGTCCAGTAAAAAGTCCAGTGAAAAGTTTAGTAAAAAGTTAAGTAAAAAGTTAAAAAAGTCCAGTAAAAAGTCCAGTGAAAACTTTAGTAAAAAGTTAAGTAAAAAGTTAAGTAAAAGTCAAGTAAACAGTTTAGTAAAAATTTTAGTAAATAGTTAAGTAAAAAGTTTGAATGTTTTTTAAAAACGAATTTTTATAAAGACTTTTATCAATCAATTTTTAAAAAAATGAATTCTTTTGACGAATTTTAATAAAAGTTTTAAGAATAATTATACATTTTTCGAGGAATTCGATTAAAATTGTATTAAAAATAATTGAAAGTCTTCGATGAGTTTTATGATTTATAAAAAATAATTAAATAGTTGGAAATAATTTTATTAAAACTCTAAAAAGTAATTGAATTCCTGAGAAGAATTTTATTATTTATGAAAATAATTGAATTATTGTCGAAAATTTTATAAAAATGTTTTCAAAAAATTGAATTTCTGTGAATTTCTGTGGTTGGAAAGAATTTTATTAAAACTTTAAAAAATAATTGAATTCCTGAGAAGAATTTTATTATTTATGAAAATAATTGAATTATTGTCGAAAATTTTATTAAAATGTTTTAAAAAATTGAATTTCTGTGAAAAAATTTGGTTATTTTTGAAAATAATTGAATTCTTCATAATAATTTGATAAACATTATTGTTAAAAATAATTAATTTATTCGAAATACAATAAATATTATGAAAATTTTATTTTAAATAATTGAATTCTTGTGCAAAACTTTATTTATCAAAATAATTGAATTATTGCGAAGAAATTCATAAAAAATTTGTAAATAGTCATTTATTGAATAATTGAATGGTTTTTTAAATTGAATTCTGATAAAAAATGTTATCAAAATTTTTTTTAAATAATTGTATTCTTTTGACGTATTTAATAAAATTTTTAAAAATATGTAATTAAATTAGAGATTTGATTAAAACTGTATTAAAAATAATTGAAAATCTGCCATAAGTTGTATAATATTTATGAAAATAATTGAATTCCTAAAAAGAATTTTATTATTTATGAAAATGATGGAATTATTGACAAAAAAATTTATGAAAAATTTGTTATTATTTGTTATTATTTTTAATTGATAGTGAATATTGAAAATAATTGAATTGAAGAAATTTTTTGAAAATAATTAAAATTTTGCCAAGAATTTTATTACAATTTTGAAAAATATATTTAAATTTCGGAGAAGAATTTTAATATTCATAAAGAGAATTGAAATTTTGAGGACAATTGTTTTAAATTTTTTAACAGAATTGAATTTCTGCAAAGAATTTCATTAGTTTTGAAAATAATTGAATTTGTGCAATTATTTGTAACTTCTCCAAAATTCAATTTTTTAAAGTGTTTTTAACTAAAATTCTTCTATAAATTCATTATTTTTAATTATTAATTGAATAAATATTAAAAATATTTAACTTTAATTTCAGAAGAATTAGAATTATTAAAAATATTTAACTTTAATTTCAGAAGAATTAGAATTATTAAAATTTTTCAAAAATCCAAGTTCTTTAAAATTTCTAGTTAAATTCATTCAAAATTGGAATTTTCTAAAACTTCAAATTCATCTATTAATTCATCTATTAATGAAAATTATAAACGCAACTCTTTTTAAAATTAAATAATTTTTAAATATTTAAATAAAATTATTCATTAAATAATTTATAAATAATAATTTTACGATATTTTTTCGGGATGTAATAATAATAAAACAAAATTGGCGTTTTTAGTGAATAAAGTTTCGTTTTTTTAACTCTCGGGAAGTAATTTTTTACCTCTTTTAATACTAGAGAGTAAAATGTCCAATTTTAACTCTAGGGAAGAAAATGACTGTTTCTAATCCAAGGAAAATTTAATTATTATTATTATTATTATTTAATTAAATTAATTATTAGTTATTAATTATTATTAGTACATTTGTACGAAAGGGCATTTTTTGCAAGCCCGTTTACTACTTAAATAAATAAATAAATTATTATTTAATTAAATTAATATTCTCTCATTCTTTAATCATTATTAAATTTTATCGTTAATTTAATCATTAATAATTTAATTGAATAATTAAATTAAATTATTATTTAAATTATAAAATTCCGCACCTTTAGTGTAAGAGAAAAGGAGGTTACTTATTTTGTCCATTAAAAGGAAAAAAGTATATTTTTTTTTCTGCTCTTGAAAAACGGAAGTCGAGAATTAGTCTTAAATTTTTGCTGATTTCTTGAAAATTCGCTTATAGCTCTCTAAATTATTTCTTATGGGGATTATATGGGTTTTTGGTAATGCTCTCGGCCCTGGTTTTTTTTATTCTTCTTCTTCTCTCTTTTAAGAATGAATTCAGTAGCATTTGCGGCTCAAGAAGGAAAATTGGAGCGGATTTTTTTCACCGCTTTCAATGGAGCACACAATCGGCCTAAGGTTTCTCTGCTCATCGACCAAATTAAGGCCTATCTGTCGTCGATCGGTGCAGCTGGCCAATATAATTCTTGAGAAGAAAATTTCTGAAGTGCGCCGCGTGCGCCTTCAATGGAAAAAAGAATGAGCTCACTCCTCGGTGACAGATTTGCAAACAGTTTTTTTTTTTTTTTTTTCCCGAAAATCAGTGTCCCCTCAAGATGCTCATTTTTTTTCTCAGGTTTTTGTGTCACGCTATTGTTGACTACTGATCGACGAATTTGGTTTTTAGATCGCATCGAGGTCAAAATTTTGTATATAAATTGAAAGGTGCGGGGATTTTATGATGTTATACCTTTATATAAAAATTGAAGTAAATTCTCCTTCGCTCTTATTTAATTATTAGCTTTATATTAAATTCGAAAAATATTTTGTCGTTTTTGATTTTAAATTCTTTTGAATTTAAAATCAAAAACTAAATTTTTAAATTCGAAAAATATTTTGTGGTTTTTGATTTTAAATTCAAAATTTGAATTTAAAATCAAAAACGACAAAATATTTTTCGAATTTAGAAAAACTTGTTTTTAATTTTCAGTAAAGAAAGTAATTTCTTTTTACATAATTATTAACAAAGTGTCTATAGAAAATTGCTATGTTCACTGTGGAAACAAATACGATTGTGGTTAACGTCCATAGGCTAATGTACATTTGCAATGAACAATAATGCTATTTCCTTCGAATATATACAGTAAATATATTATCAATCCGCACTGTGGGTTTCAATAATCCTGTGTACTTAATCATGCTTATCAATTCGCTGAACTCAATAATTAATCTCCGCTACTATTTATCCTATAATAAATAATATAATCAGTATAAGGGAAAAATTTCAAAATAATTTTAATTCCTATAACCAAAAAAATTTAATGAAATCAAAAGATAAAAATTGACAAAACAAAAATTATTGTACTTTTCTGTAATTTGATAAAAAAATGTCCCAAAAATTGTAAAATTAAAAGTAAATTTTCTCTTTTCTGTAATTTGATCAAAAAAATAATAAAAAATATCCCAAAAATTGTAAAATTGAAAATAAATTTTCTTCTTTCTGTAATTTGATAAAAAAAATGATAAAAATTACACGAAAATAAATCAATAACGAGATGAGAACAATAGTTTGAAAGATGCAATTTTTAAAGTTAAATATATTTAAGTGCATGACAATGCTGCGGGAGAAAAAAATATAACGATTATTTAAGCGATGACATTATCTAAATATAGCTCTTCATTTACTTGTCTCGAGAATTATCGGAGATTTTATGTTTGAAAATCGTTTTTAAGTATTAGTTCTTCTTTTTGGTTATAATCCATGAAATAAGAGGATCTTGATTTTTCGAAAAAGAAAGCTTTTAAAGTCTTAAAAAGTCTGATGACAATATAAGTTACGTTTAACTGGATCTGATTGTGAGGCTGATAATAATCAGGGGTGTTCACAATTTTTTTTTTTACGGTAAAATTCTTCTATATAAAAATAAAATAAAAAAAAATAAATAAAAAATAAAAAAATAAAAAAATAAAAATAAAAAAAATAAATAAAAAAAAAAATAAAATAAATAAACTAAAATAAAATTCTTCTTCTTCTTCGTATTTTTTACAAATTAATATATTTTAAATTTTAACATTCTTTTCTTTTAAAATTCTTTTATTTTATTTTATTTTTATAAAATTCTTTGAAACAATTGAATTATTTTCAAAAAATATTTGGATAATCTTTTTGAAAGAATTGAATTATTTTTACAAATAATTAAATTCTTCGATAAAGGTAAAATATTTTAAATATTTACCGTTTTAATAAAATTTTTCAGAGAAATTAAATTATTTTCGATACAATTTTAATTCGATTCTTTGAATTAATTCAAATCAAAATAATTTAAAATCAAAATTGTATTGAAAGTAATTGAATTATATTATTTTCATAAATAATAAAATTCTTCAGAGGAATTTATAATTATTTTCAACGCAATTTTAATTCAATTTTTTGAAATTATTCTAATAATTCAAATAAAAAAAATATATAATCAAAATTTTTGAAAATAATTAAATGATTATAAAGAATGCAATTAAAATTTTGTATTGAAAATAATTGAATTCCTCTGAAGAATTCAATTATTTTCACAAATAATGAAATTCTTCGCCAAAATTCAAATATTTTCAATATTTACAATTTTAATAAAATTTTTCAAAAGAATTTAATTATTTTTGTAAATAACAAAATTTTTGAATTCCTCTGAATTGAATTCCTTTGATTTGAATTCCTCTGAAGAATTCAATTATTTTCACAAATAATAAAATTCTTCGCTAAAATTCAAATATTTTCAATATTTACAATTTTAATAAAATTTTTCAAAAGAATTCAATTATTTTCTTAAATAATACAATTTTTCAGAGAAATTCAATTATTTTTAATGCAATTTTAATTCAATTCTTTGAATTAATTCGAATAAAAATAATTTAAAATTAAAATTGTATTGAAAACAATTTAATTCAATTATTTTCAATGGAATTTCAATTCAATTCTTTGAAATCATTCTAATAATGCAAATATAAAAAATATAAAATCAAAATTTTTGAAAATAATTACATGATTATAGAGAATGGATTTAAAATTGTATTGAAAATAATTGATTTCCTCTAAAGAATTCAATTATTTTATCTGAAATACAATTTTCAAGAAATTTTTTTCTAAGGAAATCAATTTTTTTAAATAATTTTATAAAATTCTTTCAAAGAAATTGATTATTTTCTAAAATTCCGATAAAATTTGTTTATAAAAGAATTAAATTATTATTTTCATATAAATAATAAAATTCAAATCAAATAAAAATCAAATTATAATTCCTGAAGGAAAATAAAGAAATATTTATATAAGTTTGTAAACAAAAAGTTGAAAATTTGAATATTTTAATTTAATAGTTATATGAAAATGAAAAATTTGTCTTTTGAAAAATTTTAATTAGAATTTTTTTCAATGTATAGTTAAATTCTCGTTAAAATTAAAAACACTTATTTAAATTAAATAATTAAAGTTTAGAAGAATTTAGAATTGAAATTGTTAGCAGGTAAACATTTTTTTTTTATGGAAATATGGAAAATAAAATTTATACTTAAACAATTAAAATTTCTTTGAAAGAAATTGTGATGTTTTACTACTAATTAGTATAGTTTTTGACTAAATTTAGTCGAAATGTAAAAATTTTATTTGCGACGAGAACACATTTTTATTAAACATCATCAAAAAATGAAGTTTTACTTTTTACTCCCTATAGGGAAAAAAGTGTATGAGAATAAAATTCGTGGAGGAATAATAAATAAAATGATTAATGTCTATTATGTAAGGAAGCGTCGCATTCAAAAAGTGGCAAAGCCGACGTTCTGTCTTTCCCTCTTTCTCTCTCTCTCTCTGACTCTCTTTACTCTCTATTTAGTGATGGACGAATCAGCGTTTACGTGCGCGCCGTCGGATGACGTTTGCCGTATATATAAAGCGGTGAGCTTTACCTCGTTTCTGGCAATTACCAAGAATGCCAAAATCCGCCGCAAGAATCAACCCCTGCCGATGCGATGCTGCAGAATAGGCTGCAGCAGCAACCCCTCGACACCCAAAATAAGCGCTTGCGCTCGAATCAAATCCCAAATGCCGGACTTCACTGCCACCACTCCGCAATAATTCCCGATTCCCTCTCTTTAATCATCAACTATATGCTCGCCTCTCTTCCTTCACACTCCCCTTGTTGGCGGTTCACTGATGGTTCTTCTTCTCCCCCTCTCTCTCTTTCTTTCTTCTTTTCTTTTTTCTTATTCTCTTTTTTCTCTTTCTTTCTTCTTTTCTCCTTTCTTTTCTTGTTTTCTCTTTCCTTCTTCTTTTCTTCTTTCTTTTCTTGTTTTCTCTTTCCTTCTTCTTTTCTTCTTTCTGCTTCTCATTCTTTCTTCTTTTCTCTTTTCTACTTCTCTTTCTTATTTTTTTCTTCTCTTTCTTACTTCTTTTCACCTTCTCTTTCTCCCTTTTTCCTCTTTTTTGGTATTTTCTTTTCTCTTTATCTCAATTATTCTCTTTTCTCTCTTCATCCTGTTTCTGTCTTTCTTTCTCTTTTCGTATCCTTTTTCTCTCTCTTCTTCTCGCACTTTCTGTATTTTTTTCGCTTTTCGTATTCTTTCTTCTTCATTTTTCGTCTTTTTGCTCTCTTTTCTTCAAGAAAAGACAAAAAAAAAGGCAGAAAGATAAATGAAAAATACGAAAAGAAAAAATGATAAACAAAGAAGAGAGAATACGAAGAAAGAAGAAAAAAGAAGAGAAAAAAAAGAGAGAAGAAGAAAAAAGAAGAGAAATTTTCCTCATTTTCTCTCTTTGTATTCTCTCTTATTTTTTTATTATTTTCTCTTGTTCTCTCATTCTGTATTTTTTTGTCTTTTCCTGTTCTTTCCTCGTATTTTTCTTCTTTTCTCTTTCTGTCTATTTTCGTATCCTTTCTTTTTTTCCTTCTTCTCTTTCTTTCTTTTTCTTATAATATTTTCTCTTCTTTTCTCATTTCACGTTCTTTCTGCTATTTTTTTTTTGTCTTTTCATATTATTTCCTCGTATTTTTTATCTCTTTTCTTGTTCTTTCTTTTTTTTCTTTTCTTTTTTGCTTTTTTCTCCCTTCATATTCTTTCTTCTATTTCTATTCTTTTTGTATTTTCACTTCTTTCTCTTCTCTTATTCTCTAATAAATTCTTCTACTCTCTCATTCCCTATTCTTCTTTTTCTCTCTGATTTTTTTTTGTGAAATAGAAGAAGGAAACAAGAGAGAGAAGAGGAAAAAAGGAAGAAGAGAGAATTCTTACTCTCTCTTCTCTCCTTCTTCTATTTCACTTCCTCCCAGGGAATTCTGCCTCTATCTAACTCTCTCTCACTGATTCTCTTTTTTCCCTTCTCCCTCTGTCCCACTTGTTCCGACTCTCTCACTCGAATTGCAACTTTTGTCTCTCTTCCTCCCATATTTGTATAATAATTTTTCCTCTCTCTTCGACGCATGTGTGGCTATTTCTCTCTCTCTCTCTCTCTCTTGCTCCCTTTCTCTCCCGCACGAATGCGTCTCACTTGCACTGCTCGTGGTTTTGGTTGACTCGCGTTGATGGGGTTGATCTCCCTCCCCCCACCTCCCAATTCTTTAGCTGCCTTTTGCATTGAGAACCACTGTCTCGCCATGTTTGCAAATCCCAGCAGGCATTGGTCGATGGTTGTGTCGTCTGATTTTGTATTGGCCGCTGCTGGTGACGCCCTCCATATTCCGGTACAGCCTTCCCCACGATGGATATGTATGGTTGATGTGGTTGCGTACACACTCCAACCAACAAGTCTAACTCGTGCTTTCGCTCGTACCAGCCGCACGTTCCCATAGATTGTACCACAAAAATCGGTTTTTAGACGCGATTTCAATAAAAACCCATTTTTTCGAATTCTTTTTTTTTTTTAAATATCTCTCTTTGCTTTTTTGTAAATAAAAATTGGGTAAATTAGATTGATCAGATCAACAACAAAAAAATGCCATATAGTAGTTTTTTGTCTTTGAACTGTAATGTTGTAAACATCCGTGAACCGTAATTGTGAAATCATTGTGAGCTGTAATTGCTGAACAAAAATCTTTGTGAACTATCGTTGTGTACTTGCTGTATGCAAAAAATTTGCTGTGTATCATCATTGCTGAAGAAAAATTTGTTGTGTACTGTAATTGCTGAACAAAAATCGTTGTGAACTATCATTGCTGGAGAAAAAAAACCCTAAAATTATCAACGGATTACTCCAATTACTTGGAATGTAAATGAAGGATTAAAGGCATAAAGGATTGATTGAATTTTTGAAATAATTTTGACCCAATCTATAAATTCTGTTTTGACCGCATCACACAATTTTATCGACAAGAAGTTTAAGAATGATCAGCATTAGAATTAATAAAATTACAACATAAAAGAAAGATGCGATTTTTCTTCAAATTAACGGATGATCGTTGGCGAACAACCTCATGGACCTGAGAATTCATGTGCTATTTTTGAATCATTATTATTAGTGTTCGATTGCTTTTTTAAAATCCTTTTAATTATTATCATCATCAGAATCATCAAGAGCTCCATAAAAACTGAATACACACGAAAATAATTATATTTTACGGATTATAATAATTGTAATAGCAAAAACACCAACAACAATCAACAAGAGTGATAATCCTAAAGAAATTTAAGTATTCTACAAAGAATTTTTGTTTTATTGATCGTGATTATCAAGAATAATAGAAAAGAAAGTCAACTGTAAACAATTCTCATTGTCACATGTTTGAAAATCAACTTAATTACTTAATCAGCTGTGTTGATAAACAATAATTATAGACAGTGCGACTAATTTTTAACGATGCGATTAATTAGAAAGAGTGGAACTAACTAAAACAATGCGACTAATTATTAATCGATTGATTATACTAAAAAAGGGTGGAAATAATTATTAACCGAGTGATTAATTAATTAGAAACGGTGAAACTAATTTATTAACAAGTTTATTACTAACAGATTTTAGAAAACGGTGAATTAGAAACAGTGAAACTAAATAGAAACAAGACTAATTATTTACTGATTGAATTGATTAGAAACGGTATGGAACTAATCAGAAACAGTGCAACTAATTAGAAAGAATACAAAACTAATTAGACACAGTGAAACTAATTAGAAACAGTGCAACTAATCAGAAAGAAAGCAAAACTAATTAGAAACAGTGCAACTAATTAGAAGCAGTGCAAATAATTAGAAACAGTGCGCAACTAATTTAGAAACAGTGCGCAATTAATTAGAAACACTGCACAACTAATTATTAACATCACAACTATAATTATAAACATCAAAAGTAATTATCAACTGTGCAACATAATTAAAAAACAGAATAATTACACAAAAAAGAGTGCAAACAATAACTTTTATTTATTTAACAGTAAATATTTTCTTTTAACAAGAAGCGGATAGTAAAAAAAAATTTTGTTTAAACAAAAAGCAAACAAACATTATCAAGCATTATTTTGTTTTCAAAAAAGGAAAATAAATAAACAATATTAATTTATCGGTAATTGTTAATCAGCATGAGAATACAGCACTAAACAGGAAAAGAATTGGAAAATATGTAAAAATATGATTTTCTTTTTCTTTGTTATGCGATAAATTTATGAGATAATTTTTTTGGGGGAATACATATGAAATTTGATGCAGAGAAAATCATGGATTCGCAGCAATTGGTCGAGACTGTTTCACAAAATAGTCAGGATTTGGTTATAGCGAAACCGACAAGTAGCACGCCAAGGCATAGCATTGAATCAATTCTTGGATTGGTGAATCGAAAGAGGAGTCATCAAGTTATGGAAGACTCTGGATATAACACCCAGGAGAACAGCACTGGTACAAAATTTTTAATTAATTTATTTATAACTATATTATTAATTTATAATAATTATAATTTAAATTAAATTTATCTTCTCTATAGTAAAGAAAAAAAAATTATTTTCTTGAAATAAACTACTTGTGTACTAGTAATTTAATATTTTTATAGTAAATAAATATTTATTTATAGCAAGTAAATATTTATTTATAGCAAGTAAATATTTTTGTATAGCAAATAAATATTTTTGTAGCAAATAAATAATATTCATTTCTATCAAGTGAATATTTTTGTTGTAAATAAATATTTATTAGTATCAAGTAAATTTTTTTGTATAGTAAATAAGTATTTATTTCTATCAATTGAATGTTTTTTTAGTAAATAAATATTTATTCGTATTAAGAAATATATATCTAGTTATTAAATATTTCTTTGTTTCAATTAAATATTTTTCTAGTAAACAAATATTTTTTTGTATTAAGTAAATACTTTTGTAGTAAATAAATATTTATTTGTATCAAATAATATAAAATTATTGTTTCAAACACAATTTATTTCATTCGTTTCATTTAAATAGAAATTATTTGATTCTAGTAAATATTTATTTGACAATTTAATTATATAAATTTAAAATTTATAATTAATTATATAATTCAAATTCGATCGTATATTAAAATTTTATTTTTAACAAATTTATTTATTTTTCGTTTGAAAAAAAATTATAATTATTATTTTTTATTACTACAATTACAAATACTTTACATTTTACTTAAGAAATTAAATAATTTTAATAAATAAATTTTATTTAGGTTCATAATATTTTCATTATTTATTTATTTACTATTTAAATTTTTATTAGTAATTCCTAATTAAGAATAAAAATTATTTTTGCTATTCTTTGACATAGGAACTGTTTAGTTTTGCCAATATTTCCCTGCCGTCGGAGAAAGAGAGAGAAAGAGAGAAAGAAAGAGAAATGGAAAACATTTTAAATTTCCTTATTTCCTTAATTTAATTATTAGTTTTTTGAAAAATTTAATAAATATTGATTAATAATTATTTATTAATAAATATTTTTTAAAAATTCTTCTTTTTAGTAGTTAACATATTAAAATAATTTTCAAAAAATATTTTTTCACACAGAAGAAAATTAAATGACACGTAAAAAAAATTTATTTATTTCTAATAAACACGATTACCTGTTTTTGAATAAATAATTATTAATAAATCTGCATTATCATTAATAAATAAAATATATTTATTATTATTAAAAATTTATAATATTCAGCAGAAAATCAAAATATTTATTGGGTATATAATATTTATAGTAAACAAAATTAATTGTTAATTTTAATTAATAGATATTTAGGTAAAATAGTCTTTTTCGGTAAATTCTATTGTCAATAGAAGAAATTATTGCTCTCTTGATACAATAATATTTATTTGCGATTAAAATACAAACTATAAATAATTATATTTTAATCCATTTGAAAATTAAACCGTTTATCAAAAACAAAATTTTTTTCTTTCAAAAAGGTTATTCAAAATATATTTTTATTCAATTTTTTTTATTAATCTGATAAATAATAATTAATATGGGAGCCCCAATAAATAAGAAATAAATATAAATAAACAAACATTCAAACGGATTTATTTATAATAAATTTTTATTTTTAATATTTTTTCTTTTTTTCTCACTATTATTTATTAATTTTAATTATTATTATTATTAGTCATGATTATTACTTATGATAATTAGTTATTATTACTATTATTAGTCATGATTAATACTTATGATAATTAGTTATTATTACTATTATTAGTCACAATTATTAGTTATTATTATTATTATTATTAATTATTATAATTACTTATTATAATTAGTTATCATTATTAGTTATAAAAAAAAATGAAAAGAAATTTATAAGTGAAAAGCTTGATAAAAACAAATCGTCTGTTAGGCGAAAAAATTTCTCTCCTTCTGATAAAAAATGAACTTCGGAAATAGAATAATTATTGTCTCGAAATAAATGCAATAATTTTGGCATAAATGGGAATAGTTGAATTCGAGGAAAGTTTGAAAACAGCACATATAATGCTTCTCATGTCAGCAAACGACTGTGTCGAGGGGTGGATAACTACTTCGGCCGGTAGAGTTAGCGTGTAATTGGAAAATCGTTAGTATCGCGTCGATCTCTTGGCTTGGCTTATGTGTCGCAGGTTTGTAATTTGTCGTCGGAAAGGGAATAGCGCGCGCGTTACTCCCAAACAAACAGGATATATATCTATAAAATGTTCTTGATATCCTTTATTTTCTCTCTCTCTCTCACTCTCTCAATACACGCGTGTATATCTATTAGTTACATAATTATGTAACTAATATTTCCCCTTCTCACCCATATTTTATTTCACGTGTAAACCAAAAAAATATATAATTGGTACTTTTGATTTTTATATTTTACGCATGAGAAAAAAAAGGGAATACCTTCAGCTTTTACACTGAGAAAAAAGATATTTTTAATTCAGAATCAACTTGAGATTTTATTTACGGTTCTGATAAATTTTATTTGATTCAAATGAAATTTTATTTGGTTCAAAGAAATTTTATTTAGTACAAGGAAATTCTATTTAGTTCAGATAACATTTTATTTGGTTCTAATGGAATTTTATTCGGTTCAAATAATTTTATTAGGTTTAAATTAAATTTTATTCGGTTTAAAATCGAATTTAATTTTGGTTCAAATACTTTTTTTTGTTAAAATGTAATTTTATTCAGTTCAAATAATTATATTTGGTTAAAATGTAATTATATTCGGTTCAAATAATTTTATTTGGTTTAAATAAAATTATTATTTTATTTCGTTCGAATTGAATTTTATTCGGTTTAAATAATTTTATTTAGTTCGAATTAAATTTTAATCTGTTCAAATACTTTTTTTTGGTTCAAATGTAATTTTATTTGGTTTAATCAAGTGTATTTTTATTGGGTTGAAAAATTTCATTAGGTTCGAATTGAATTTTCTTCGGTTCAAATAATTATATTTGGTTCAATTGTAATTTTGTTCTGTTTAAAATTTCAAATAATTTTATTTGTTTTAAATAAAATTTTGTTTGGTTCAAATGGAGTTTTATTCGGTCAAAATAAATTTTATTTGATTCAAATGGAGTTTTATTCGGTCAAAATAAATTTTATTTGGTTCAGGTAAAATTTTTTTGTGGTTCAAAATTCAAATACAATTTTATTCGGTTCCAATAATTTTATTTGTATTGAATGGATTTTTATTCTGTTAAAATAATTATATTTAGTTAAAATATAATTTTATTGGATTCAAATAATTTTATTTGGTTTAAATAAGATTTTGTTTGGTTCAAATATAGTTTTACTCGGTTATAGTAATTTTATTAGTTCCAGATAAAATGCCATTTGGTTTAAAATCGAATTTAATTTAGTTTAAATACTTTTTTTTTGGTAAAATGTAATTTTATTTGGTTCAAATAATTTTCTTAAATTCGATATAATACATTTTAGTTTGATCAAGCGAATTTTTTTTCGGTTCAAAAATTTTATTAGGTTCCAATTAAATTTTATTCTGTTTAAATAATCTTATTTAGTTCGAAATGAATTTTAATCTGATCAAATAAATTTATTTGGTTCAAATAATATTATTTGGTTTTAATGGAATTTTATTTGGTTCAAATAATTTTATTTGGTTTGATCAAGTGAATTTTTATTCGGTTCAAAAATGTTATTAGGTTCGAATTGAATTTTATTCGGTTCAAATAATTTTGTTTAGTTGAAATACATTTTTTTTTTGGTTCAAATGGAGTTTTATTTGGTTAAAATAAATTTTATTTGTTTCTAGTAAAATTTTATGTAGCTCAAATCGTATTTTATTCTGTTCCAATAATATTCTTTGTATGAAATGGAATTCTATTCGGTTCAAATAATTATATTTGGTTAAATGTAATTTTTTTTTGATTTAAATGTAATTTTATTTGGTTCAAATAGAATTGGATCCGGTACAAATAATTTTCTTTAGTTCAATATAATACATTTTAGTTTGATCAAGCGAATTTTTATTTGGTTCAAAAATTGTATTGGATTCAAATTGAATTTTATTCGGTTCAAATAATTAGGTTTGGTTTAAATTTAATTCTATTTGGTTTAAATAAAATTTTGTTTGCTTCAAATGGAGTTTTATTTGGTTCAAATAAATTTTATTTTGTTAAAATAGAATTTTATTCTGTTCAAATAATTTTCTTTGGTTCAGACAAAATTTTTTCTGGTTCAAATGGAAGTTTATTTGGTTAAAATCAAATCTATTTGGCTAAAATAAAAATTCTATTTTTGCCAAATATATTTTCATTTAACTCAAATAAATTTTATTTGTTTTAATGAAATTTTTTTCCTGTTTTTATATTAAACTAAAAACATTCGTTATGGTAAAATATTTTCTCATTTTAACTTCAAACTAAAATCACTTTTTCTTATCTTTTCCGTCGTAAAATGTAATTCAGTGAAAAATTAACTTGTCACAATTTTGAACTAAAAAGATTTCAATTTGATTAGATTACCTAAATTAAATTTAAATTTATATTTAATTTAATTTTTATTTAATTGATCTTACCTAACTGAATTTAATTTAATTTTTCTTTCATTGAATTTAACTGAATTTAATTGATTTTTAATTAATAGTAGTAGAAAGTTATTTTAATTAATATTAGTACAAAAAAAGTTTTCCTTCGGGTAAAATTAATGAAAATCAAATAAAGCATTTTCGATGTAATTGAATTTTAATTTATACTTTTAGAAAATTTAGTATAAAATTATATAAAGTTTTATATAAATCTAAATTTTTTTTTACATTTTATACAAAAATATAATTCGAACAGAAAAAAAATTAGAATTGTATTTCTTATGGAGTACACAAAAAATCTTGTTGCTGTTAATTGAATTATCATTACTTATGATAATACGCGCGCGAGGCAAAGATAAGAAGAGAAGTGGAAAGGAGAATTTAAGAGGATGAGACGGTTTTCTAAAAGGAGAGCCTCCACTAATAAGTGCCTATTAAAAGGAAGAAAAAAAGAGAGAATTTTAAAAAGAAGAATCGAAGGTGCCTTAAGACGGTCGCTTCTTAAGAGATTTGAATTGACGTGTCTACTAATGGATCGCGCGCACCATCCTTGGATCCCGATCCACAGCATCTTTCTTTCTTTCTTTATTCCCCCTCTCACTTTTTTTTTGTTTTTTTTTTTTTGTTAATCTTCTCACATGCTTCTTCTTTACTCTCAATTATTAATCTTTAAAACACGAGCCAACAGATCTTTTTATCTGCTATAAGTCAAAAAGTGTTTCAAATCAATCGCAATTAAATATCAATGACATTTTTTCGCCTTTCTTTTTGTTCTTATCCATTATCTTATCCATTTCTTTATTATTTTCTGTATATTTTTTATTATTTTTTTTATTGTGACAGTTTTTCTAAGGATATCAAATTGAGACAAAAATTGTATCAAAACGTTGCTTCGCAACATTTTGCTACGATTTTTGTCTCAATTTGATATCCTTAGAAAAACTGTTCATTTATTATTAGAAATATATTTTTGCTAATGTTATATTAGAATTATAATGAAATAATTGTCATTTATTGAAATTCTTAAAAATTAACCAGACTTATAGTCGAGTTTCGATCGAATTTGTACAGTTTAATAGAATTTTTTAAAATCCAATATGGAGGATTCAAAATGGCGACCAAAATCACCATTTTTGTCTCAATTCGATATCCTAAGAAAAACTGTGATTTATTATTATTAGAATTATAATATTATTATTGATATTATTAGAATTATAATATTATTACTAATATTCTTATAATTATAATATTATTACTAATATTATTAAAATTATAATATTCTAACTATCATTTATTGAAATTCTTAAAAATTATCCAGATTTCTAGTCGAGTTTTAAGTGAATTTGGACAGTTTAATAGAATTTTTAAAAATCCAATATGGAGGATTCAAAATGGCGGACAAAATCGACATTTTAGTCGCTATTTTGAATCCTCCATAATGGATTTAAAAAAAATTGGATTCCAAGAAACTGTAATTAAATTTCAAGAGTAGTAAAATTTTTTAACTTAATAAAGTTCTTCGTTTCCTTTTTTTTTAGAATTTTTTTCTTCGCCCCTCGATATTAAGTACGAACTTAATGATGAATTTCAGGAGAACAAATATATATATATATATATATATATGGCAAATGTATAACGTTAACTGATGGCCGCATCAAAGGATCTCAACTTCTGAACCTCACACCTTTGCTTTGCTCTGGCCCTTTCCTTCAGTTCTATGTGCACAATTTGCATATCTTGAACTCGACAGCGCTCATTGAACTATATACGGTCGATAATCACTGTGCGAGCATGTTTAACGAACGTGTGGCGAATATATAGGGAGTTAATAAACGGCAACATGTATACAAACTGCCCTAATGCGCGTCCCAAAATTTCCTGATTGATTTCACTGCTCCTATAGAGAAAAATTTTATTTCAATTATTCTGTATAAATTTAAATTATAATCGAATTTTTACTATGAATGAAAAAATGTTTACAATTTAATAAAAAAAAAAAAATTATTCAAATTCAAAAAATTCAAATAATTTTATTTGGTTCAAATTTAATTTTCATCGTTTCAAATAATTTTATTTAGCTTAAGGCAATTTTATTTGGTTCCAATAATTTTAAAATGTTCGAATTGAAGTTAATTCGGTTCAAATAATTTTATTTGGTTCAAATTAAATTTTCATCGTTTCGAATAATTTTATTTGGTTTAGATAAAGTTTTATTTGGTTCAAATCGAATTTTATTCGGTTCTATTTGAATCAAATTTAAAACGAAATAAAATTACTATTTTATTTGGCTCAAATAGAATTTTATTCGTTTCAAATAATTTTATTATGTTCAGATGAAATTTCATTTGGTTCAAATGGCATTTTATTTGGTTTAAATAAATTTTTTAGTTCTAATTGAATTTTATTTGGTTCAAATGTAACTTTATTCTGTTCAAATAATGTTATTGGGTTTAAATAAATTTTATTTGGTTCAAATAGACTTGTATTCAGTGAAAATAATTTTTTTTGGTTTAAAAAAAATTTTATTTACTTCAAATGAATATTTATTCGGTTGAAAATTTAAAATAATCTCATAAGTTTCAGGTAAAATGTCATTTGGTTTAAAATCGAATTTAATTTGGTTCAAATACTTTTTTTTGTTAAAATGTAATTTTATTCAGTTCAAATAATTATATTTGGTTAAAATGTAATTTTATTCGGTTCAAATAATTTTATTTGGTTTAAATGAAATTTTGTTTTGTTCAAGTGGAGGTTTATTCTATTAAAATAATTTATTTGCCTCATATAAATTTTATTTTGTTCAAATAGAATTTTATTCGGTTCAAATAATTTTATTAGGTTCGGATAAAATTTAATTTGGTTCAAATCGCATTTTATTTGGTTCGAATTGAATTTAAATCTGTTTAAATAATTTTATTTGGTTTAAATAATGTTATTTGGTTCAAATAAATTTTATTTGGTTCAAATTTAATTTTATTCGGTTCAAATAAATTTTATTTGGTTTAAATGTTATTTGGTTCAAATAAATTTTATTTGGTTTAAATAATTTTATTTGGTTCAAATCGCATTTTATTTGGTTCGAATTGAATTTAAATCTGTTTAAATAATTTTATTTGGTTTAAATAATGTTATTTGGTTCAAATAAATTTTATTTGGTTCAAATTTAACTTTATTCGGTTCAAATAAATTTTATTTGGTTTAAATGTTATTTGGTTCAAATAAATTTTATTTGGTTTAAATAATGTTATTTGGTTCAAATCGCATTTTATTTGGTTCGAATTGAATTTAAATCTGTTTAAATAATTTTATTTGGTTTAAATAATGCTATTTGGTTCAAATAAATTTTATTTGGTTAAAATTTAATTTTATTCGGTTCAAATAAATTTTATTTGGTTTAAATGTTATTTGGTTCAAATAAATTTTATTTGGTTTAAATAATGTTATTTGGTTCAAATCGCATTTTATTTGGTTCGAATTGAATTTAAATCTGTTTAAATAATTTTATTTGGTTTAAATAATGTTATTTGGTTCAAATAAATTTTATTTGGTTCAAATTTAATTTTATTCGGTTCAAATAAATTTTATTTGGTTTAAATGTTATTTGGTTCAAATAAATTTTATTTGGTTCAAATTTAATTTTATTCGGTTCGAATTGAATTTAAATCTGTTTAAATAATTTTATTTGGTTTAAATAATGTTATTTGGTTCAAATAAATTTTATTTGGTTCAAGTTTAATTTTATTCGGTTCAAATAAATTTTATTTGGTTTAAATGTTATTTGGTTCAAATAAATTTTATTTGGTTCAAATTTAATTTTATTCGGTTCGAATTGAATTTAAATCTGTTTAAATAATTTTATTTGGTTTAAATAATGTTATTTGGTTCAAATAAATTTTATTTGGTTCAAGTTTAATTTTATTCGGTTCAAATAAATTTTATTTGGTTTAAATAATGTTATTTGGTTCAAATAAATTTTATTTGGTTCAAATTTAATTTTATTCGGTTCAAATAAATTTTATTTGGTTTAAATAAAATTTTTTTTGGTTTAAATGGAGTTTTATTCGATTCAAATATATATTTTATTTTGTTCAAATAAAATTTTATTCGGTTAAAATAATTAGATTTGGTTCAAATGTTATTTTAGTCGATTCAAATAATTTTATTTGGTTTAAAATGTTTAAATAAAATTTTTCTTGGTTCAAATGGAGTTTTATTTGGTTAAAACAATCTTATTAGTTTCATATAAAATGTAATTTGCTTTAAAATCGAATTCAATTTGGTTTAAATACTTTTTTTTGGTTCAAATTTAATTTTATACGGTTCAAATAATGTTATTCGGTTCAGATAAAATTTTATTCAGTTCAAATAATTTTCTTTAGTTTGATATAATACATTTTAGTTTGATGAAGTAAATTTTTATTCGGTGCTTAAATTTTATTAGGTTCGAATTGATTTTATTCCGTTCAAATGCTTTTATTTGGCTTAAATGGAATTTTATTCGAATCAAAAAATTTTATTAGGTTCGTAATTAAATTTTATTCGGTTTAAATAATCTTATTTAGTTCGAATTAAATTTTTATGGGTTCAAATAATTATTTTTGGTTAAAATAGAATTGTATTCGATTCAAATAATATTGTTTAGTTCGATGTAATACATTTTAGTTTGATCAAGTGAATTTTTATTTGGTTCAAAAATTTTATTAGGTCTTGAGTCAAATACATTTTTTTTCTATACAGTTCTCGGTTCTTTGCCTGAAATTATTAATTACATTTGATTTATTCGACTTGATTGACTAATATCGATTAAATATTGAGTAACTAACAAAAAAAATATTAATTAAATAAAACATTTCACGTATTATTTTTGTTGGGACTTCTGTTTTGAGAATCACACGTCGAAAATGATTAGGGCATGGTTTCATTAGATTGGTTAATTGAGTTTCTGATGTTATCGTGCCATACGTATATATATGTATATGTATATACATATATATACATATAGGAAAAGATAGATTGGCATTTAATCGAGCGTGTGCCATTTAGATTAGGGATTAGAGTTACTAATTGCTTGTAAATGCGAAACAATTCTCTAATTTTGGAATTTCCAATTAGATTTTATATAGTCGATGTCTCTCTCTCTCTCTGTCTATGCTTCGAATATAGAGATTTTCCTACTATTGCTATAAATAATAATCCTATTTACTTACGAGATTCTAATTCAATAAATATCTTTCCTTTATAAAGAAATCAGAATAATCAAGTATATTTAATGTTCTGATTCATTTTTCTCAGTTCCTAAACTTTCGAAAGTTTCAAATATTTTTTTTACTGCTTTTTATTTGTATTAACAGAACAATTTATTAACTCTTTTAATTTTATTTATTTTATTTGATTTGTTTTTTTTTTTTTTTGAAAATTATTTCTATATTGTGAATTAAAATATACACATTCTCTTATTGTTGTTATGTTTAAAGTTTATTCCAATAAGGGAATTGCTTGTTTGAATACCAACGAAAATTATAGAAAACTATACTTAAAAATTAAGCCTAGACATACATCTGCGAGGGGTGACTTTATAATATGTATATATATGTATATAGAAAACATGTTGAAAACACAATGTGCTTGTAGAGGTTTTGTTATGGGGTAATTTCGATTGCGTGAGACTGGCACAAAGGGTACGGCCAATTACGTGTAATTTCATACCATTTATAGCGGATGTCTCGTTTTTAGGTAATAATCCGCACACTCGCGTCAAAATCGGGGGCGTAAATCCAAAACTATTACTAAATGTCAGTTACACCTTTTCATTATAGCAATTTTCTATGCGCAAGAGAAAATCAAATTTAATATTTATTAGAAAATTCTTTTTGCATATTATCCTCTAATCGAATTAGTGGACGAAGTTTAAAAGTATATTTATATTTTTATTTTTTTAGTAGAATAATTTTTTTGTTTCACTTTTTAGAATTTTTATTCGCTTTCTCTGTTTTGCTTTTTGGAATTTTTATTCGCTTTCTCTTTTTTGCTTTTTGGAATTTTTATTCATTTCCTCCTTTTTGCTTTTTGGATTTTTTATTTAACTCTTTTCTTTTACTTTCTGAGATTATTATTCATCTTCTTTCGTTAATTTTTTTTTAAAAATTTTAATCACCTCTTTTCTTATGCTTTTTGGAGTTTTTATTTGCTTTTAGTTTTAAGGAATTTTTATTCATCTTCTTCCTTTATTTTTTGAAAGAATATTAATTCAACTGTTGATTTACAGGGAAATATTTAACAAAGAGAATTTATTTTTGGTTTAACGAACTAATTTTCGGTTTCGATAATTAATTTTTAGTTCAGAGAATTTATTTTTGATTAGTAGAACTAATTTTTGATCCAGAGAATTTATTTTTGGTTTAAAAAAACAATTTTTCCTATAGAAATCTAATTTTTGGTCCAGAGAAGTTGTTTATGGTTTAGAGAAACAATTTTTGGTTTAGCCAACTAATTTTTTGTTTAGGGAATTGATTTTTGGTCCAGAAAATTTATTTTCGATTCAGAGAACTACTTTAGGGTCCCGAGAATTTATTTTTGGTTTATAAAAACCATTTTTAATTTAGAGAACTAATTTTTGGTTTACAGAAAAACAATTTATAATTAATTAATTAATTTTTGTTTTAGAGAAACAGTTTTCGGTTTAGTTAACTAATTTTTGGTCCAGAGGATTTTTTTTGGTTTAAAAAAACCAACTAAACTAACCAAAGTTTTAGCCAACTAATTATTATAGTTTAGAGAATTAATTTTTTCTTCAGTAAATTTTTTGGTTTACCGAACTAATTTCTTATTTAGCGAAATAATTCTTTGCTTAGAGAATTAATTTTTTGTTCAGTGGATTTATTTTTGGTCCAGAGGATTTATTTTTGGTTTAGAAAAAACATTTTTGTTTAGAAAACTAATGATTAGTTTAAAAAAACATTTTTTCGTTTAGAGAAATAACTTTTTGTTTAGAAAAACAATTTTTGGTTTAGTCAATTAATTTTTGGTTGAAGAAAATTTATTTTTGGTTTAGAGAACTAATTAATAATCCAGAGAATTTATTTTTGGTTTATAAAAACCATTTATGTTTTACAGAACTAATTTTTTGGTCCAGAGAATTTATTTTTGGTTTATAAAAACCATTTTTGTTTTAGAGAACTAATTTTTGGTCAACAGAATTTATTTTTGGTTTAAAGTAACAATTTTTCGTTTAGAGAACTAATTGTTCGTCCAGAGAATTTATTTTTGGTTTATAAAAATCATTTTTCGTTTAGAGAACTAATTTTTGGTTTAGAGAATTAACTTTTTGTTCGGTGAATTTATATTTTTGGTCCATAGAATTGATTTTTGGTTTAGAGAACTAATTTTTGGTTTAGAAAAACAATTTTTCGTTTATAGAATTAATATTTGGTTTAGAAAAACAATTTTTGGATTAGCCAACTAATTTTTGGTCCAGAAAATTTATTTTTGGTTTGGAAAACTAATTTATGGTCCAGGAAATTTATTTTTGGTTTATAAAAACCATTTTTCGTTTAGAGAACTAATTCTTTGCTTAGAGAATTAATTTTTTGTTCAGTGGATTTATTTTTGGTCCAGAGGATTTATTTTTGGTTTAGAAAAAACATTTTTTGTTTAAAAAAACAATTTTTGGTTAGAAAGATAATTTTTCGTTTAGAGAACTAATTTCTGGTTTAGAGAACTAATTGTTCGTCCAGAGAATTTATTTTTGGTTTATAAAAATCATTTTTCGTTTAGAGAACTAATTTTTGGTTTAGAGAATTAACTTTTTGTTCGGTGAATTTATATTTTTGGTCCATAGAATTGATTTTTGGTTTAGAGAACTAATTTTTGGTTTAGAAAAACAATTTTTCGTTTATAGAATTAATATTTGGTTTAGAAAAACAATTTTTGGATTAGCCAATTAATTTTTGGTCCAGAAAATTTATTTTTGGTTTGGAGAACTAATTTATGGTCCAGGAAATTTATTTTTGGTTTATAAAAACCATTTTTCGTTTAGAAAACTAATTTTTGGTTTAGAGAATTAATTTTTTGTTCAGTGGATTTATTTTTGGTCCAGAGGATTTATTTTTGGTTTAGAAAAAACATTTTTGGTTTAAAAAAACAATTTTTGGTTAGAAAGATAATTTTTCGTTTAGAGAACTAATTTCTGGTTTAGTGAAATAATTTTTGGTGTAGAAAATTAATTTTTTGTTAAGTGACCTTTTTTTTCCTCCAGAGAATTTATTTTTGGTTTATAAAAACAATTTTTCGTCTACAGAACTAATTTTTGGTCCAGAGAAACAATTTTTAGTTTATAGATAAACTAAAATTTTCCTATAAAAAAACTTTTTTTTGTTTGTCTCGAAAATAATTTTTTCTCGACAAGTTTAGTATCTGAGTGAACAGGCAACGCTAATCAATTAGCGCGATAATCTAATTTGCGAAAAGACTAGGCTCGGTAATGGAGAATGCGATTTTGGACGAATTACCGTTGAATTAAAGCTCGCGTCGGATTGTTAATTTATACGTAGGTGTCGAATCGATCGAGTATATGGCTTGTACCGGGGAACCTATTTGCTATATATACACGAATACATATACAGAGTACGTGGATACGAAATCGGTTCAGAAACGATATATAAAGGACGACAACGGGCACACGAACCTATTCATTTTGAGAGAAACACCGAGACAATGGGAGTCAAGAGTGAGCGAAACAGAGAGAGAGAGAGAACAAGTACAAAGGGAGTCTAAAACGAAGAGGGAGAAAGCACGTGTGCCATTGCAATTCGAACGATAAAGAGAAGAGACAAAAATACAAAACGGTTTTTTTCTGTATCGCTATTTTTATTATTATCCATTAGGTTTATTTGAATTCATTTTTTTGATTTTTCTTCTACTTTTTATTATTTCGTAAAAAATATTTATTTATAAATATTTATATTTATTTCCCTATAAATAAATGCTCTATTTTTCTTAGATTTATATTGATTACTTTTTTTTATTTAAATTAAATTACTTTCTCGAAAGTAACAATAAATTTTTTCAACCGAAGGTTAGAAAGAATATTAAGAAAAATATTAATTACCAAATTATTTTTAATTAATTTTTGTAATTTTTATCAACTTTTCAATCTAAATTGATAATTAAAAATAAATAATTTATTTTCACCGCGATTTAAATCGGAAACAATTTAAAGATTTTCATGAAAAGGAGAATTTTTTCTGAAATATTGATATTTATTGGAATATTTTATTTTCATTCGGCAAAATACATAAAATTTAAAACTTAAGATTAAAAGGAACAAAAATTCAAATATTGGTTTCGACTCTTGGTTTTAAAGAAGTGGAAAAAAAAATTTTTTAACGTTTGGTTTGAAGAAAAAAAAAATATTTCAAAATATTTCAATTTTGAACCTTCAGTTTAAAAAAAAAATACAGAAAATTTTAAACCATTCGTTTCAAAAAACTAAATTACAAAAATTCTTAAACTTTTGATTAAAAGAAACCAAAATTCTGAAATTTTTCATCCTTTGTTTTCAAGAAACAAAAATATTAAAATGTTGAACTATTGATTTAAAGAAACAGAAATGTAGGAAATTTTGAACGTTTGGTTTCAAGTAACAAAAAATTGAAAAATGAACATTTGGTTTAAAGAAACAATACAAAAATTTAAAACTTTTGCTTTAAAGAAACAAAGATACAAAAAAAATTGAAAATCTTTGGTTACGGAAACCAAAACTTATTTCATTGAAATAAAAAAACAAAAAATTTAGAATCTTTGATTTAAAGAAATAAAATTACAAAAATTCCTTAAACTTTTTTTTTAAGACGGAAAAAAAAAAAATCCTTAAACTTTTGGTTTTAAGAAACAAAATTATAAAAATTCTTAAACTTTTTGTTTCAAGAAACAAATACACAAAAATCCCTAAACTTTTGGTTTGAAGGAACAAAATTTCAAAAATCCTTATATTTTTGTTTAAAGACATAAAATTATAAAAATTCTTAACTCTTTGGTTTCCATAAAGAAAAATCAAAAAGTCCCTCAACTTTTGATTTGAAGAAACAAAATTACAAAAATCTTTAAAGTTTTTGTTTCAAGAAACAAAAATATCAAAATTTTGAACCCTTCATTTAAAGAAACAAAAATATAGAAAATTTTGAACGTTTCGTTTCAAGAAACAATAAAAATAAAAAATTATCATTTGGTTTAAAGAAAAAAAAATACAAAATAAAATAAACGAAATTACAAAAATTCTTAAACCATTGATTGCAAAAAAGAAAAATCCAAAAATCTTTAAACCTTTGGTTCGAAAAAACAAAACTACAAAAATTCTTTGAAAATTAATTTTTCTAAATTTTTTCTTTCTTTTTTTGAAAATTAATGTTTCTTAATTAATTAATTAATCAACTTTAATTAATTAATTAATTAATCAACTTTAATTAATTAATTAATTAATTAATTTTTTTTAAATTCTTTTTAGTTTTGGTTTGAATTAACAAAATTACAAAAGTTCTTAAAACTTTGGTTTCAAGAAAGGAAAATACAAAATCTTTAAACTTTTGGTTTGAGAAAACAAAATTATAAAAATTCTTAAACTTTTTGTTTCACGAAACAAGTACACAAAAATTCTTAAACCTTTGGTTTCAAGAAAGAAAAATCCAAAAATCTTTAAACCTTTGGTTCGAAGAAACAAAATTACAAAAATTTTTAATGTTTTGGTTTGAATTAACAAACTTACAAAAGTTCTTAAAACTTTAGTTTCAAGAAAGAAAAATACGAAATCTTTAAACTTTTGGTTTGACAAAACAAAATTATAAAAATTCTCAAACTTTTTGTTTCACGAAACAAGTACACAAAAATTCTTAAACCTTTGGTTTCAAGAAAGAAAAATCCAAAAATCCTTAAACTTTTGATTTAAAGAAACAAAATTTCAAAAATACTGAAAGTTTTGGTTTCAAGAAATAAAAATCTAAAAATCCCTAAAATTTTGGTCTAACGGAACAAAATTTCAAAAATACTGAAAGTTTTGGTTTGAAGAAACAAAATTATTAAAATTCTTCAATTTTTGGTTTCAAGAAAGAAAAATCCAAAAATCTCTAAACCTTTGGTTTGAAGAAACAAAATTACAAAAATTATTAAACCTTTGATTTCAAGAAAGAAAAATCCAAAAATTCCTAAACCTTTGGTTTGAAGAAACAAAATTACAAAAATTATTAAACCTTTGATTTCAAGAAAGAAAAATCCAACATTCTATAACTTTTGGTTTCAATTTAAAACTTTTGTTTAAAGAAACAAAAGTTAACAAAAAAAAAAGTAAAAAGTTCTGTTCTTTATTAAAAAAAACAGACCATTTTTTATTGAAACAAAACAGTTTTCTTTAATTTAAAAAAAAATCTTAATAACTAAACGCATCGACGACATTTCAACACTTTTTTCCTCACCAGAAATTATTTTCCCAACAAACCTTTTATCTGTTAAAATAATCTCTCTCTCTCTCTCTTAACATGTTAAAAAATAATAGTTTTTTAAAGAAATTTCACTTAATTTTAATAACTGGAAGATTAACTTAATTGCCGGGAATGACTCCATTTAGAAGCAAAAAAGAAAAAGAAAAAAATAATCCACTATCATAAAACTGATAAGAGAAATTTATTTTCAAAGTCATTTTTAATTTTCAAAGTAATTACTTTATATTTATAAGTGCATTTATATATCAAAAAAGAAAGAAAAGAGAAAAAAGCGCAGAGAGTTTGTGTAATGATATGTAAGTTTTTTGAAAGCAGAAACTATATACGTATATATATGTTGCGCGATGCCTATGGAGATATCCCAATAAAGTGAGCACGCCACGAAACAATTAAATTATTAACCGACGACGATAACGAACCAAGAGCGCGCTGATTACTATTACGTGTATAATGATAATGAAAATCGCCCCCTCGCATATAAAAGAACGTAAACAAATTACCGCCTCCAAGGTATATATGCGATCGATCATTATGCTTTCTTGAACACACGCGGTTTAGCGTTTACGTTCAAAAAAAAAAAAAGGGTAAGGAAAAAATTGCGCGTGCGATACTCTAATATTGTGTATGTGTATACATGTCGCACAACGCGTTATTAGCACTCGTGATAATTGGGAGAAAGGTGTTACAGCACGAAACTTCCGAGTGCAAAAAAAACACTTTCATCTCGAGACGAAATTCAATTTTTTTTTCCAAATTGCACACACTTTATTGTCAATTACTCTTGTAATAACAATTATTTTTTTTAGTTCGCAAAATTTCTTTTTAATTTAAAAAAAAAAATGTTTTTTAATTTTCATTTCTTACAACTTAATTCTGTTGTTAAATTTTTCACATACTTTATTGTTAATTACTCTTCTAATAACATTTATTCTGAAAAGAATAAACATTTTTTACAACTTAATTCTGTTGTTAAATGTTTAATTTTGATTTTCAATTTTAATTCCGTTTTTCGATTTTTGATAATTTAAGCTGAATTTAATTTGAAATTTAATTTTGAAATTTAATTTGATTCATTTTATAATTCAATTTTTCAATTTTAATTCAATTTCACAGTATTATTTACAATATTTGAATAATTTTTTTTGGTGGAAGGCAGAAGGTGAAAAATTGTTAATAAACAGGGCTATTTACCTGGGTGTTAGAGGACAGTGACCTGTGAAATTTTATCCTCATACAAGAACTCGATGACAGCTTAAGAGCCTTCGCGAAAGCTCTTAAGAGGATAATTTTTTGTTCGCACCACATTGACAATTTAATAATTTTACGATAGTATGGGAATAATCGTTGAAATTTAATATATACGACAGACATTAAGTCATTATTATTTTTATAATCTTCCACTATATATACATATATGCATCTATAGATTTCTTTTGAAAAGACAAGTCAAGAAACACAATCTTGCGTCTATTCAAATTAAATTTTTACTTTCGTGAAATTCGAGTAAAGTTTGCATTATAAACGGTCGATCGTTACAATAATCATTCAATGCTTCTTCAATGATTACAATGCAAACATTCTTTGTTGTAAAATAAAAAAATTCATTAAAAATCATCAATTTTTTTATTTTTATATACTTTTTGAACAGACAAGAACGTCTTCAAAAATATTACAAGATTCTTTTAGAATTAAATTATTAGTAACGTTGAAAAAAAAGTTAATAGCGGGCTTCGCACTCATCTACTAAAACCTACTATTTACTACTTTTTTGTACGTTGTGCTACTATTTGGGTATTTTTTTTTTTATTTCAGCCACTAAAAGCTACTATTTCTGATTTTTTTTTGAGAATTTCCACTACTTTAAATTCGCTAATACTAAAAATAAAAAATTATTTTTAAAAATTATAATCAAATTGCTTAAAACGATTCAATTATTTTCGAAAAATATTCGAAATTCAATTATTTTCAATATATCTAGTATTTTCATGAAATTTCCCAAAAGAATTCAATTATTAAAAAAAAATTGATAAAATTCATCCATAATTCAATTATTTTCATAAATAATAAGTTTCACAGGAATTCATATAATTTAGAATAACATTTTCAAAAAAATTGAGAAAAAATCAATTATTTAACAAAATTTTTATAAAATTTTTCACAATAATTCAAATGCTTTCAATAATAATAACATTTTTCATGAAAATTCAATTTTCATAAATAAAGTTTTCCACAAGAATTCAATTATTTAAAATAAAATTTTTGTGATATTTATTATATTTCGAAAAAAATTAATTTTTTAAAACAATGTTTATAAAATTCATTTTAAAAATTCAATAATTTTCAAAAATAACCAAATTTTACACATAGAAATTCAATTCTTTTTAATGACTTTACTGAAATTCTTACCAACTATTCAATTATTTTCATAAATTATAAAATTCATCGCAGGATTTCAATTCAAAAACTGTAATTATTCTCAAAAATTTAATTTCAACTTCTCAAAAAAATTAATTATTTAAACATTTCTTTATAATTCTTTGGAAGAATTCAATTATTTACAAAAATATTAGAATTTTTCAAAGGAATTCAATTATTTTCAAATATTTTAATAAAAATCTTTGCAAAATTCAATTATTTTCAAAAATAAAAAAAAAATTTTCTCAGGAATTCAATTATTTTTTAAAATTTTAATAAAATTGTTAGCAACTTTTCAATTATTTTCATAAATAATAAAATTCATTGCAGGATTTTCAAAAATTTAATTTTAAATTTTTTTTTTAAATTCTTTGCAAGAATTTAATTATTTACAAAAATATTAGAATTTTTCAAAGGAATTCAATTATTTTCAAATATTTTAATAAAATTGTTCGAAAGAAATCAATTATTTTAAATACAACATTAATTAAATTTTCTTAGAAATAATTCAATTATTTACATAAATAATTCTTCTAAAGAATTCAATTATCACTCTAAATAACAAAATTATTCCCGAAAATTCAATTATTTTTTCGCATTTTAATAAAATTCTTTGCAAAATTCAATTATTTTCATTTATCATAAATATTCATCACAAGAATTCAATTATTTTTAAAAGTAATAAATTGCTTCTTGAAAATTCAATTATTTTAAAGTTTAAACAATAACAAAATTTTTCACTAAAATTCAATTCTTTTTAAATATTTTAATAAAATTTTTCATAATAATACAATTATTTTGATAAATAATAAAATTCGTCGCAGGATTTCAATTATTTTTAAATTTTAATACTTAAATAAATAATAAAACTCATCAGAGAATTTCAATTATTTTTTATACTATTTAAAATTGCTTAATCGAAAGATTCAATTATTTTTACAAGTAAAATTTTTCACAAGAATTCAATTATTTTCATAAATAATAAAATCTTCTGAAGAATTTAATTCTTTTTTGAAAATTTTAACAAAATTCTTAGAGACTATTCAATTATTTTAAAAAATATTATAATTTTTCACCAGGAATTCAATTATTTTCTACTATTTTAATAAAATTGTTCAAAAGAAATCAATTATTTTAAATACAGTTTGAATTAAATTTTTTTTTGAAATATTTCAATTGTTTTTAAATTTTAATAAAATTCTTCCAAGAATTCAATTATTTACATAAATAATTCTTCGAAGGAATTTTATTATGTCGATAAATAACAAAATTATTCCAGAAAATTCAATTATTTTGAGGCATTTCAAATAAAATTCTTTGCAAAATTCAATTAAATTCATAAATAACAATATTCATCACAAGAATTTAATTATTTTTAAAAGTAATAAATTTCTTATTTGAAATTCAATTACTTTAAAAAATTCTTATAAAGTCTTTCACAAGAATTCAATTATTTTCATCAATAATAATCTGCTTTTAAGGAATTCAATTATTTTCAACAAAATTTAATAAAATGCCACAAAGACATTCAATTATTCTCAAAAATTTTAATAGAATTGTTTGTAAAATTGAATTATTTTTAAAAACTTTTCGCAATTCAATGATTTTCAATAACTACTATTTTCATAAAATTTCCAAACAGAATTGAATTAATTAAAATTTTTTTTTGTAAGAATCTTCGTAAGAATTCAATTCTTTTTATGAATGAAAAAAATTTCTTTGGAATTCAATTATTTAAATTAGAATTTGCATAAAATTAGTTGAAAGAATTCAATTATTTAAAAAATTTTAAAAAATTCTTCGTGAGAATTAAATTATTTTTATAAACATTTAAATTCTTTCACGAATAATAAAATTCGTTGCAAGAATTCTATTTATTAGCAGGACAAGGGAAGAAGTAAATATTTTTGATGAAAATTAGGAAAAAGTAAGGAAAATAAAATATAGAATGGAATTTTTGGCAGTTTTGTGAAGTGTCTAAAACGAGTTTTTTTGGTCATCAAGTTTAATTATTTTTCGATAACTACTTTTTTACTACTTTTTTTGGTTTGAAAGCAACTTTTTCCTACTTTTCAAAAATTAATTGTCGAGTGCGAAGTCCGCGAATAATACTCAAAAAGTACCGTTCATTGAAAACTAGGAAAAAAATAAATTAAATATAATTAGAGTCGAAGAGAGAAAAGAAAATTTAAGAAAAGAGAATTCACGAAAGAACGAGTGCGCTAAGGAAAGTGTGTGTTTTTAAAAAAAAAGGAAAAAAAGAGACAAGCTACAAGAGGAGATCGACAAATTCTGTAATCCTCTTTGGTCGGTGTGAGGCTAAGTCCTCCTGTATGACAGTGTGCCCTCATCTTTCTTTTTCCACTATTTTTTTTCTCTCCTTCTTTTTTCTTTTTTATTGACCCTTATTCTATCTCCTCATTGCTTCTACTCCTTGACTCGTGTCTCTTTTTCCTCCCACGACGTTCAAATAAATTAGATATCTAATTGACAGCCGCACAGGTGAAGCAGTGGAACGAAATAACCCGACATAAGTATTAACTCCCTCTCTCTCTCTCTTTCTTTCTCTTTCTCTCTCCATCTTGAGAGGATTTGGTCCATTCAATTTTACATGACAACGAAATAAATCCCTTTTTATTTAGATTTATTCTCTTCTTCTTCTCTCTAAATTATGACTCTTTTGCACCTGAATTTTTATAAACGTATTTAATGAACCATTTTTTTTTCTGTCTGCTATGAAATTATTTTCATAGCAGACAGGAAAAAAATGGTTCAATTAAAAAAATATTTTTGAAAATTAAAAAGTTTTTTTAGTCCAGCTGGTCAATAAAGTGACTATTATTGCTCTAGGGCAATAATGGGCACTTTATTGACCTGGACTATATTGACCCCTTGGATCTAAAATTTTTTACATCTTTAAGCATAAAAGGTATAAAGATTTTTTCATAGTTGCATTAACAAAATTTCTTGAAATCAGTATAAAATTTTTTTGCGTCGAACAAAAAGGGAATACAACAACATTATTACAATAAATTCTGTAAGAATATTTCGTTTTTTTTTTCTCTCATCTCACACAGTGAAAAATATCTTTTCGAGGGAACTAAGTGCTTATAAAGTTTTTGTGATCAGCATTTAGTACGGACATCATCTCTCTATATCGATATAGAGAATGCATTATAGAGGATTATGAAAAACTGTCAGTTAAAGTGAGGAGAACTCACTCGAATGAATTAAGATACAGACATAAACGAGATCTGATATTATCTCCACGCTCTCTTATTCGATTAAGCACTTTTTGCCTCCGAAAAGGAACGCCTCTCTCGGTAGCGTTCAAATTAAGAGGAAAAAAGCCAGTGATCGTCAAAACAGAAAAAAAAAATTCTTCAAATAAAAAAAAAAGGTTAAATTTCAATTTTTTTTATCCTCGTAGAGGATGATTCAAAATGGAATTTTGAGAATCTTTCAAGTGCAACAGAAATTAATTATAGAAAAAAATATCTTTACAAAAAATTAACAACCTTTTTGTGAATTAATATTGAAACTCGAGATTTGTGAGGGGGGAAAAAAATAAAAAAGGCAAACTGATGTCTTAATGCTGGGCAATAAAAATGTTGCACTTAATCATCCTAACAGGATTCAACATTCTTTTAATCAAATCGCCACGATCTCGACATATATTAGTCAGTCGAAATATTTATATATGAATTCGAATTTCCATCATACTTAACAAAGTGTATATATATTGAATCAATTAATTAAAGACAAATTAGGCATCAAAACTCAATCTAACTTATAATCATTGTGTGGCTCAATCTTGATAAGCATATTTATAATTATGTAGATTGAGACTTGAATTGTAAATGTTAATGGTTCTTTGATTATTATTCATCAAGAGGAGAGATTAACAGTAATTTATTTTTCATAATCTAATAATCAACCCAGTCACGATAAGCTATTTTTCTCTTAATTGTATTTAAAAATAAACACGGAAAAAAGAATAAGGAATTAATATTAAAAATGGAATGCTTAATTTTTAAAACTAGTTTTTATAGAGCGGAAAAGAAAATATTTCTAAATCTAATTGAAATTCAAAACATTTCACACATTTTTCGTTTCTTATCTTTTTGGAATAATTAAAATGTTTATACCAGCGCATTTTGTTACGAATGAATTTTTGTATTTTTAAAAGTAGACTGTTTCTATTTCCATTCATCTTGTTTTTTTGGGACAAATAAAAAGACGCACGTATTTTTTTATTTGTCGAAAAAAAAGTTTTAATTTTAATTTAAAAAAAAAATTCTAAAATCAAATTTAATGTGATTATTCTTCTTTTTTAGGACAAATAAAGAGACACGTATTTTTTTATTTTTCAGCTGAACAACTGACAAATTATTTTCAAAACTTTCTAGTTTTTACAAAAATAAATATTTTTCAATTTTTTTTGTCTTGATTTTAGTATACAGTTTTTGATACTTTTTCTTTACAAACTTGAAAATTTGAAAAATTTTGAAAATTAACTGAATGGTGGCCATTTTTTGAAAAATCAAAAAGTAAAAAACATAATTTTTTATCTTTCTGCAAATTTTTTTTGAAAAATGGCCGCCATTTTGTTAAGTTTCAATAAATTTTCAATTTTGCAAAAGAAAATGTACCAAAAACACTACTAAAATCGAAGAAATATGTAAATATTCAAAATTTATAAATGTCGATACATTACTCAAAATAATGAGTTTCAAATTTTTTTTAGTGTTTTTACAGAAATAAATATTTTTCAATTTTTTTTTTCTTGATTTTAGTACACTTTTTCTTTGCAAACTTGAAAATTTGAAAAATTTTGAAAATTAACAAAATGGCGGTCATTTTTCGAAAAATTAAAAGACTCAATTTTCTCAAAAACATCATTTTTTATTTTTCTGAAAATTTTCTTGTGGTTACTAGATGAAAAAAAGAACCGCAAATCATTCATTAGGAAAAGTTAAATAACTCAAATGTAAGTTAATTTTCAAATTTTTATTATTAATAAAATATTACATTAAAAATAGTTACTTTTTGATTTTTCGAAAAATAGCCGCCATTTAATTTTCAAAATTTTTCATATTTTCAAGTTTGCAAAGAAAAAGTATCAAAAACTCTACTAAATTCAAGAAAAAAAAATTGAAAAATATTTATTTTTGTAAAAACTAGAAAGTTTTGCAAATAATTTGTCAGCTGTTTAGCTGAAATTTTATCTGAAATAAAAACAGCTTGATAATTAATAATTATTTTTGGATAATTGTATATATATCTCCCAGCTTGTAAATATAAAGTGTCCATTATTGCCCTAGGTGAATAATGGATTCTTTATTGATCTGCATGTGGTACAGTCCAGCTGATGAATAAAGTGACTTGTCTGCTATGAAAATAAATAAATACTTAAAACTTTTGTGTTTAAGGAAACCAAAATACAAAAAAATTTCAAACCATTCGTTTAAGGTAACAAAAAGTATACAAAAGTCTGGAAAACTTTGGTGTTTAAGGAATTTAAAAAAAACAAGAGATTTTAAACCGTTAGTGAGAAGAAACAAAAATCTTTAAAACTTTGGTATGTATATATGAAACCTTGAAAAGAAAAAATCTTTTCGATTAAAAAATAGAAGGGAAAAATTAATCACGATACAAACTACCGAGGGAAAAAAATTGAGGGAGAGTGCGCCCACAAAAATTAAACTCCCAAATTTCCTGAAAAACAAGAGGAAAAATTCATGGCTCGCATACATTTAAAGCAAAGTGGAATATATTTAACTCGATTAGGTCGGCGTGTAAATGAAAGAGTGACTGGCAACAACGTTTAGAAATTTATCAGTAATCACACAATGTTGGCCCATTAGGAGTCAGTGCGGCAACATTTGACTGCGCGGCGCCCCTCAGGGCAGTCTGTCCATTATCCTATCTTTACTTGTCAATCTTTTAAGTAGCTAGAACTGACTATATATATGTATCAGCAGAAAAAAAACCCCTTAACAATTGAGGCGATACTGATACAATCGTTTTTCGTTTCTTCAAAGTAAATTCACCTTTCCCACCTTCATCTTTTTCTTTAATGTAAACACGTTACCGACATGGTACATATATACTGTAAAGTTGACGCGCACGTAACACATTTGTGTGTGTGTATATATTTCAACAATTTGTGAAGAAAAAAAAAATTAGCCACCACAACTTGCACGTACACTCAATTTACTGTAAGTGACGACGTTAACTTGTAGATATTCACTTTATGAGTTCACTTAAAAATTGTGCATTGCGTGTATACATTTTTTTTTTTTGGCGAATATTTTAATGCTCTTGGGTATTATTTCCCTCTTGCTGCACTTCACTCACTAGCCTGATGGTGAAACTCTGGCTAAAGACTCCAACGTCTGAACCATGGCTAGTTATTAAAAAGTTAAAATAAATCATAATATTTATTTGATTGGGATTTAGTCATAGTTTCTCCAGAGTAATTATTGCAAAAAAAAGAAAACCTCTCATTGGACCTCGTTTTAAATTTTGCCCACTGGTTCTTCGCCTTGATTCCCTAAGTATCTAGCTAGGGAATAGATATTACCTAGGGAATCAAGGCGAAGAATCAGTGGGCAAAATTTAAAACGAGGTCCAGTAGATTTTTAGTTATCGCTTGGAGAAATAGAACCTCACCTCTGGGTGTAAAAAAAATTAATTAAAAATTTCTATTACGTGAATAAATTTCTTTTGTTTAAAATGGTCCCTTGTGACTTTTTTTTGTTATAGAAGGTGGGGGAGAAAAGTATTGGTCGTGTGTTTGTGTGTGTATGTATATTATGAAGCAACCACCTGCACACGTCTACGCATTAATTGGTTTCGGTTGGATAGAGTAACCATCGTGATTAAATTCTCGAAAACAAGGGGAACTGCGACCAACCCCATAGTATGTCCTCTTTGCCGTTATATTGTCTCGAGCCTACTCGTGTCATTCGGTTCTGATGGGTCGTGATTTGGCAATTATCGAAATAGATAATCCGCCAGACCATATACCCCATCAACGAACCACCAATTTTCACTTACATTCACCCTCAATTGCAACACTCTTATCAAATCAAACTGGTCAAATCATCTCTCTCTCTCTCTAATACGTATTTGTATATCTATAAACATATTGCCCCTTCCCAATACCCCAACTTCAATTTATGGTTAAAATTTTTAATTTCGTCAAATTCTTACAAACTTCTTATTATACTTTTCTATAAATTATATTTATTTTCGGAGATATGTTCCGCTCTGACCTGAAAAAATAAGTTAGTAATTATTAAATAATCATTCAATATAAAAAATTGGTTGTCGCAATTTATGGTAGTTATTAGCCATTCCCCTTGGACCTAATTTTAAGGTTGTGTTTGCTATTAGTAGGTCCAAGGTTAGATTAAAATTGACCTAGTTTGATAAGAATCGAAATTTGAACAGAAGGCAGACTTTGCACTCGATAATTAATTTTTAAAAAAGTAGCGAAAAGTAATTTTAAAATTAAAAAAAGTAGTTAAAAAGTAGCAATCAAAAAATTAAACGTCACGACCAAAAAAACTCGTTTTAAATACTTGACAAAACTGACAAAAATTCTATTATATATTTTAATTTCCTATGACTTTTTTCTAATTTTCATCAGAAATATATTTACTTCTTTCTTAACCCTTTGCGGCATGCATAATATTATAACATTAATTTAAAAATCACAAATGCTTATGAGGGTTTTCGGGGTCGGTGATTACGAATCTGAAGTCCGTTTTCTAAAATTCAAGATGGCGGATCCAATATGGCGGACAAATTTTTTTAGAATTGATCGAAATCGCTTTAAAATCGTTACTCGGGGGTTTTCGGGGTCGCTGTTCACGAATCTGAAATCCGTTTTCCAAAATTCAAGATGGCGGATCCAATATGGCGGACGAATTTTTTAGAATTGATCGAAATCGCTTAAAAATAGTTACTCGGAGGTTTTTGGGGTCGCTGATCACGAATCTGAAGTCCGTTTTCCAAAATTCAAAATGTCGGATTCAATATGGCCGACGAAATTTTTTAGAATTGATCGAAATCGCTTGAAAATCATTACTTGGGGGTTTTTGGGGTCGCTGATTACGAATGTGAAGTCCGTTTTCCAAAATTCAAAATGGTGGATCCAATATGGTGGACGAATTTTTTTAGAATTGATCGAAATCGCTTGAAAGTCGTTACTTGGGGTTTTCGGGGTCGCTGATTACGAATCTGAAATTACTTTCAATAAATAAACGTTAAATTATTGAATAATTGTACCGTCGGAATTTTCGTTACCCGATGTACACCGCGGGGAGGTTGCACGATCAGGATTTGTACATCGTTTAGCCCTGAAAAGGGCAGTTTGGTAAATACTGTTCAAAACTTTATAATAATCAAATTAAGCTGTTTATTTCCTAATAAAATTAACTAATTAATTAAAATTAGCGGATTTTAATTGCTATTATAAAGTTTTGATGTCTTTTGCTTTGAACAAGTGAATTTTTTTTCAGCAGTGGTAAGCAGCGAAGCAATTTCTTGTGGCAAACAGGCAGAGTGGTACATTGCAAGTTTTACACATCCATGATGTTCGCTTTTGGTCGACTTTAGTACTGCAATGAGCACAGCGTCTAGGTGAAGCGATAATTTTAGGCATATGAGCTGATTGACTTTTTCTTTTTTCCTCTGACACTTTTGGTTTGTAAGAAGAGATTGTACTTAATTTACGTTTCTTCCCAGTTGAACTTGGTAGTTTGTGTCCTACCAATTCATCTACTAAACGTAGCGTAAAAAAGACAAGTTCTAATTCAGCATTATTTGACTGACCGCATACCTACGGTGATGGTAACAAACAATAAACAAAATACTATACATAGTTTGATGAAACAAATAAAGAGCGCAAAAAAGACAAGTTATAAATCATTAATATTTGACTGAACGCATATTTAGGTTGATTATAACAAACAATAAACAAAACACTGTTTAGAGTTCAAAGAAACTAAAATACTAACTGAACTAAAGCAAATGAATTTTACTGAAAGCGAATTGCTTCGCTGCTTACCACTGCTGAAAATAAAATTCAATTGTTCAAAGCAAGACACATCAAAACTTTATAATAGCAATTAAAATCCACTGAATTTAATTAATTAGTTAATTTTATTAGGAAATAAACAGCTCAATTAAATTATTATAAAGTTTCGATCAATTCTAAAAAAAATTCGTCTGTCATATTGGATCCGCCATCTTGAATTTTTAAGAACAATCTTCAGATTCGTGATCAGCGACCCCGAAAACCCCCGAGTAACTATTTTCAAGCAAATCAAATCACTTTTTAAAAAATATGTCTGCCATATTGGATCCGCCATCTTGAATTTTGGAAAACGGATTTCAGATTCGTGAACAGCGACCCCGAAAACCCCCGAGTAACGACTTTCAAGCGATTTCGATCAATTCTAAAAAAATTCGTGCGCCATATTGGATCCGCCATCTTGAATTTTGAAAAACGGACTTCAGATTCGTAATCAGCGACCCCAAAAACCCCCGAGTGAAAACTTTCAATCAATTTCGATTGAATTAAAAAAAAATTTTTTTTTATTCTTTAATTTATTTATTTATAGTTGTTTATAATTTCACGTAACCTCATTCGCTATCAATTTTTCGACATTTAACAATGTTTTGATTATTAATATACAAAGATTTTTGGATTTTACTTGAAAAAGACTGTGTATAAACAGATATTTTCACAATATAAAAGGTGGTAATCTGTGTTACCACTATGCCGCAAAGGGTTAACATGCTAATAAATTGAATTCCTGCAACGAATTTTATTATTCATGAAAGAATTTAAATATTTATAAAAATTATTTAATTCTTAGGAAGAATTTTTATAAAAATTTTAAAAAAATTTATTTCTTTCGACTAATTTTATGCAAATTCTAATTCAAAATAATAATTGAATTTTTGAGAAATTTTTACTATTCATGAAGAGAATTGAATTCTAACAAAGATTTTTACAAAAACTTTTTTAAATAATTGAATTCTGTTTGGAAATTATATGAAAATAGTAGATATTGAAAATCGTTGAATTGCAAAAAGTTTTTAAAAATAATTTTACAATGAATTCTATTAAAATTTTTGACAATAATTGAATGCCTGTGATGTGTTTTATTAAATTTTTTTTGAAAATAATTAAATTCCTAAAAAGAATTTTATTATTTGAAGAATTTCAAGAAGAGATTTATTACTTTTAAAAATAATTGAATTCTTGTGATGAATATTGTTATTTACGCAAATAATTAAATTTTGCAAAGAATTTTATTAAAATGCCTCAAAATTTATCGACATAATTGAATTGTTTCAAAGAATCATTTATGTAAATAATTGAATTATTGTAAAGAATTTTATTTAAATCTAAAAGAATAATTGAATTAGTTAAAAAAAAACTAAATTAAAATTTTGGAAAATTTTATTAGAATTTTTTAAAATAACTCAATTTCCAAGAAGAGATTTATTACTTTTAAAAATAATTAAATTCTTGTTCTTGCTCTTATTTATGACAATAATTGAATTTTGCGAAGAATTTTATTAAAATATGAAAAAATAATTGAGTTTTCTAAGAATTCTATTAAAATAATTAAAAATAATTGAATTCTTGTGAAAAATTCTAATATTTTTGTAAATAATTGAATTCTTTTAAAGAATTTTAAAAAAAAATTTTGATAATTGATTTTTTCGAGAAGTTGAAATTAAATTTTTGAGAATAATTATTATTTATGAAAATAATTAAATAGTTGCTAAGAATTTTATTAAAATTATTAAAAATTATTGAATTGCCGAGAAGAATTTTATTATTTATGAAAATAATTGAATTATTGTCTAAAAATTTAATAAAATGCCTCAAAATAATTGAGTCTTCGGAAATAATTTTGTTATTTGGCGACATAATTAAATTCTTACAAAGAATTATTTATGTTAATAATTCAATTCTTGGGAATAATTATTTATGTAAATAATTGAAATTCTTAGGAAGAATTTTATTAAAATCTAAAAAAATTATTCAATTATTTGAAAAAATTTAATTAAAATTGTATTTAAAATAATTGATTTCTTCCGAACAATTTTATTAAAATATTTGAAAATAATTGAATTCCTTTGAAAAATTCCAATATTTCTTGTAAATAATTGAATTTTTCCAAAGAATTTCAAAAAATCTTTTTTTTCAATAATTGATTTTTTCGAGGAATTAAAATTAAATTTTTATGAATAAATAATTCCTTTTTTGTTAAGCAATTCCCGTAAAATTGTAAGAAAAATAATTGAAATGCTGCAGATGAATTTTATTATTTATGAAAATAATTTAAAAGTTGCAAATGGATTTTATTAAAATTTTCAAAATTATAATTAAATTCCTGAGAAGAATTTTATTATTTATGAAAACAATTGAATTATTGCCAAAATTTTTATTGAAATATTTAAAAAGAATTGAATTTCTATGAAAAATTTTGTTATTTTTGAAAATATTTGAATTCTTCATAAGAATTTTATAAACATTGTTTTAAATATTTAATTTTTTTCGAATTACAATAAATATCATGAAAATTTTATTTTAAATAATTGAATTCTATTGTGTAAAACTTTATTTTTGAAAATAATTGAATTCTTGCTTAGAATTTTATCAAAATTTTTTTTCAAAAATTGAATTTACATGAAAAATTTAATTAGTGAAAGTATTTGAATTATTGTCAAGAAATTGTATAAAAATTTTGTTAAGTAATTGATTTTTTCGAAATTGTTTTGAAAACGCTATATTCTAAATGAATTGAATTCCTGTGGAAATTTTATTATTTATAAAAATAATTGAATTTAGAATGAATTTTATCAATTTTCTTTAATAATTGAATTCTTTTGCGAAAATAAATTAAATTCAATTTTTATGAAAATACTGGATATTGAAAATAATTGAATTTCGAATATTTTTTGAAAATAATTGAATCAAAAGAATTTGATTATATAATTTTCGAGAATTTTTTTTTTATTTCTAGTATTAGCGAATTTAGGGCAGTGGAAATTCTCGAAAAGAACAGAAATAGTGTCTTTTAGTGGCTGAAAACTAAAAAAAGTACCTAAATAGGAGCATAACGTAAAAAAAGTATTGAATAGTAGTATATAGTTGATTTTTTTTTAGTAAATAGTAGGTTTTAGTAGTAGAGTGTTAGCCAGAGAAGGTTAAAGAAAAGATCAAATTTTGCCTAAATTTTAACGCAACTTAACGGACCTTACAGGGAACGTAATGTAGCGGCCCCTATATTTTTAGCTACAAATTAATAAAAATTGATGAACAGACTTATTTGAACACGAAAATTCTACATTTAAAAAGAATAAAAATTCGTTTATCCATATAATTTATTTTTGCCAATACCAAGAGAAATTAATTATCTTCTCTAAATTGTGAATACGCGCGTTAATAAACTGTTAAATTTGATGTTGTTTGTAGAAATTTTCTCTCTCTCTCTCTTCTTTGTCCCTTTTCTTATTAGAGATTAAAAGAGCAGTTTCCGCTTGATGCCCGGAGGCATCGTTTGGGTATATTGAAGCTCTCATTAACAGTATAATTAAGCTTCTCGCATCGCAGCGCATTGCATTAGATCGAATTGTGGGAGGTAATCGGGTAGCTCAATGGCGAACCATAGCCAAGGCATATAGGAAGCTTGCTCTTCCTAGGCTAACCAACAGCCTAATAACTTCGCCTTGGCTCAGTGATTGACGCGTCTGTACTGGTTAATTATCAACAACAATCAATAACGACCCGACCTTTATCGTCTGAGTAACGCCCCCTGCCCATTATAGAGAAGATACTATATATATTAACTTCGAAACGGGAGAATATACATATATACATATACATTCTCCTTTCTTCGCGAGAGACTTCTGTTTCCATCTTCCTGGTTAATAAGACGGAAAGGTGGACTTGCGCTTTGCAATTTTCAATCTATAAGCGGAAAATAGTTTTCATTAAGTCAATCATTTTATCATAAAACTTCACCTATTATTTCCGAATGAGAATTAATCATTTATTTCACGATCTTTTTTTCATTTCATTTATTTCCGCAGTTTTCCAAATTGAAAAAATTGTTATTATTTACTAATTATTTATTTACTAATTTGTATAATAATTAATAATTAATAATTAAATGTAATTATAATTTTATTGCTTGAGTATAGATTATTATTAATTAAATTATTAATATATATCTTGAATTAATAGGGAAAAAATTATTCATTTTGTCAGTAGGTAACAAGAAGTTGTGTATAGTTCGCGATGGCCGTAAGCGTTAAGGCGCCAATTATATAGAAACTTATCGCCGGAGGTTCGATTCTTCTCCACTGAAAACAATTTTTTTTCTCTTTAAATAGACGATCACTTGTCTATGTTTCTATTTAATTGTTTGAATGGCAAGAGCTATGTGAAATAAATAAATAAATATTAAAATTAAATTTTTTGTATTTATTAAAAAAAATAATAAATTTTTTTTTTTTTGATTTTTGATTGCAGGTGAAAACAGTTGTTGTAATTCAACGGGTGGCGGAAGTGATGAGGAATTGGAACCTGGTTCCAGAGATGATTTAAACGAAAATAGTCCAAAAAAGAAGCACCGACGGAATAGGACAACATTTACGACCTATCAGTTACATGAACTCGAAAGAGCTTTTGAAAAATCCCACTATCCTGACGTCTACTCGAGAGAAGAATTGGCCATGAAAGTCAATTTGCCGGAAGTTCGTGTCCAGGTGAGCGCACGAAAATATTTATTAATTTCTTTCCCAATTAGTATTTAACTTAAATTAAATTCTGAATTAATTTATTAACAAAATTAATCACTTTCCAATTAATTAACTAATTATTAATAATTAATAATTAATAATTAATAATTAATAATTAATAATTAATAATTAATAATTAATAATTAATAATTAATAATTAATAATTAATAATTAATAATTAATAATTAATAATTAATAATTAATAATTAATAATTAATAATTAATAATTAATAATTAATAATTAATAATTAATAATTAATAATTAATAATTAATAATTAATTGCTTTCAAATTAATTAATGAATAAAATTAATTAGTTTTAATCTAATTAATTAATAAAATTAATTGCTTTCAAATTAATTAATTAATTAATAGAATTAATTGTCTTTTTGTTTCCTAACTTTTTTTTATGAATTTTTTCTTTGTATAATTCCAAATTTTAAATTAATGTTGATATTGAAAATTATTGAATTTTTGCAAAGAATTTTATTAAAAAATTTGCGAATAATTGAATTCCTTCTAAAAATTTTATTATTTCTGAAAATAATTGAATTCTTGAGAAGAGTTTTATTATTTATGATAAATATTTAAATTCCTGCGAAGAATTTTAGTAAAATTTTTGAAAATCCCTATTAAATTCTTTTGAAAAATTTCTATGAATTTTTTTTAAAAATAATCGAGTTTCTTTAATAATTTTAATAGAAAATTTTGAAAGCAATTGAATTTTTTATGATGAATTTCTTTGAAGTTTTTAAAATATTCGTGTTTCTTAATAATTGAAATTAAACATTTAATTATTGAATTTTATTACAATATTTTTATAGAAAGTAATTAAATTTTTCTCAGAATTTTATTACAATTTTCAAAAATAATTTACTTCATTCAAGTAATTTTATTAAAATTTTGAAAAATAATTTGATTCTTTCAAAAAATGTTATTAAAAATTAAGAAAAAAAATAGAATTTTTTCGAAAAATATTATTATAAATTGAAAAAAAATCTGAATTCTTTCATGAAATTTTATGGAAATTGTGTTAAAAATAATTGAATTTTTGAAAAGAATTATAAAAATAATTGAATTGTTTCCAAGGATTTATTGAAATTTTAGAAAAAAATTGAATTCTTTTGATAATTTTTTTAACGAATTAAAAAAAAATTGAAATCTTTCGTGAAATTTTATTGAAAATAATTGAATTTTTCCAAAGATTTTCCCTTTTAAAAAAATGAAATTTTTTTAAAGGATTTATTAAAATTTTGGAAAATAATTTAATTTTTTCGAAAAATATTATTAAAAATTTTTAAAATACTGAATTCTTTCATGAAATTTTATTAAAATTGTGTTAAAAATAATTGAATTGTTTCCAAGGATTTTTTCAAATTTTAGAAAATAATTGAATTCTTTTGAAAATTTGTTTAAAGAATTAAGAAAAAAATTGAAATCTTTTGTGAATTTTTATTGAAAATTATTGAATTTTTGCAAAGATTTTACTATTTAAAAAAATAATTGAATTTTTTCAAAGGATTTATTAAAATTGAAGAAAATATTTGAATTATTTTGTGAAATGTTATTAAAATTTTGTTGAAAATAATTAAATTTTTGCTAACAATTTTACTAATTATAAAAATAATTGAATTCTTCCGAAGAATGTTATTATTTCCGAAGGTAATGCGAAAAATTATATTAAAATCTTTGAAAATATTAACAATAATAATTAATAATGTACTTAAATTAATAAGTGAATTTTTTAAATTTTGATTAAGAAATTAATTCAAAAATTTACATTTGAAAATAAAAAATTTTGTAATTTGCATAATAATAATAATAAAAAATTGAACATGAAATAAAGTTAATTACTCTCAATTCAGTTAACTAATAAAATTAACTGCTTTCAAATTAATTAATGAATAAAATTAATTACTCTCAACTCAATTAATTAATAAAAGTAAATAATTTGAAGTTATCAGTCAATAAAAATTAATAATCTTAACGTTAATTAATTCATAAAAGTAGTTAATTTTAAAAGTATCAATCAATAAAATTAATTAACTTAATGTTTATTAATCAATCAAATTAATGAATCTTGAATTTATTTACTAATAAAATAGTTCATTTTCAATTTCTCATAGAATAAATTGAATTTTTATTTAAACTATTTCAAAAAAATGTAATTCCTAATTAATTGTAAGTTTATTAATTTCAAATTTGGTAATTGACAAAATTAATTAATTCTAACTTTATTAATATCAAATTTACAAATTAACAATTTACATTAAGAAAATTAATCAGTTTTAGATTAACTAATTAATAAAGTTAATTAATTTTCATACTCATTTCATATTTTATCGTTATAAATTATAATTAACGTTAAAATTATAGCGATAATTGCAAATAAACTAAAACAAGATGAAAGGAAAAATACATTGATAGAAAAAAATATACTGACATTAAATATATACATATATTAAAATAAGTAAATAAATAAATATATAACTGTGACATTAAAAAGGAAAATATTAATAAAATAAAAATTTGATCGTCAATAAAATTTTAAATTATTGAAAAAGTAAAATTTTATTAACGTAAAGTATAAATGAAATTGAATGTGCGAGAGTTGAATGCGGGTATTCGGTTTTATTTGAAAATGAAATGCAATTCGCCGCTATAAACCACTGTCGACTGCATAATATATTTTAATTAACAGGGCAAAGCTTTGATTCGAAATTCGATGAATTGTGACATTTAAATTTGGCAGGTCATAAAATCATGACGTAGACTAATGGCGCTTGTTTCCGTGCAAACAATCGACATGGCAATCGCGCGTTGCTTTCGCGCTAGGCGGCGTATTAAACTAAATTAAATTAATTATGTGCGTGACAACGATAAAACAACCAAGTCTGCATGCGATGACGCATCGATTAGAATGTAAAATTGCGCGGCTCCCTTATTTTTTCTTTTTTTTTGCGGCTAAATAAATTCACATTCTCTGGAATAAAAATGGAATTACAATTTATCTTTTTTTTATATAGTGAAATTGTTTGAAAAATTATCATTTTGGTAATTTTTAATATAAAAATAATAAATTTTAGTTTTTTAATTACCATTCATTTCTGACCAATGGTATTTTTAGTTGGTTGATATACTTTCGACTACTGGTATTTTTGACCATTAGTATTTGTTAGTTTCTGAATTTTTGACTAATGTCAGTTTTTTATCGACTATTTTTTTCGACCACTTCAAAATCATTCAATTCCAATATTTATTGCAATTTTTCATAATTCCAATTAAAATATTCCGACTCTTTCAAAATTATTTAATTATTCAATTATTATTTATTATAATGATTATAATGATATACAATTTTTTCCAAAATCATTTAATTCCTATATTTAATGCAACTTTTCAAAATTGCAATTAAAAATTTCCAACTCTTTTAAACTTGTTCAATAATTCAATTATTCAATTATTACCTGTTTATTATAATGATTATGATTTACAATTTTATTTTGAATTTTTTTATAATTATTCAATTATTCTATTTATTATTGCAATTTCTCTAAATTTCAATTCAAAATTTCCAACTCTTTAAAAATTATTCAATTGTTATTTATTATAATTTTTAAACATTTATTCGAATTTTTTCAAAATTATTCAATTATCCAAATACTATTATATTTATTGCATTTATTCAATTTTACATTTATTCAATTATTATATTTATTGCAATTTTTCTAAATTTTATTTAAATTTACTCCTTAAAAATTATTCAATTATTCAAATGTTATTTATTATAATTTTTAAACATTTATTCGAATTTTTTAAAAATTATTCTATTATTCATTATAGTTTTTAAAAATTTATTATAGTTTTTAAAAATTCATTATAGTTTTTCGAAATTCATATTTAAATTTTTACAAAATTATTCCTTTTATTTAATTATAATTTATTACAATTTTTAAAAATTAAATTAATCTACATATGATAATAATAAACATTCATTATACATATTTCTTGCTTTGTAGAATGTTAAACAAGCTTTTATTTTGTTACAAAGAGAAAAAAAAGGAAATAAAATTCCCTGGTAAATTGAAAGAATCGTAATAAAGTCGTAATTAAAATAAAGCTTTATTTCAACTATTTTAACTATTAAACATTATTTATTTCTCTTTCTTCTGTTTAATCTTCTGGATTATTAAAATTCATAAAATTCACTGAAAGAATTATTAAATTTCAGTGAAACTGAATAATAATTTTAATAATCGAAATTTAAAAATAATTGTAATAATTTTCAAAAAATATTACAATGATTATAATTGGTATAGTAATAAAAATTTCTTACATCTAATAGAAAAATTATTATTGTCATATTTTTAAAGTGTATACTCGGATTTTATGTTTCTCTCTATTTTTTTTCTCTTGCGCGCCGGCTTAAATATGTAATCAGCTTAAAGTATTAGGTTCAGAGAGAAAGAGAATGTTTTCGGTCACAGTAAATAAAAGGAGCGAGAAACTAAGTACAAAACATAGGAAAACGCTTTTGAGGAAAATTGGAAAAAGTCAGTCAACCGCAAAAAAGCCACTCACCTTTAGTTTTCAACACACTTTAACATTTTTTATTACTATTTTCATTTATCAACTTTCTTCGCACTACTTTTTTTTTGTTCTTTTTTTTTAATTCAAAAACTCGACTGTAAATTGAAAACTTGTTAAATGTTTTGCAAAAAAAAAATTCTCTACATTTATTTGTATAAATTAAACTATTAGTTTCATAAATATCTGCTTTTTTTGTCTATTATAATTATAAAATTTTATGACTTTAATCATAATTTAATCTTATAATTAATCATAAATAACCAAATTATTAATTTCAATTAAATTTCAATTTAACTTTTTTCAATTTCAATTTAAATTAATTAATTCATTTCATTTCAATTTTAATTTTTATGTAATTTAATTTAATTGCAATTAGTCGGAAATATTAAAAAGTACCAGTAGTCAAAATAAATAATATTAATAAAAATTTATTTTAATAAATAATAATTGAATAATTTTGAAACAGTCGGAATTTTTTAATTGAAGTTTTAAAAAATTTCATTAAATATAATTGAATAATTGAATAGTCTTGAAAAATTATAATAAACAATAATTGAATAATTGAATAATTTTGAAAGAGTTGGGAATTTTGAATCGAAATTTTGAAAAATTGCAATAAATTTAATAATTGAATAATTTTGAAAGGAGTTGGAAATTTTGAATTAAAATTTGAAAAATTGCAGAAAATATAATAATTGAATAATTTTGAAAGAGTTGTAACTTTGAATTGAAATTTTGAAAAATTGCAAAAAATATAATAATTAAATAATTTTGAAAGAGTTGAAAATTTTGAATTAAAATTTGAAAAATTGTAGAAAATATAATAATTGAATAACTTTGAAAGAATTGGAATTTTTTAATTGAAATTTTGAAAAATTGCAATAAATTTAATAATTGAATAATTTTGAAAGAGTTGAAAATTTAGAATTTAATTTTTAACAAATTGCAATAAATATAATAATTGAATAATTGAATAATTTTGAAACAGTCGGAATTTTTGATTGAAGTTTTAAAAAATTTCATTAAATATAATTGAATAATTGAATAATTTTGAAAAAGTTGGAAATTTTAAATTGAAATTTTGAAAAATTACAATAAATTTAATAATTGAATAATTTTAAAAGGAGTTGGAAATTTTTGAATCGAAATTATGAATAATTGCAATAAACATAATAATTGAATAATTTTGAAAGAGTTGGAATTTTTTAATTGAAATTTTGAAAAATTACAATAAATTTAAGAATTGAATAATTTTGAAAGGAGTTGGAAATTTAGAATTTAATTTTTAATAAATTGCAATAAATATAATAATTGAATAATTGACTAATTTTTGAAAGAAAAAAAGAATTGTAAATTTTTTTTATAAAAGTATCGATTTCTCCAAAAATCACATAACTTTTTCGAGTATTGTGAATGTGAATAAACACTAATAATAAGTCATTTAACTTCAAATTACATCTAAGTGCCATTTCCTCTCTCCTTCTTTTCCTTCGTCGGGAGTTGAAAAACAGTTCGGACTCTCTGATCCATTATATATTAGAGGGTAATTCACAGGGTGTACATTACCTTCCTGTCACGCGAAGTGCACTCTGCAAGTCAGTTTGAAAATTATACAAGGTACCATGTTTATATATCTATATACCTAAAAATATTTCGATGATTCACTTAAATTGTATGTGTGTATACACAAATACTATCTCAAAGATCTAAAAAAAAAATTTTTTCAACACGAAAATAGAAGGTAAAAGATAGTTATAAAAAAAATGAAAAAAAAAATTTTCAAACGTTGGCAGCGGTTTTTTGATTAATTTGTTATTTTCAATGACTGGAATTTTTCTTTCTCCTTTTTGTTTTTTTTCTCTGCAAACAGTTTCACTGTTGGCAATTAAAAGTTTCCATTCGTAAAACCACGAAGACTATTTTCCACCTTGACCGACGGGTGAAATCATCAAAAAGCCAAACTGCAATAGTGCAGTTTATAAAAGAGAAATTGATTTTTTGCGGTAAACCAAATATATATATTTTATTGGCGGGATATGTTCTCAACTTATTATGTTTTCCATATTCGAATATAGATAAAAGTTTTGTAATTATCTGGCATGGAAACTGTTTTGGTATATACAAGTTATATAGGTATGGAAGTAATAATTCATTTTTTGGCAATCAACCATTTTTACATGTCCAATTTATTTTATTTCATTTGCTTTTTAATTTTTTCGTTTAATTTATTTTTTTATTTCATTTGTTTTATTTATTTCGGGCTTCGCACTCGTCTACTAAAACCTACTATTTACTACTTTTTTGCATTATGCTATTATTTGGGTATTTTTTTAGATTTCAGTCACTAAAAGCCACTAAAATTTCTGTTTTTTTTTTGAGAATTTCCATTATTATAAATTCGCTAATACTAGAAATCAAAAAACTATTTTTAAAAATTATAATTAAATTCTTTAAAACGATTCAATTATTTACAAAAAAAAATTCAATTATTTTCAATATTTAGTATTTTTATAAAACTTTCGCAAAGAAATTCAATTATTTAAAAAGAAATTGCTAAAAATTAAATAATTTTCATAAATAATAAAATTTTCACAGGAATTAAATTAATTTAGAAAAGAATTTTCAATAAAATTTCGAAAAAAATCAATTATATTATAAAATTTTCATACAATTCTTCACAAGAATTCAAATACTTTTAATAATAATTAACATTGATTAAGTATATTTTACAAGGCTTTCATACGGTATTATGTTGTTTATTTATTTAATTGACAACGTTTCAATGCTTTTTTTTTTCTTTTTTTTTTTTGAAAATCAATAATTAACATTTTTAATGGAAATTCAATTTAAAAAAAAATTGTTGATAAAATTCTAAGCAAGAATTCAATTATTTTCATAAATAAAGTTTTACACAAGAATTCAATTATTTAAAATAAAATTTTCATGATATTTATTATATTTCCAAAAAAATTAATTATTTAAAACAATGTTTAAAAAATTTATTTTAAAAATTCAATAATTTTCAAAAATAACCAAATTTTAAACATAAAAATTCAATTCTTTTTAATGACTTTACTGAAATTCTTACCAACTATTCAATTATTTTCATAAATTATAAAATTCATCGCAGAATTTCAATTCAAAAACTGCAATTATTCTCAAAAATTTAATTTCAACTTCTCGAAAAAATTAATTATTTAAACATTTCTTTATCATTCTTTGGAAGAATCCAATTATTTACAAAAATATTAGAATTTTTCAAAGAAATTCAATTATTTTCAAATATTTTAATAAAAATCTTTGCAAAATTCAATTATTTTCATAAATAATAAAATGCTTTTTAGAAATTCAATTATTTTCAAAAAAATTTAATAAAATACCACACAGACATTTAATTATTGTCACAAATTTTAATAGAATTATTTGTAAAATTTAATTATTTTTAAAAACTTTTTGCAATTAAATGATCATCAATATCTACAGAATTCAATTATTTAAAAAAAATTTTGTAATAATCTTCGTAAAAATTCAATTCTTTTCATGAATAATAAAAATTTCTCGCGGGAATTGAATGATTTAAATTATAATTTGCATTAAATTAGTCGAAAGAAGTCAATTATTAAAAATTTATTATAAAATTCATTGCAATAGTTCAATTACTTTCATAAATAATAAAATTCTTCACAGGAATTCAAATATTTTTTATAATTTTAGTAAAATTGTATGAAAAAAATCAATTTTTTTAAATACAATTTCAATTAAATTTTTTTGAAATAATTAAATTATTGTTTTAGATTTGAATAAAATTTTTCCTAAAATTTCAATTATTTTCCATAGATAATTCTTCGAAAGAATTCAATTATGTCGATAAATAACAAAATTATTTCCGAAAATTCAATTATTTTGAGGCATTTTAGTAAAATTCTTTTTAAAATTAATTATTTTCATAAATAACAATATTCATCACAAGAATTCAATTATTTTTAAAAGTAATAAATTTCTTGTTTGAATTCAACTATTTCAAAAAATTCTAATAAAATCGTTCGCAAAAATTCAATTATTGTAAAAAATTTTAATTCAATTCTTTGTAAAATTTAATTATTTTTGAAAACTTTTCGCAATTCAATGATTTTCAATAATCTACTATTTTCATAAAATTTCGAAACAGAATTCAATTCTTTAAAAAGTTTTTTGTAAAAATCTTCGTAAGAATTCAATTTTTTTGATGACTAATAGAAATTTCTTAGAAATTCAATTATTTAAATTAGAATTTGCATAAAATTAGTCGAAAGAAATCAATTATTTAAAAATTTTTAATCAAAATTCTTCGCAGGAATTAAATTATTTTTATAAATATTTGAATTCTCGAAAATTTCTATTTCTTTTGTTTCATATATTTTTTATGTCTTTTGTTTTATTTGTTACTATTTCTTGTCCTTTATATATTACTATTTATTTAGTATAATTTTTTTTATTTCTATATATTTTGTTTAATTTCTTTTTATCTTTTTTTCTTTTATTTATTCACATAGTTTTCTTGGAAGTATCAAATTATTACCAAAAATTTAGCTCAATTTCTGATTTTATCCACATTTTTAAAAACAATTCGTTGCTTTAAAGTTAACAGTTTTTCTATTTATTTCATTTAAAAAAAAAAAAATGAAAAAAATTTTTCTTTAATAAATTTTTTTAAAAATTAAATTAAATTAAATAAGCAAAAATATTTCAAAATACATAGGTATTTTCAATAAAAATAAAAAATATTAATACCCGAATGAATATCTCTCATTTTTTCCCCCCTTAATAAAGTAATAAACGTCTGGAAAAAGTGAGATTTTTTTGACAGAGTTTAAAATAAAATTTCGTTGTTTGTGTATAAATAAGGGAATAAAAAAAAGCTTTATCATCACTCCCCCTCAAAAAGAAAAAAAAAAAAAAAAAACGGGACTAACTGATTGATTGGGTGGCACGATACTCCACGAGTCGTATCACGTTAGATATTATTTACCGAACCATCGTCATGGAAACGCGGTTGAACCGAAAGGGCCAAGGGTGATCGTGAACCAAATAAAATCATTTTCCATTGTAACTCCCGAGTGCATTTATGTATATACATATACAAATACATATACATAAATCGAAAGTTAATCGAGTACGATGGACTCGGCAGAGTAGATAATTCACGGTGGTTACACTAATTGCCTCTCATTTATTTACCTTCTCCATAATAATTGTTTCATGTAAAATAAATTTCATTAATTAAATATACCATCGTTAATAGATATTTCTGGTTCATAAAATTCCTCTATCCTATTTGCAGATTTCTCATTAAAATTATTAATTTGAATAAATTTCTCCTGATTAAATAATTAATCAATAATTAATTTTTATTTAGATAATAATTGAATAATATTTTTTTTTATTTAGATAATAATTGATTAATAATTAACTTCCATTCAGATGATAATTGATTTTTATTTAGTTAATAATTAATTAACAATCAATTTTTATTTAATTAATTATTCATTTTTATTTAGATAATAATTTATTAATAATTAATTTTTATTTAGTTAAAAATTAACTAATGATAAATTTTTTCTTTTTTTTTCTCTTTGAATTTAAGGATAAAAATTACGTCTTTATAAACAGAAAACGTATAAAAAAGTTTTTTTTTGGGTTGTTTAATTTTTTTTTATCTGTGTTTAATCGTGATCGTTAGCCCCAACATGACAGTGCCACGAATTAAAGTAACTGTCTGCATATATACCTTTACACACCGGGTGTTAAATTGGTCACGCATACTGCATATTTTCTATAATAAGAGTATACAACACGTTGATTATAACCTGAAAAGCGATAAAATTACTTGACAATTGTTAATTATCGTGAAAATAAATTTATTTTGCAAATTTTTTTTTAATTTAATTATTTTGTTGGCATGTGTAATTGAACTTTGGAAAAGAATTTTTTTTTATTTATAAAGAGAATTGGGATTTTGACGAGAATTTTTTCAAATTTTGAACATAGTTGAATTTTATAAGAATTCTATTTTTTTTTTTTTGTTGAAAAAAAAATTGAATTTCTGCAAATATTTGTAATTTCTCTAAAATTAAATTTTTTCTAGTGTTTTCAACAAAAATTTTAATTAAAATTTTAATTTTAATTTTTAATTTTAATTTTAATTTTAATTAATTTTAACAAAATTTTAATTTTAAAATTTTAATTTTAATTTTAATTTTAATTATTTTTAAAATTGCTTTATATTATTAATTTAATTTACATTATTAAAAAAATTAAAAGAATAATTTTCTGGATTGAGAAAATAAAGTAAATTCGTTTGGGATAAAGAAAAATATTTCGTTTGTTCAATTAATAGAATTTTTTTCACGGTTGTTTGCTGATTATTATATTTGTATTGTATATACAGAGAAGAGTAACTTTATTTTCCATATGTTTTTCGGTGAATTGCAGAGACTTTGAAGGTTGTTCTGGATTAGGTAATCCCCTTAGTTCCGCGGTTCACAAATTTTCTCTCGTCCCCTAGTGGCAGTCCATGCGGAAACCATAAGCTCACAATAATAATGCCACATATTACCCATATGACTGCAGAAAGAATTTTTTTTTCTTTTTGGGTGAGAAAGCTTGCATTACGCGTGTAACATATAAAGCTTTCCATAAATCAATGTTTTCTGACCAATTTTCTGATGAAAAGGAGATAACTTTTCACGAGTGGCAGATAATTTTTTATTAATTAATCTACATTTAATTTTACTTACACAGTAAATCGTGAGGTATTAAAAAGTGTTGCAGATTAAATTAACACCAAAGAAGATTAAAATAATCAATTTTGGTGTTATTTTTTACAATGAATGAAATTTTAGTTTATTAATTTTTTTTATAACTACAAAACATGAAGATATCGATAACTCCGAGTCTTCGACTCGGAGTCATCGATTTCTTCATATTTTATAATAATTAAAGATGACCAAGTAATAAAATCATTATTTTTTATTATAAGAATATTATACTTCTTCAAAATTATTTTCATTATTTCAATTCAATTATTATCTTCAAAAATTTTTAACTACAATTTTACTTTATATCAATTATTTTTAAAAAATTTCGAAAAAGTTCTTTGGCAATTTTCAAATCCATTTGTTTACAATATTCAATTTCACGAAATTTCAATTATTTACAAATTCTTTAATTAAATGCATATTAGAAAATAAAAACTTTAAATAATATAAAAGAAAATTCAATTAAACTTTTTCAAAAAAATTAATTTCAAAATTCAATTATTTCTAAAAATCCACGTTATATTGCTTTTAATATTCAATTATAATCTAAAATTTTAACTGAAATTCATTTTTATGAAATGAAAATCAATTTTTATTAGAAAATTCTACAAGAATTTAATTATTTAAATGTAAAAGTAAATAATTTATTGAATAATTGAATGTATCTCAAAATTTAATTCTCATAAAGAATTTTATTAACAAATTTTTAAATAATTAAATTTTTTTGTCGAATTTTATTAAAACTTGCATTGAACATAATTACTTTTTTCAAGGAATTCAATTATAATTGTATGAAAAATAATTGAAACGCTGCGATGAGTTTTATTATTAGTAAAAATAATTGAATCCTTAAGAAGAATTTTATTACTCTTGAAAATAATTGAATTTCTGCAATAATTTGTAACTTCTCTAAAATTAAATTTTTTTTCTAGTGTTTTTAACTAAAATTTTTCAATAAATCCATTATTTTTAATAATTTTTAAAAAAGTTCTTTGAGAATTTTCAAATTCATTCGTTTACAATTCAATTTTACAAAATTTCAATTATTCGGAAATTCTACAATTAAATATTATATTGAAAAATAAAAACTTGAAATAATTTCAATAAAAATCCTAATTAAACTTTTAAAAAGAATTAATTCTACAGAATGGTTTGTCAAAAATATGAAAAATTAAGAATTTCAATGATTTTAGTTTGAAACTTTTTCAAAATTTAATTATTTCTAAAAATCCACGTTATAATGCTTTTAATATTTAATTATAATCTAAAATTTTAACTGAAAATCATTTTTAAAACCATTTTTATTAGTAAATTCTACGAGAATTCGATTATTTAAATACAAAAATGAATAATTTATTAATTTCATTTTTCTTGAAATTAAATTCTCATAAAAAATGTTATCAACAAATTTTTTAAATCATTAAATTCTTTGGACTAATTTTAATAAAATTTTAAGAATAATTACATTTTTCGAGGAATTCGATTAAAATTGCATTAAAAATAATTGAAATTCTGCAATGAGTTTTATTATTTATGAAAATAATTGAATTTCTAAAAGAATTTTATTATTTATAAAAATAATTGAATCCCTGTAAAAATGTTATTATATTTATGAAAATAATTGAATTATTGGGAAGAAATTTATAAAAAAAAATGTGTAAATAATTGAATTTCTGTAAAAATTTTTATTATTTATAAAAATAATTGAATGTTTGCGTAGAATTTTATTAAAATTTTTTTTTAATAATGGAATTCTTTTGGAAAATTTTATTGAAATAATGGATATTGAAAATCATTGAATTTTAGAAAACTTTTGAAAATAATTGAAATTTTGAGAAGAATTTGATTAAAATTTTGTAAAATAGTTGAATATCATAGAAGAATTTTATTATTTATAAAGAAAATTGATATTTCGACTAGAATTTTTTTGAATTTTTGAACACAATTGAATTTAGTAACTATGTTACTATAAGTTAGTTAGTAAGTTAGTAACTAACTTACTAACTTACTATTCTCTCTGGAGAAGCTAAATTCGTTGAATTTTTACAAATCGTTGACTTTGGTGTTTTTTTTAATTAAAATTTCATTCATAGTTAAAAATAACACCAAAATAGATTATTTTAATCCTTTCTAGTGTTAATTTAATCCTAGAGAAATTAAACTGTTACAGATTATTTTAATCCATTCTGGTGTTATTTTAACACCTCACGTTTTACTGTGTTAGTATTTTAAGCAATGGAAGAATTTAACTTATTTTTTATTATTTATATATTTTTTATTTATTTATTTTTGTAAAGAAATTTTCGAATTAAAACCATTTTTTAGTATTAAAATAAATTAATAAATCAGAATGAAAATTTTGTACTGAAAATTAATTCTAAATTAATACTATTGAGTTTTTTAATTTACCAAATTTTTCCCAAAGGAATTGATAAGAAAAACTTTTTTTTTGTAGAATTTTTTTTGACAAATAGAATTAAAGAGAAGTAAATCGGAAAATTAATGTAATTCTTTGTGAATGGGAAGTGAATAAGAAAAGTCTGGTGTATAAAAGTATTTTTTTTTCTTTCTTTCTTTCTTTTTTTTTTTTTTTGAAGTGCGAAAGAATGGAAATAGCTATTCCACGTATGAGTTGCCACGATCTTTCTTCCTCTCATCTAACGCGTCGAGATGTGGCGCGCCCGCCCTTTCGCGAGCGAGATCGTTTTTCTTACGGGTGCGATGTTTTCAGGCGGAAAATAAGATAATAGCGATGGCAAGGCGCGAACAACGCCTTGGGTATACACTGACACCAACACAGAAAATAGGGGTGGTGGGGGCGAGGCGAGAAACGGCAAAGAGCGTGAGACCATAGCCACCTGTCGACTAAAGGGCGAAAAAAAGAAACAATGCCCAAGATAGCAGGAAAAAAAAAGAATTACCAAAAATTCAGCAAAAAAAAAAAAGAGAAAATTTCTGCTTAAAATTAGAAACAAACACTCGATAATTTCCGCAAACTTTTACTAAAAAATTCTATTTTTTATTTATTAATAAAATTTTGTTATGCAAATTCTAATTTAAATAATAGAATTCCGGGGACGAATCAAAAATATAAAAAGCTTGATTATAATGATTTGAAATCATCAGAAACTTGTTTGCAATTTTTTCCCCTTCTATTTTTAGAGTGGAGGGTATTTTTTTTTTTTTTTTTTGACCAATTTTTCTTGACCGTATAAAAGTTGATGAAATTGCCGTCTTATGAATCGATCATCGCAAACTCGACCAGCAGGAAAGGACGAGCGCAGACTCTAATGGAGTTTCCAAATATTCGGGGAGCCCTCGCCCAATTTCGAACAATTTGCATTTAGGGTGAAGTGCAATTAATAGAAGCGGGATGTTGTCCCGCGCCGTTCCGTACCTATTAACACTATATTCGGTGGAGTTTAGCATTTAAGTGGAGGGAGTGAGTGAGAGAGAGAGAGTGAGAGAGAAAAGAGAGTGTGAGGATGAGAGATCGAAGTTTGGAGGAGACGAAAGATGATGGAAGGAGTTGAGCACCTAAAACGGAACAAGCTAAAGAGAAGTGGGAAGTATAGGACAAGGGTGGCAATATTGAGTTACGCGACAGTAATTATAATACCTACTCATTAGTCGAGGCTCCAAGAGTTGCCTCTCTATACAATATATATACACACTAACTCACTATACCCATTCTCGCGAATTGCGGTTAGCAAAGACGTATTCCTTCTAGATTAGAAGCCTCTTAGAAATAATTTACAATAAACCTGCGTCAATATTGCCGGAATTAATCATTATAATTTTTTTCGGCGTTAATTTATCATTTTTTTAACCAACTTTTTCCATTTTTAATTTTTTTCCACTGTCTTTTAAATTTAATTAAAAATATAAATAAAATATAAATAGAATTACGAATATAATTAAGGAACATCTTTAGATTCAATATGGAGGTGCAAATTCTTCACCTGAGAACGCCAAGGTCACCGCTAGATGGCATCAAATTTCTCGCCACCTGCCGGTGACCTCGGCGTTCTCAAGTGGAGAAAATCATTTGATCCTTCAAAAACTTTTGATATTAATGAAACAGGCTTGGCACTCATTTACTAAAATCTACTTTTTACTACTTTTTTACGTTATGCTACAATTTGGGTTATTTTAAAACACTTCTTCACAATAATTCAATTATTTTCACTAATAATAATATTTTTCATAAAAATTCTGTTTTTTAAAAAAATTGTTGATAAAATTCTAAGCAAAAATTCAATTATTTTCATAAATAATAAAAATCATCGAAAGAATTTCAATTATTTTTAATATTATTTTCAATTAATTAATCGAAAAATTCAATTGTTTTCAGAAATAAAGTTTTCCACAAGAATTAAATTATTAAATATAAAATTTTCATAATATTTATTATATTTCGAAAAAATTAACTATTTAAATCAATGGTTATAAAATTCTTATGAAGAATTCAATTATTTTCAAAAATAACCAAATTTTTCACCGAAATTCAATTCTTTTTAAACATTTTAATAAAATTTTCCGCAATAATTCAATTATTTTCAAAAATAATAAAATTCTTCTCAGGAATTCAATGATATTTGAAAATTTTTATGAAATTCTTAGCAACTATTCAATTATTTTCATAAAAAATAAAATTCATCGCATGATTACAATTATTTTTAATATAATTTAACAGGAATTGCTCAATTTTAATTTTTCTTATTTGAAGAAATGTTTTTTTTAAATTCTTTGGAAGATTTCAATTATTTACAAAAGTATTAGAATCTTTTACAGGAAATCAATTATTTTTATATATTTTAATAAAATTGTTCGAAAGAAATCAATTATTTTAAATACAATTTTAATTAAATTTTCTTGAAATAATTCAACTATTCTTTTAGATTTTAATAAAATTATTTCCAAGAATTAAATTATTTACATAAATAATTCTTCGAAAGAATTCAATTATGTCGATAAGTAACCAAATTCTTCCCGATAATTCAATTATTTTGAGGAATTTTAATAAAATTCTTCTTAAAATTCAATTATTTTCATAAATAACAAATTCATCACAAGAATTCAATTATTTTCAAAAGTAATACATTTTTTCTAGGAAATCTAATTATTTTAAATAATTCTAGTTAAAAGTCATTCTCGCAAGAATTCAATTATTTTCATAAATAATAAAATTTTTTTAGGAATTCAATTATTTTCAAAAATTTTAATAGAATTTTTTGTAAAATTAAATTATTTTTAAAGAACTTTTCGCAATTAAATGATTATCAATATCTACAGAATTTAATTATTTGAAAATTTTTTTGTAAAAATCTTCGTAAAAATTCAATTCTTTTAATGAACAATAAAAATTTCTCTGGAATTCAATTATTTAAATTAGAATTTGCATAAAATTAGTTTAATTATTAAAAATTTTTTTTTTAATTCTTTGCAATAATTCAATTAGTTTCATAAATAATAAAATTCAGGGTAGGATTTTAATTATTTTTAATACAATTTTACAGGAATTGCTCGAGAAATGTAATTATTGAGATTATTCTAAAAAATTTAATTTCAATTTCTCGAAAAAATCAATTATTTAAAAAAAAATTCTAATTCTTTGGAAGAATTCAATTATTTACAAGAATATTAGAATTTTTCACAGGAATTCAATTATTTTTAATATTTTAATCAAATTATTCGAAAGAAATCAATTATTTTAAAAAAAAATTCTAATTCTTTGGAAGAATTCAATTATTTACAAGAATATTAGAATTTTTCCCAGGAATTCAATTATTTTTAAATATTTTAATCAAATTATTCGAAAGAAATCAATTATTTAAAAAAATTTTAAAAAATCGTTCGAAAGAATTCAATTATTGTAAAAAATTTTAATTCAATTCTTTGTAAAATTTAATTATTTTTGGAAACTTTTCGAAATTCAACTAGTTTTTAATATCTACTATTTTCATAAAATTTCCAATCTGAATTCAATTAATTAAAAAAATCTTTGTAATAATCTTCGTAAGAATTTAATTTTTTTCATGACTAATAAAAATTTCTAAGGAATTCAATTATTTAAATTAGAATTTGCATAAAATTAGTCGAAAGAAATCAATTATTTGAAAAATTTTATAAAATTGTTCTCAGGAATTAAATTATTTTTATAAATAATTTAAATATTTAAATTCTCACATGAATAATAAAATTCTTTGCAGGAATTCAAATTAATTGTCAGGATAAGAAAAAAGTAATTATTTTTTATGGAAGTTAGGAAAAAATCAGGAAAATAAAATATAGAATGTAATTTTTGTCAGTTTGTGAAGTGTTTTAAAACGAGTTTTTTTTTTTGGACGTCAAGTTTAATTTTTTGATAGCTGCTTTATTACAACTTTTTTTTAGTTTGAAAGCTACTTTTTGCTACTTTTTTAAAATTAATTATCGAGTGGCAAGTCTGACAAAATGCAAAAAATATTATTGTTTAATCAGTTATACGAATTCCTTTAGTAATATATTTGAATAAACTAATTCAGATTTAGAGAGCAGAAAAGAAAGAAGTTTTAACACAGTAATCAATCCGCTAATACCATTAAAATTATGGAAGTTTCTAAGTAAATGAAATAAAGTTTTTCTAATTGGACTGCTTTCATTTCCTGTTCATGGAAAGGTCCTTGAAATAGTCGTTTCGCTGTCAATATGAAGAAGCTGAAAAGAAGAGGGTTGAAAAAAATTGGACGTCGATTGGAAAGCGATTTTTCGCTAAGAGAGAGAGAGAGAGAGAGAGAGAGAGAGAGAGAGAGAGAGAGAGAGAGAAGGAAAAAAAACTTGAAAGAGAGAGAGAGAGAGTCAAAAGACGAGACAGAAAAATGGTTGTCCGGAAGATTGGCTGTCCGTTTGTTCTGAGGTCTGCGGCTCAATTAAGTACTCCGTTTAGCGCTTGACTAAAAAGGGTTGGGAGAGACCCTCTTCTCTCTTCCCCCTCGAGCATCAATCATGTCGGCAGCCCTTTCCCGAGGGCGGTTTTACTCTCTATTGAGACCAAGTGTTGTGCTCAAACACAAAAACACTTCATTTGTTAGATTAGCTGTTAAACACCAAGGGCAAAGCAAAGGATTCACGAGAGCAAGACAAAAATTGTTTGTCGGCGAGAGCTTTTTCATATTACTTTACCAAAATACTTCATTTACTTCCTATTTATTGCTGATCTTTTTCTCTTACTTTCTATCCCCTCGGGTTTCTCTCTTATTCTCCATTTAATCGACATTTTCCAATTCATTTAAATTTTTATTTTTTGTTACTTTTCATTTATTTCTCTGTTTCCAAAGATATTTTTTGAATATTTTCTATACTTTCCAAATTTATTTTCTGTTTCCGTTGATATTTTTAAAAATATTTTCTATACTTTCCAAATTTATTTTTAATATTTACGTAGAAAAATTTAAGTTGAAAAAATGAAAAAAATTGAATTTTGGAGAAGATACAAATGATTGTAGAAATTCAATTATTTTCAAATGAAATAAAATTCTTTACAGAAATTCAATTATGTCCAAAAATTAAATAAAATTCTGGTCATTTCAATTATTTTCGAAAGTAATAGAATTCTTCTCCGAAATTCAATTATTTTCAAAAATAAATTTGAATTTTACTAAAATTCTTGGCAAAATTTCAATTATCTTCAAAAAATTTTCCTCATCTCAATGATTTTTAATATCTAGTATTTTTTAATAAAATTTTCCAAAAGAATTCAATTATTTAAAAAAAAAATTACACAAACATTTAGTTATTTTAATAAATAATAAAAGTTTCACAGGAATTATATTATTCACAAATTTTTTATAAATTGCATCGCAATATTTCAATTATTTTTATTTTTTATAAATAATTAAATTCTTCTCAAAAATTCAATTATTTTCTAGAATTTGAATAAAATTCTTGTCAAAATTTCAATTATTTTCAAAAATTTTTCTTAATTCAATGATTTTTAATATCTATATACTATTGTATTAAAATTTTCCAAAAAAATCAATTATTTAAAAAAAGTTTCTAAATTAAATTACATCCAAAAGTATAATAATTTTTGAAAAATTTTTAATGAAATTCAATATTCTAAATCAATTCTTATTCTATAAAGTAAATAATTTATTGAACAACTGAATAAAATAATTGAATTCTTGAGAATAATTTTATTATTTATAAAATTAATTGAATTCTTGCAAAGAATTATATAAAAATCTTTTTAATTAATTATATTGTTTCGAAAAATTTGGTGAAAATTGTGTTTTAAAGTTATTTAATTCCTGTGAAATTATTATTATTTAGAAAAATAATTGAATTCTTTTAACGAATTTTATTCAAAATTTTTCAAAATAATTGAATTTCTAAGACGAATTTTATTATTTACTAAAAATACAATTCAATTTTTGCAAAGAATTTTATAAAAATGTTTTTTTAATAATTTCCTTTTTTTCGAAAAAGTTTGTGAAAATTGTCTTTTAAAATAATTGAATTCCTGTGAAAATGATAATATTTATGAAAATAATTGAATTCTTTTAACGAATTTTATTCAAAATTTTTCAAAATAATTGAATTTCTAAGACGAATTTTATTATTTACTAAAAATACAATTCAATTTTTGCAAAGAATTTTAGAAAAATTTTTTTAAATAATTTCCTTTTTTTCGAAAAAGTTTGTGAAAATTGTCTTTTAAAATAATTGAATTCCTGTGAAAATGCTAATATTTATGAAAATAATTGAATTCTTGTAACGAGTTTTATTCAAAATTTTTCAAAATAATTGAATTTCTAAGACGAATTTTATTATTTACTAAAAATACAATTCAATTTTTGCAAAGAATTTTAGAAAAATTTTTTTAAATAATTTCCTTTTTTTCGAAAAAGTTTGTGAAAATTGTCTTTTAAAATAATTGAATTCCTGTGAAAATGATAATATTTATGAAAATAATTGAATTCTTGTAACGAGTTTTATTAAGTTTTTTTTTTTAAATAATTGAATTTCTGAGAAGAATTTTATTATTTACAAATATAATTGAATTCTTGCGAAAAAATTTACAAAACTCTTTTTAAATAATTCCTTTTTTTTCGAAAGATCAGAGCCTTCTAAACATTTTATTTGGTTCAAATAAAATTTCTTTTGATTCAAATAAAAATTTTATATCTACGCCGAATAAAATTTGCATTTAAAGGAAATAAATAATTTAATAGGCTCTGAGACAAATATGTACCTTTATGAATCAAAAAAATTATATTTTATTTAAATAAAATTCTTGCCTGGGTGTTGAAATATTTTTACAGAAAGAATAATTCCGTCATTTGAACGCCCAAAATTTTTTGAACATAATCTTTTTTCAGTGCGAGTAAAGTTTAAAAAGAGAAAAGTCTAATAATTACTTCTGACGAAAGAAAATAATTTGTCCTTTTTCAATTATAATTATCATGTTTCAATTAATTCAAAAATTAATTTTTCTTTCTCAAAAATCTCGAAAAGGACTTATATTTAGAAAATGTAATACGGTCTTTTCCATTGACCGAATGATTTTCTTTTGTTTTTCCCCGTCACGAGAGAGACAAGGGAGAAGATTATATAATTTCCACTTAGTTGCTTCTCGTCAATATGAAATGATTACGGAAGACATTTACGTTGACAGCGGATTAAATGTTCATTACCGAAAATTTCGTCTGGAGTATACATAATATAAATATACGAAACAAAATTATATATATAGAATTTTGTATATACGAATAAAGAATTGTGAATGTATTTATACACACATCGTGGAAATCCAACGATATGTAACGACTTTAATAACTCGTAATAAACCCCGACGGAGTCATATTAGCGTCAGCAGCACGCGTACGAGTACAAAGGGCCGCGCGCTGGTTCTGCCCTCAGCAAACACTGTGACTTTTGATGATTATTAACTTCGCAGGGTTGTGTGTCCCGTACGAAACGACAACGTAGAAAACCGAAGGTAATCCATTGCCCCCGAGGCTATCTCTCTCCTCCCTTCTTTCCATATAACATCTCAACAGCTCTATCTCTCTCCTCTCTTTGGACCATCCTTGATGTCCTGGGAACGAAATTAATAGTCCTTTCTGCACAGGGATATATCTCGAATACCCCCTGTGTGTATATATATGTACACATTCTCTCTCTAACTGGGCGTTTCTCTCTGTACTTGACATCACTGGCTACTCGTTAAACGACACAGTAAACTCTACTTCTAATACACATAAACTAGATATTAAACTATCAACCCTTTGATTCATCAAGCAAACTTCTTGCAAGATTATATTAGCCGACTTTGCCAGTGACAACTTCTTCTATCTTTCATTATTGACCTCTTCTTCTTCTTCCTCTTCTTTTTCTTTTTTTAGTTTTCATAATGGTTTCATTTAAATATTACACTGCTAACGTTAAAATTATCAAATTGCAATACGAAATTAAAATCAAAAATGTGGAAGAAATAATAAAACTGATCCAAATGTTAGGCTTCAATTTGATCCAGTTTAATATCAATTTGATACTTTCAAAAAAACTGTGTATTCGAAACTAAAGTTTCGATATTTAAACATAAATAAGAATGTTCGGCGCGATAGAAAGGGAGGGGGTTACTCCCTCCCACCACGAGAGTGTTCTCCCTCCTTTCCCCAGCCTCCAATTCGCAAGTTCTTAACTTTTTATTATTTATATTTATATTTTATTATTTATATTATTTATTTAAATTTATATGCCACGATAAAATAATTTCTCTTTATTAATTCACGTTTACATTCATAAATAAATATTAGCTTTCAAAAAATTAAATTTAATGACTCAATTTTTTTATAATTGTGGTCAAATTCTACGCAAACAATAATAAAACTCGCCACAGAATATCAATTATTTATTTATTTCTAATACAATTTTAATCAAATTATTCAAAAAATGTAATTAGGTAAAAATTTTATTAAAATTCGCCGAAAGAATTGAATTATTTAAAAAATTTGGTGATAAAATTCTTTATGAGAATTCAATTTTGAAAAACATTTAAATATTCAATAATGAATTAATCACTCGGTCATCTTTAATTAATATCAGGCTTTGCACTATTTCTGTTTTTTACTTTTTTTTTTTGAGAATTTCCACTACTTTCAATTCGCTAATACTAGAATTCAAAAGACTATTCTCCAAAATTATAATCAAATTCTTTAAAGCGATTCAATTATTTTCAAAAAATATTCCAAATTCAATTAATTTCAATATCTAGTATTTTCGTAAAATTTCGCAAAAGAATTCAATTATTTAAAAAAAAAATTGATAACATTCATCCAAAATTCAATTATTTTCATAAATAATAAAATTTTCACAAGAATTCAATTAATTTAGAATAGCTGAAAATTAATTTCAATTAATTTTCAGAAAAATTTTGAAAAAATCAATTATTTAACAAAAATTTTAATACAATTCTTTACAATAATTTAATTACTTTCACTAATATAAATATTTTTCATATAGAAATTTAATTTTTTAAAAAAACATTTTCATAAAATTCTAAGCAAGAATTCAATTATTTTTATAAATAATAAAACTCATCGAAGAATTTCAATTATTTTTAATACTATTTTACAGAAATCGCTTAAAAAATGTAATTGTTCTTCAAAATTTAATTTCAAGTCTTCGAAAAAATCAATTATTCAAAAAAATGATTTTTTAAAATTCTTTGGAAGAATTCAATTATTTACAAAAATATTAGAATTTTTCATAGAATTATTAATTTATTTTTAAATATTTTAATGAAATTGTTCGAAAGAAATCAATTATTTTAAATACAGCTTTAATTACATTTTTCTTTTTAAATAGTTCAATTATTCTTTTAGATTTTAATAAAATTCTTCCCAAAAATTCAATTATTTACAAAAATAATTTATCGAAAGAATCCAATTATTTCGATAAATAACAGACCTATTCCCGAAAATTCAATTATTTTCAGGCATTTTAATAAAATTCATTGCAAGAATTCAATTATTTTCATAAATTATAAAATTCTTCTCAGGAATTTTTTTATAAAAATTTATTTCAATTTTTTTTATAAATAACAAAATTCTTCTCAGGAATTCCATTATTTGAAAAGATTTTAATAAAATTTGTAGCAAGAATTCAATTGTTTTCATAAATAATAAAACTCGTCGAAGAATTTCAATTATTTTTAATACACTTTTAAATTAATTTATCGAAAAATTCAATTATTTTCACAAATAAAGTTTTCCACAATAATTCAATTATTTAAAAGAAAATTTTCATAATATTTATTATATTTCGAAAAAGTTAATTATTTAAAACAATGTTTATCAAATTCTTCCCAAGAATTCAATTATTTACATAAATGATTCTTTGGCACAATTCAATTATGTCGATAATTTTTGAATAACAATATTCATTACAAGAATTACAATTATTTTTAAAAGTAAGAAATTTTTTCTCGGAAATCCAATTATTTTAAAAAATTCTATTAAAATCGTTGGCAAGAATTCAATTATTTTCATAAGTAATGAAATGCTTTTTAGGAATTCAGAGTTATTTTCAAAAAAATTTAATAAAATACCACACAGACATTCAATTATTGTCAAAAATTTTAATAGAATTCTTTGTAAAATTTAATTATTTTTAAAAACTTTTCGCAATTCAATGATTTTTAATATCTACTATTTTTATAAAATTTCCAAACAGAATTCAATTTTTTTCTCTCCTAATTCGTATTTATTACTTTTAATCAATTATATTTAATCCTATATATTTTTATATAAAATAGGAGTTTAATTTTGGCGTTTAATTTTTTTACGATTTTAGTGCGAGTGTAAGTCGCAGTTGTCCGATTCTGTTTTGTTTTAATATATATTTTCGAATGTATAAGTATAATAGAAATCGACTATTTATTAATAGACTATATAGACTATTAATAGACTATTTTTATACTTATTGCTATAATTGTCATCAATTAAGAAATGAGAGGAAGTGAAGTATAGAGAAAAGAAAAATTATGAATCAATCCGGAAGTTTTAATAAAATTTAGAGCCTTGCAAGAAAAAATGAGTGATACCTATATAGGGCTAATTTGATAGAGGCGGATTTCTCACGAACATACGTTCTTGAAATACAAAAATTGAATATTCTTATTTTCATATAGGAAATCCTTACATGGGCCTCTCTCCTCGTTTTAATAATATTCCCCGTATATATAATAATATCGCGAGTGCTTTGTCGGCGCACAAGTTCGAGGGCAGCAATTAACAATTAGCTGGCGGTCCTTGTAATCGAATTACTGGGACTATTGTCGGGCTCAGGTACAAACGTATTCAATTCCACCTCTCCCACCCCCTTGCTCGATTTTCCATTCATTTTTTTCATCTCTCTCTCTCTCTAGCTTCGCCTCGGCAAACGCCGGGCTCTAAGATCAAATTTCTCGCCGCGTCGCTGCAGTTGCTGTGTATATATATATGTATGATAGATGCAAAATGCAACCCGTGGAGGGATCTCTTACAAAGGCAGGCGACCCTGTACGTATTCGCTCTCTGTGTGTATCCTTGGATGAATGTCACTTGGTGAAAATATATCCGTTTCAAAAGTGGAAGATTTCTTAGCAGAGAAAGCCAGCTTCTGTATATATATATATATGTTATACAGTCTATACTCTCTGCAGTCCCCATATCGCGAGAGGGATTAGTAACACTAAACTTCTACACTCGATTCATTGCACGATACAAAAATTTCTTCGGCTAGAAAAAAAAAGAAGAAAAAATACTGCTTCCGAATCTCACGAGGATACTCTGAACGACTTGAATGTAGACACTCAGACTAAATTTTTTTCATTTTAATATTATTTATTTTTAGCGAAAGTTAAATTAAAATTTCCTCTCGTATATTATTTGTTAATTATGGCTATGAACTAATAAAGAAAATTTCTATTGTGTTGCAATAAATCACATCGGGATTGAAACAAAAATTCAATTTTAAATTTTGTTTTTCCCTGATTTCCAGAAAAATTTTTAACTTTTTCCCTGACCATAAGGAATATTTTGATTAACTCTAAAAATTATTTGATACTCAAAAAAAAAGTTATATTACCTTTACGAATTTATTTAATTGTTATAAGTATTCGAAAACAAAACTTATTTTTTAAATCAATATTCAAGTTCTATATCCAGACTTCGCACTCGATAATTAATTTTAAAAAAGTAGGAAAAAGTAGCTTTCAAACTAAAAAAAAAAAAATGTAAAAAAGCAGCTATCGAAAAACTAAACATGACGACCCAAAAAACTCGTTTTAGACACTTCACAAAACTGAAAAAAATTTCATTCTACATTTTATTTTCCTGACTTTTTCCTAATTTTCATTAAAAATATTTACTTCTTTCTTATTCTACTGCTAATAAATTAAATTCCTGCAACAAATTTTATTATTTAACAAAGAATTTAAATATTTATAAAAAAAATTTAATTCTTGCTAAGAATTTTATACAAAAACTTTAAATAATTGATTTCGACTAATTTTATGCAGATTCTAATTTAAATAATTGAATTCCTGGGAACTTTTTATTATTCATGAAAAGAATTGAATTCTTACAAAGATTTTTACAAAGAATTTGTTAACTAAATAGAATTCGGTTTGAAAAAATTTTTTGAAAATAGTAGATATTGAACATTATTGAATTGCGAAAAGTTTTTAAAAATAATTAAATTTTACAAAGAATTCTATTAAAATTTTTGCCAATAATTGAATATGTGTGGTATTTTATTATTTATGAAAGTAATTGAATTCTTGCGAAAGATTTTATCATAATTATTTTAAATAATTGAATTTCCAAGAAGAGATTTATTACTCTTAAAAATAATTGAATTCTTGTGATGAATATTGTTATTTATTTAAATAATTTAATTTTGTAAAGAATTTTATTAAAATGCTTGAAAATAATTGAATTTTCGGGAATCATTTTGTTATTTATCGACATAATTGGATTCTTTCGATGGATTTTTTGTGTAAATAATTGAATACTTAGGAAGAATTTTATTAAAATCTAAAGGAATAATTGATATTTTCAAAAAAATTCAATTAAAATTGCATTTAAAATAATTGATTTGTTTTGAACAATTTTATTAAAATATATAAAAATAATTGAATTTCTGTGAAAGATTCTAATATTTTTGTAAATAATTGTAATCTTCCAAAGAACTTAAAAAAAAACATTTCTTCAAATAATTGAATTTTTCGAGAAATTGAAATTAAACTTTTAAGAATTATTACATTTCTCGACCGATTCCTGTAAAATTGTATTAAAAATAATTGAAATCCTGCGATGAATTTTATTATTTATAAAGATAATTGAATGGTTGCTAAGAATTTTAAAAAAATTTTCAAAAATAATTTGATTTCTGAGAAGAATTTTATATTATATTTATGAAAATAATTGAATTATTGCGAAAAATTTGGTTATTTTTTAAAATAATTGAAATCTTTAGAAGAATTTTATAAATATTGCTTTAAATAATTAATTTTTTCGAAATATAATAAATATTATGAAAAGTTTATTGTAAATAATTGAATTCTTGTGGAAAACTTTATTTGTGAAAATAATTGAATTTTTCGATTAATTAATTGAAAATAGTATTAAAAATAATTGAAATTCTTCGATGAGTTTTATCATTTATAAAAATAATTCAATTCTTGCAAAGAATTTAATTAAAATTTTTTTTAAAAATTGAATTTTCATGAAAAATGTTATTTTTAGTGAAAGTAATTGAATTTTTATGAAGAATTGTATAATATTTTTTGAAAATAATTAAATCTTTTTCAAGATTTTCATTATAATTTTTGAGAATAGTTTTTTTATTTCTAGTATTAGCGAATTTAAGGTTGTGTAAATTCCAAAAAAAAAAAACAAATAGTGTCTTTTCCTGTTGGAAATCTAAAAAAAAGTATCTAAATAGTATAAAAGAACGTAAAAAAAAGTAGTGACTAGTAGGTTTTAATATAGAGATTAAATCATTATTGAATAATTAAATGTTTTTCAAAATTGAATTCCCATGAAGTATTTTATTACCAGATTTTTAAATAATTCAATTCTTTCGGCGAATTTTAATATAATTTTTACCTAAATTACATTTTTCGAATTATTCGATTAAAATTATTGTATTAAAAATAATTGAAATTCTGCGCCACGAGTTTTATTATTTATAAAAATATAATTGAATTCTAAAAAGGAATTTTATTTTTTATGAAAATAATTAAATGTTAGCGTAGAATTTTACCACAATTATAAAAAAATTAAGTCATTAAATTTAATTTTTCGAAAGGTAGTATTTATTTATTTATTTATCGATGTAAACGTGAATTAATAGAGGGGAATTATTTTATCGTAGCAGATAAAATAATAAAAAGTTAATAATTTGATGAGGAAAATTGTAATTTATTTGATGACATTCTGAATTTATTTTATACAGTCAATTTTTCTTTTTCCTTTCTTTTTTTTCTACTTTTGAGAGTAACAAATGGGTTGTAATATTTTAATCTCAAGAGATATTAATGAGCTATTATCTATGTTATCAAGATCTAATTTCCGTTGATAGATTGGTGGTTTTCCTGCATTAATGAGGTAGTAGTAGTGGTGGTAGTAGTGTAGCACAATTATTCTCAAAGTTCATTATTATCAAAAGAGACATAATTTTTCCTCTAATAGCAATTTTCTTAAAATGAAAATTTCTGTTTCGATCGAGGGAAATTTTTTCTGGATAAATTGAAAATATTCGAGCACAACGTTATTATTATTATCATTATTATTATCTTTAATTATTATTATTATTATTATTATTATTATTATTATTATTATTATTATTATTATTATTATTATTATTATTATTATTATTATTATTATTATTTTGTTTTATTATAATTATTTATAATTATTTTTAACATATTATTAAATATATATTTATTTAAGTACACATTTAAATAGAACAGTAAATGAAAAACGATTTATTTATTTATAAATAAATTCTAGTATGTTAGTAATTTTTATAAATAAATAAAATTAAATAAAATCAATTTTTTTAATAAATAAATAAATCATAGTTCATTTACTGCTTAAAATTCTACCATATACAAATACTCTCGACAGAAGGGAACAAAAGATTCGAAAAAGAGAAAAATAACTTTTGCTGGTTAATAAAAAAAAAAGTTAAAAGCCACGTGTATTTTTTTTTTACTTTTTTTTATTAATTGAACTAGGAATGTATAGAGTGGCCCATATGTTCTATTTTTTTTCATTATTTTGCATCACACACTGACCTAGATGACAATTATTGTAAAATAGGTTTCGTGTTTGGTACTTTTTTCGGCATATTGCCAAAACCTATATTGCAGTGTACAAAAGGTGCATTCAAAAAAAAAAATATGCGAATAAGGGCATCGTTCCACGTTTGTTGCGGCGAATAACAAGAAGAAATAAAAAATAATAAAAAAAGAAAAAAAAATAATAATAATAAAAAAAATAGCAAAACAATACCGCACGGTGTCAAAATACCGGGGGCCATAAGGCTAATTTGTCGAATTAGGCGGTTTTATTGGTTTCGCAGTCTCCCCCTCATCAAAAGAGAGCGAGAGCCCTATAAAACCCCTCGACTGTCACCGTTTTTATATATTATGAAAGCGCGGCGCAGATATATTTGTGTGTGTAGTTGTCCTGAAAAATGAAAGGGGGACGAATAAAAAAAAAAGAAAATAAAAAAAAAAATGTTGAAAAGTAGCTTTCGAATACCTGAACGGGAACTAATTAAAGTGTCATTTTACAACGTTACATAACAAGCTTAAATTTTACCGCCAACACAGAATCAAATATAGTGACATTTTAATCTAGAGAAAATTAAAATCCTCTTTTTTATTATCTCTCATTATTTAGACGAGTCTCATGGGGACTTTCTCCATGGGATTTTAAAATCAAATTATAGTTTAGTTGAAAAATGTATTGTATATCCTTTTTTAATGATTAACTTCTTCTTTTTCTTCTATATTCTTCTTATTATTATTATCGGGATAATAATTATTATGACAATTTCAATATTATACTGACTACAGCAAAAAAAAAAAAAAAAAAAAAAAAATAAGTAAAAAATAATAATAAAAATACTGAAAAATACATTTTGTTAATACCTATTTTCTGACTCAGGTATTTTTTTAAAAACTTTTTTTAAATTTTCGACTATTTTTTCTGATTTAAAGTCAACAGTTTGGAAATTTTTTTTTTTTTGGAAATTTTCAACAGTTTCAAATTTCGTGTTTCATTTCATTTTTCGAATATTTCCAATGAAAGTATTTTTTTCCAAATACTTTCTGACTTCAGAAAAGTCACTTTATTTTTTATTGAAATACACTCTGTAAAGTAATTTTCCCCAAATACTTTCTCACTCTGTCATTCAGATTTTTCTCACTCTGTCATTCAATTTTTCAACTAGAGTATTTTTTCTCCAAATACTTTCTGACTTGAGTATTTTTTCCAATCAAAATATATTCCGTTGGGTTATTTTTGACTCATTTTGACTTAAAGTCATCAGATTCGAATTTTGTATTTAATCGTATTTCGAATATTACCATTTAAAGTATTTTTTTCCAAATACCTATTTTCTGACTTGAGTATTTTTTTAAAATATATTCTTGAATTTTGACAGTTTTTTCTGACTTAAATTCATAAGATTGAAATATCAAATTTCGTGTTTCATTTCATTTTTCGAATATTTCCAACCGGAGAGTTTTTAACAAAATACTTTCTGACTTGAGTATTTTTTTTCTTATTAAAATATATTCTTTTGAGTAATTTTGACTCATTTTGACTTAAAGTCATCAGATTCGAATTTCGTATTTCATCGTATTTCGAATCTTTCCATCTGGGGTTTTTTTTCTTCAAATACTTTCTGACTTAGACTTAAGTATTTAAAAATATTTATTATTGTTATTATTATTATTTATTATTGATCTCATTAAAATACATTCTGTTAAGGAATTTTTTACTCATTTTTTCTGACTTAAAGTCAACAGATTCGAGTGTATTCAATATTTTTATCTGGAGTATTTTTTCATCCAAATACCTATTTTATAACTTCAGTATTTTTTTAAATACATTCTTGAATTTTTGACTGTTCTTTCAGACTTAAAATTATTAGATTGAAATTTCAAATTTCGTGTTTCATTTCATATTTCGAATATTCCCAACCGGAGTATTTTTATACAAATACTTTCTGACTTGAATATTTTTTCTTATATTAAAATATATTTTGTTGGGTAATTTTTGATTCACTTTGACTTAAAGTCATCAGATTCGAATTTCGTATTTCATTGTATTTCGAATTTTTCCTTCAAATACTTTTTGACTTAAGTATTTCTCATTAAATTATATTCTGCTAAGAAATTTTTGACTCATGTTAAACTTCAGTATTTTTTTAAATACCTTGTTGGACTTTTGATTGTTTTTTCAGACTTAAAATTATCAGTTTAAAATTTGAAATTTAAAATTTCGTGTTTTATTTGATATTTCGAATATTTCCAACCGAAGTATTTTTATCCAATTAATTTCTGACCTTCGTATTTTTTTCTTATTAAAATATATTCTGTTGAGTAATTTTTTACTTATTCTTCTTTAAAGTCAACAGATTCGAGTGTATTCTATGCTTCAAATACTAGAGTATTTTTTGTTCAAACTCCAGAAAAAAAATACTTTCTAACTTGAGTATTTTTTTAAATACATTCTTGAATTTTTGACTCTTTTTTCTGACTTAGTCATCAGAGTGGAATTTCTAATTACGTGTTTCATTTCATATTTTGAATATTTCCAACTAGAGTATTTTTTATCCAAATACTTTTTCCGACTTAAGAAAAGTCGGAAAATTTATTCAGTTAATTTTTTTTTATTAAAATACACTCCGTAAAGTAATTTTCCCTAAAATTTTAGACTAATTTTTTTCTACTTCCAATACTTTCTCACTGTAACTTTCTAATTTAGTAATTTTCGACCTTAGTACAAATATATATTTCTGACTTAATAAAATACTTTGTTGTAAATGAAGAAAAAACAAAATAAATAAAATGTATTCTAAAATAGATTTTTTTTTTAAATTTAATAATGTCAAAATACTTTTTTTTCGATGAGAGAAAAGAAAAATTGTTTCGAAATTAATTATTTTCAACTCGAGCAAAACTGGAAGAATAGAAAAAGGGGGAGAGTTCGTTATAATAGTTTTGTGACCGTAAAAAATATAGTCGATCATCATTTTGTGTGTTTTCTAGTTGTTGCATTGTAAAAGTGAAATCGCATCGTGTTTGAGATGTTATTTGTAGCACATTAGTATTGTATTGCTGTATGATGGGGTCAAAGCGGGCGTTGGAGTGTTTAAGGGTGATTACACGCAACGACAAGGGGTTGCTTTATTGGAGGAGATTCACAGCGCTTCTCAACCTTCCCATACAAATAATTGACAAAATAATCTTCTCTAAATCCCGATTTACCTTCCATCCTTGACGCTTCTTTTTTTATAAATAACAATAAAAATAGTGTGTTCACCAAAAACATATATATCCACTTGAAAAGGGATTTTTTTTAAGTATATATTAAATGTATTTTCTAATTTATTTCTCTCTCTTCACTCTTTCTCTGTCTCTTTTCTTCTCTTCTTATACTAATCACTAATTTTTATTTATTGAATTTCAAAAGTATTTTTATTATTATTTTATTTAGTATTTTTTTTTTATTTTTTTCTTCTTTTATTATTTTCCTTTTTTCATTATTTACTTTTTTTATTACTTTTTTCTTGTTATTATCTTTTTATTCTTTTCTTATTTTGTTAATACTTGTTAATTATTTTATTACGTAATATTATTATTACTATTACTATTTTATTATTATTTCGATTTTATTACTATTTTATTATTATTTCTATTTTATTACTATTTTATTATAACTATTATTATTACTATTATTATTACTATTATTATTACTACTATTACTATTAATTTATTACTATTAATATTATTTTATTACTATTTATTTTTAAAATAAAATAATATTATCTCATTTTTGAAATTAATTTCTAATTTTTTTTATGATCTCCAAAGCGTTGGGGATCGAACCCCTGACCCTAAAAGTTCGACTCACTAACTCACGTGCCTTAACGATTACGACCATTGCCAATTTACTAATTTTGACAATATTTTCTTATTTTTTCTTTATTTTTCCCATAAAAAAATAAGAATAAATAATGTAAAAAAAAATAATAAATAGGAAAATATTATCAAAATTAGTAGTAGTAGTAGTAAAAAAAGTAGACAGTTTTTTTATTATTTTTCTACTCTTTTATTATAATTAATTTTTTTTTTTTTGAATCGATGCACCAAAGAGCTAACAAATTTTTATTGTCGAAAATGTATTGAGGGTGTAGAACAATTGTTGAGGAATGAGAACGACTGCAGTGGATTGAATTTGGCCGACAGTTTGACAGGGTTTTGGGTATAAAAAGAGCGTTGAATAATAGACTCGGCAACCCTCTCCAAACATCTCTCTCTCTCTCTCCCTCTCTCCTTCTCTCTTCTCCCTGGTCTATTCCATCGAAAAGAGGAGAGCGTGTTTCATGAATCCTAGTCTCCACTACTTATAAACACTATTGAAAAAAATTTGTAATCGACTCGCGAAAGTTCCATTCGTAAATCCCCTCGAGAAGAAAACAAACCTAATCCTCATTCATAAATGAGCAGTCAATGAATTTCTGGTTAACTTAATTACTCCTCATTGCTTCTAGTTAATTAACAGTTATTATTTCCAAGTCAATGGGAAAAAAAAGATTTTTTTCTAGTGCATTGGAATTAATAATTTTTTTTTAATAATGTTGTACTTATTGAGTATAGAAACAAGAATTGATTTTTAAATTAAAATTAAAATTCAATTGAAATTTAAAAAAAAATTAAATACTTAATAATAAATGAACGGTAAATAATAAGTAAATATTTATAAATAATTTATGTAATTAATGAACAATTAATATTTTGATATTTTATAGTATTTTATTAATAAGAATTATTAATACGTACTATTTTTAGTACCATAAAAAGTAGATAAATAAAAATGAAAATTAAAGTGAAACTTAAATTAAAGATTTTAATTAAAGTTAAAAGAGAAATTAAAACTGAAATATTTTATTGGCATTAAAATTAAGAATTGGAATTTTAATTAAAAATTGCAACTGAAATTGAATATTGTAACAACTGTAATTTAAAAGAAAGGAATTGAAGATAAAATTCAAAAGTGTAATTGAAATTAAAATATTAAAAGAGAAATTGAAGTAGAAAGTGTAACTAATCTTGAAATCGGAGGGGAAAATTCTAATTAAAATTAAAAATAAAATTGGAAATGAAATTGAGAATAAAAATTAAATTACAAATAAAAATTGTAATTGAAATTGAAATAGTAATTGAAATCCTTTATTGATATTGAAATTTAAATTCAAAATTGTAATTGAAATTGAAAATGGGGATTAAAATTGAAATTGAAAATTATAATTAAAATTAAAATTGAAATACTAGAAAATTGCAATTGAATTTAAATTAAGAATTGTAATTAAAATAGAAACTTAAAATTGAAAATTGTAATTGTAATTAAAAAAAATATTGAAATTTGAATTGCAAATGAAATTCAAAAGCGACATTGAAATAAAAAATTGAAAGTGAAACTAAAATAGAAAGAGTAAATAAAATTGAAATCAAAAGTGAAAACGCTAATTAAAATTGAAAATAAAAAGTGAATTTAAAAAAAATTGAAATTGAAATTGAAATAATAGTTAAAATTCTCTATTGAGATTCAAATTTAATTTCAAAATTGCAATTGAAATCGAAAATTGGGATTGAAGTTGAAATTGAATATGAAATTCAAAATTATAATTAAAATTAAAACTGAAATACTTGAAAATTGCAATTGAATTTAAATTAAGAATTGTAATTAAAATAGAAACTTAAAATTGAAAATTGTAATTGTAATTAAAAAAATATTGAAATTTGAATTGCAAATGAAATTCAAAAGTCTAATTTGAATCAAAATTAAAAGTGAATTTAAAATAGATAGTGCAGATAAACTTGAAATCGAAAATGAAAATGCTAATTAAAATTGAAAATAAAAGTGAATTTAAAAATAAAAATTGCAATTGAAATTAAAATAGTAAATAGTAATTGAAATTTTCTATTGAGATTCAAATTTATATTAAAAATTAGAACTGTAATTAAAACAGAAACTCAAATTTAAAATTGTAATAGTTAAAATTGAAAATTACACTGAAATTGAAACTAAAAATTGAAAGTGAAATTAAAATAAAAATTGTAAATAAAGTTGAAATAAAATTTGAAAATTGTATTTTAAATTGAAATTAGAAATTATAATTAATATTGTAGGTGAAATGGAAAATAAAATTGAATTTAAAAGTTGAATTCAAATCAAAATTTGTAATTAAATTAAATTATTAGTTTAAACTTTAAATAGAGTTTTTTTAATGACATTTAAAATAAAAATTTATAACTTACATTAAAAACTGTAATTTAAATTGAAATATAAAATTTCAATTAAAGAGAAATTAAACATTGTAATTGAATTTAAACTGGAAAGTAAAATTTGAATAAAAAGTAAACAGGAAGTTGAAATCGATATTAAAAATTCTAATTGAAATTGAATATGCAATTGAAATTGGAATTGAAATTAAAAGGGAAATTGAAATTTTAATCAAAAATTGTATTTGAAATTGAAATTTGTAATTAAAATTAAAATAGAAGGGTAGTTGAAATTAAAAATTGTAATTGAAATTCGTAGTGAAATTAACATTTGTAATTGTAATTGAAATTCGTAGTAAAATTGACATTTGTAATTGTAATTGAAACTTCTAATTGAAATTGATATTAAAAATTGTATTTGTAATTGAAAATTGTAATTAAAATTAAATTTGAAGGGTAATTGAAATTAAAAGCTGTAATTGAAATTCGTAGTGAAATTTACATTTGTAATTGAAATTCAAACTTTTTGTTTGAAATTAAAATTAAAAATTGCATTTGAAATTGAAAATTGTAATTAAACTTAAAATTTAAAGTGAAATTTAAATTGAAAATGAAATTGTAATTGAAATTGAAATTAAAAATTGTGTTTTAAATTGAAAATTGAATTTCAAGTTGAGAATTGAATTTGAAATTGAAAGTTGAATTTGAAAATTGAATTTGAAATTGAAAATTGAATTTGACATTTTAAAGTGAATTTAAAATTGAATTTGAAATTAAAAATTGAATTTGAAATTGAAAATTGAATTTGAAATTGAAAATTGAATTTGAAATTGAAAATTGAATTTGAAATGGAAATTGAAATAAAAAAATTAAAAACCGATCGAAATTACGTGAATTATAAAGTATTAATTTTAAAGAAAACGGTAAAAAATTCACCACTTCCAAAAATTGGCCCCTTGTCTATTTTTCGGATTAATGTAACACAGAAAACACCGCACACGTGAAGGGTTTTACCTACATCGAAGCAAAGGATTGAGAGGGACGTACTTAAAAATAAAATAAAGAAGATGAAAAAAAAGACGAGAGAGTGACACGGAAGCGTGAGATTTGTCGCGACACTTTACTCCTCTATATGTTAACAATCAGGTCTCTTTCATTTCTCTTTTTTTTTTTTTTTTTTTTGAGGAACCGGCAAGGGACAATGGCGAAATCTGCTAATACACACGCGGTCATTGACAATGTATGCATTCTCGCGTGAAACATCGGTATACCTTTTACCGTCGCTAATCCAAAATCGACGAGAGCCACAATCTAGACATAATACGATCATCCTCCCGGAACGATCAAGCAAAAAAAAAATAAAAAAAATTCAATGTATTTGAAAACTGATTTCTGTCGCGATATCCACGCTCTTAGTATTGTTATTCGAGAGCTCTTGTTGCCTTATGTCGCACACTTTAGTTGCTTTTTAAATAAATTTGTAACCTTCCGCAACGATTTTTGTTTGAGTGATGAATTTATCAGCGTTTTTTTGTTGTCTTAATGTTCTTAATGTTTTTTTTTAATGTTACATGATTTGATACTTTTGATCTAAATTTATTTCAAGTCGAAATTTTCAGTAACGTTTTTTTTTCGACCCTTGGTACTTTTTGTCTTTGGTATTTTTGACTTTATGAAATTTATTTTTTGTTTGATTAGAAGTATTTTTTATTTAAATATACTTTTCGACTTGAAGTGCATTTTGTCTCGAGTATTTTTCCTATTTCGGTATTTTTCGACTCTTGTGCTCTTTTTTTGTGTATTTTTTGACTTTTATAAATTTCTGTTCTTTTATTACAACAATTTTCCGACTTAAATACTTTTGACTTGAAGTAAAATTTCCCTCTTTTAGTATTTTTCCTATTTCAGTCTTTTTTCGACTCTTATACTTTTTTTCTTTTTGGTATTTTTGACTCTTTCAGATTTCGAAGACGAAAATTTTTTTCGGCTTTACAGAAAATTTTTGTCTCGAGTATTTTTTCCTATTTTGGTATTTTTTCTACTTCGGTATGATGGATTACTTTTTGACTACAATTTATTACTTTTTTTACAAAAATTACTTGTTGACTACAATTTATTACTTTTTTGACTAAATAAATTGCTTTTTGAGTGGAATTTTCTACTGTCTTTGACTAAAATTAATTTTTGACTAGAATTTTTTATTTTGGACTAAAATTAATTTTTAAGTAAAATTTTCTACTTTTTTGATTAAAATTACTCTTTGACTAGAATTTATCAGTTTTTTTGACTAAAATTTGTTACTTTTTTGACTAAAATTTATTTTTGAGTGGAATTTTCTACTTTTTTGACTAAAATTACTTTTTGACTAGAATTTATTACTTTTTTTACTAAATTTACTTTTTGACTAGAATTTATTACTTTTTTGGCTAAATAAATTACTTTTTGAGTGGAATATTCTACTTTTTTCACTAAAATTACTTTTTGAATAGAATTTATTACATTTTTGACTACAATTTTTTACTTTTTGGTTTAAAATTACTTTTTGAATAAAATTTTCTACCTTTTTTGACTAAAATTACTTTTTGACTAGAATTTGTTACTTTTTTTACTAAAATTTCTTTTTGAGTGGAATTTTCTACTTTTTTGACTAAAATTACTTTTTGACTATAAATTTATTACTTTTTTTGACTACAATTTGTTACTTTTTTGACTAAGATTTATTTTTGAGTGGAATTTTCTACCTTTTTGACTAGAATTTATTACTTTTTTTACTAAATTTACTTTTTGACTAAAATTTAATACTTTTTTGACTAAATAAATTACTTTTTGAGTGGAATATTCTACTTTTTTCACTAAAATTACTTTTTGAATAGAATTTATTACTTTTTTTGACTAGAATTTTTTACTTTTTGGTTTAAAATTACTTTTTGAGTAAAATTTTCTACCTTTTTTGACTAAAATTACTTTTTGACTAGAATTTATTACTTTTTTTGACTAGAATTTGTTACTATATTTACTAACATTTCTTTTTGAGTGGAATTTTCGACTTTTTTGACTAAAATTACTTTTTGAATATAATTTATTACTTTTTTTGACTAGAATTTGTTACTTTTTTGACTAAAATTTATTTTTGAGTGGAATTTTCTACTTTTTTGACTAAAATTACTTTTTTACTAGAATTTATTTTTTTATTTTTGACGAGAGTTTGTTAATTTTTGGACTATTATTACTTTTTGAGTGAAATTTTTTACTTTTTTTACTAAAATTACTTTTTGACTAAAATTTTTTACTTTTTTTTGCCTATAGAATTTTTTACTTTTTTGACTTAAATTACGTTTTTAAAATTTATACAGTAATTTAACGTTACATATTATAAACTGAGTAAATTATATTCAGAGCAATTTAGATATACTTTTTGACTTGAACTCCTTTTTCAAATTTTCTACAGAGATAGTGACAATTTTGTGTATAAAATTATTATTAAAACCACCTAATTATCCTCGACACAGTCTTTTAAATATAATTATTAACACTCCATTGAGTGTCATCTATGAAAATAGAAACTAAATCGAATTTAAAGTGAGAATTAATCACCATATTTGAATGTAGTCTAGTTTATATCCTAATTCGTAATTTAAACAGAAGTGAAAATTGGAAAATTTTAACAAAAGTATATGTAAATTTTCCATATTTACTGCGACTGAATTAATTTCTATTTATTTATCTCTATAATAATAACTTTTTGTTTTTTCTACGTATGTTTGCAATAATTTTAAAATAATTATTTTTTTTAGTCAGGTTGAGACCTAATTATATTTATAATTATTTTTTTTAGTCAGTTTGAGACCTAATTATATTTATAATTATTTTTTTTGTCATGTTGACACCTAATTATATTTATAATTATTTTTTTAGTCGCAGGTTGAGACCTAATTATATATTTATAATAAAATACCGAGTGGTATGTACAGAATATTCTGACTCGTCGCGAGGAAAATAGATATACAAATCCCCCACCCTCCAGGAAAGTGAGATAAGAAGCAGTGAATATATATCTCGCGATTCGTTTCGGAATTTTAATTTAAGTGAATTTAGGTACTTCCATTTTGTCTCCATTCTCTGGTATTCGTGCCATCACAACGAATTTATCTCGCGATATCATTTGCCGAGGCAAGCATCAGCAACGGTCGAGGAGAATTTTCTCCCTCCTCCTCCTCCCTTTTTCCCCCCTTTCGACTTTATAAATTTACAACCTAAAAAGGTTAAGTCGCGTTAGCCCTGTTCTTTATATTTCCGCGTTGAAAAAGGAAAGGTTGCATTTTTGTCCTTGTCTGGAGAAAAAAAATCCCCCTCCCACTATTATCGTCATTCTCCTCCTTGTCTATATCTTTTCTCCTCTTTTTCTTTTTTTCTCTATTTCCTCCCCCTTTTTCTCCTCTTTCTCCTTTTTTCTCTATTTTCTCATCTTTTTTCTTCTCCTTCTCCTTTTATTCTCCTCCTTCCCCTTTTCTTCTTCTCCTTCTTCTTTTTTTCTCATCCCCCTTTTTCTCCTCCTCCTCCTCTTACTTCTTACCCTCTGTATACGCTTTTCTCGACGCGGTCACCCTTTTCTTCGTCATACCCTTCTCTCTCTCCCTTATCGTCTTTTCTTCACGGAGATAAAGTGGGTTTGAAACGGAAATTCGCTTATTTTCTCATCGTTCCGCCGTGGCATCTTGTCCATAGTCTTTTCTCCGCGACGGAGCACGAAAGAAAATTGCTTCTCGTCATAAGCAGAATATCGTCCTGATGAGCTGGCAATGTCCTTTTCGTTGATGTCTTTGTGTATCAACTAAAGTCTTTTACTTGTTCATTCGACACAACGAGAGACGAAACACTCAATTTGTTCCTTATTATTCTATCAGAATTCCATCTTCCCTTTAACTTTCATTTTACACTCGGCCGTTTTCCTGCCAACTGAATTATTCAAATTGAAAACTATATGCTCAACGAAATGTTTCACTTTTCTCTTTCTTTCTTTCTCCCTTTCCTTATTTTTTGTCTTTCTTCATTATTTTCTTTTTTTCTTTCTTCTACTTCTTCTTTTTCCTCTTCTTTTTTTTCTTTTTTCTTCTTCTTCCTTTTCTTCTCCTTCTATTTTTCTGTTTTCTTCTTCTTCCTTTTCCTCTTCTTCTTCTTTTTTTCTTTTTCTTATTTTCCTCCATTATTTTTGTTTCAATTAATTTTTTACTTCATCATTTTGCTTTGATTTTTTCTTCTTTTTCTTATTTTACTCCTTTATTTTTGTTTCAATTAATTTTTAACCTCCGTTTACTTTGATTTTTTCAGACTTGTTCTTTTTCGATTGTTCAAGGAAGAAAAGTAATTTTTTTCTAAAGAGAATAAAAGTATTGTCAGGAAAATAAGAATAGAAATTAAAATTTTTGTTTGCCAGGGAGTCGGAAATTTAGAAAATGAAAGAATCAAAAAATTTTTTTAATAGAAAATAAATGTTGAAGTTAAAAAGTACTTGGAAAATATAGAAGTAAAAAAATGCAAAATTTACAAAGTATTTCAGTTGAAAAATAAACAAAAATAAAAAAATACTTTTGCCCTAGGAAATACTTCATAAAGAAAGAAAAAACTAAAGTTAGAAAATACTTTAGGAAAAAAAAGTACCTGCAATTAAGAAAAATTTCAAATCCTTAAGTGAATTAGAAGAATTTAAAATCCTTAATTAAAAATATAAAAATACTTCAGTCGGCAAATACTCAAGTTAATAAAGTATTTGCTATTGAAAGAATTTCAATTCCCCAAGTGAAAAAATTCATAAAAATACTGAAGTCAGAAAATACTTAAATTATATGCGATACTTGCAATTAAAAGAATTTAAATTTTATTTAGTGAAAAAAACATAAAGTCAGAAAATACTTAATTTTGAAAGTATTTGAAATTAGGAAAATTTTAATTCTCTTTTTAAAAAAAGATACAAAATGTACCAAAGTTATACAAAATACTCTAATCATAAAGTATTTTTAATTAGAACAATTTAAATTTCTTAAGTAAAAAAATAGAAGAAATACTAAAGTCATAAAATACTCGCAAAAAGTAATTCCAATTAAGGAAAAAATCTCTAATTCGAAAATAGAAACATGTAACAGTTGAATTAGGAATTAGGAATTAGGAATTAGGAAAAGTTAAAAACAATTAGGATTTGGAAAAATTAGGAAAACATTCAACAGTTTTTACTAACATTAAACGCACGCAGTCGGAAATTACTCCAGTATTTAAATAAAAATTTGAAAAATGAATAAAATATAAAACATAAAAATAAAAAATATTAAATTCACAATAATATACAAACTTGATAATTTTTTCTCAACTTGTAAATAATTTTAACTCAATTTAAAAAAAATACTTCTTGTTTATGGTTTACAAAAGTCAGAAAAATGAATGAAGAAAAGATTAAAGTCGCAGTCAAAAATATATTTTATTCAAAAAATGGAAAATTTTTAGGGAAAAATTAAGCATTTAAAATAAAAAAGAAAATAAAAACTTTCAAGTTAAAAGTACTTTGTCAGCAGAATTAGAAACACAATTAAAAGTATTTAGAGGCAGAAAATATATCTTCAAAAGTAAGTTGAAAATGATTTCTCAATAAAATTAATGATAAAAATAAATAATAAGAACTTTTGTATTTAAGTTAAAAATGTAAATTACAAATAAAATTAAAGTAAAATAAAAACTTATTTCAGTCCGAAAATATACTTAATTCATTTTTTTATATTAAGTATATAATAAATATTAAAAGAAAAGTAAATAAGGCAGAGAGAAAAAACACTTGAATTTTGAAAATGTGAAGCGTCCGACGGAAGGGAATTTTATACTCTTCCTGTATAGGGAAAAAAATATAAAAAAATTACTTATTTTCAAATGTATTTATTATATTAACTATTGTTACAATTATTATTATTATTATAATTATCATTATAATTTTTATTATTAAGAATGTTATAATTAGTATTTTTTTTTATTAACAAGAATTCGAAAACAATTGCTTATTTTTAAATATATTTATTATTATAATTATTCTTTCAATTGCAAATACTTTATTTACTTGAGTATTATCTGATTTCAGTTATTTTGTATTTTTAACTGAGAATTTTAAATTGTTTTAATTCCAAATACTTTATAACTTGAGTATATTTTCCGACATTAGTATTTAATCGTATTTTTTTACTTATGGAAATTAAATTGTATTATACTTAAAAATATTTTAGAACTTGAGTATTTTCCGACTCAATTATTATAATTATAATAATTTTGATTGTTATTTTATTATTGTTTTTTTATTATAAAAAGCTTCACTATTAGTTTAGAAATACTTTTTGATCGTGTAACTTCAGGGAAAATAAGCTTTATATGGAACAGAGATAAATTTCCTTGGAATAGCGAAAATATTAACTGAAACAGCTAAAAATATATCACTAATATAGTGAAATTTACTGAATTGACTTTTCCCAAATAATAGATTTAGAGTTTCAATTTTTGTGCGCCTAGATTTTCTTTTAAGTTTTCTGTTTGATTTTTTTTAGTATTTGAAGGAAAAAAGAGTTTTTTTGTGTAAAGTATATATAGCGGTTGTATATAAATGTAACGTCACGCGTTGAATAATTCACATGATTTAAAAGGCAATTTTCGATAACCATTGGCCGTAAAATGTGCGATAGATTTTAGTTAACCTGCCAACAGCAGCCATGTTACAATAAAGAAATCAACATGGCCGTTCATCCCCTTCTGCTGGGGCTGTGGGTTCTTCAAGGCTCACTTTCGATTTTGCCCTTAAGCTCGTTACCCTCTTGACGCTTAAGAAGGGTGGACCTCTTTCTCTCTTGACGTCCTTCTCTTTTGGGTTCTTAAACTTGATGTTTTTCTCTCTCTCACTCTCTCTCTCTCTCTCTCTCTCTCTCTCTCTCTCTCTACGCTGTCTTTTCTTACAAGCTAGTTTAGGGGTGGTCCGCCCTGCCCCGCCCTTACATTTCACCCTCCAGCCACTTTTCTCACAAGCAGCCTCTGCGTCACCGAAAAGAAACTCGTTCACTCTCCTCCATTCCTTTATTCTTCATTCTTTCTTCTCTCCCTCTCTTTCACTTTCCTTCTCTTTTCTCGACACAAAAATAAATTCAATTATTCTCCTTTATATCGGAAAAAATAATATAAGAATAAAAATTTCCTTCTTTTTTTTAGGGGTAAAATAAATTTTTTTATACGTAAAAATTATATTTTTTGCCAAAGGAATTTCTAGAAAGAAATATATAGTTTAACATATATGATCAATTATTTAATACTGAATTCAATTTTTAGTAGAATTTTATTTTTTACTTAATTTCTGCAATTTTTTATTTTATGCTCTTAAATAAACGAATATTTTTTGTCTAGAATGGAAATATTAAAAAAAAAAAATACTAGAAATTTGAGTTTCAATATGGAGGTGCAATTCTCCACCTGAGAACGCCAAGGTCACCGCTTGATGGCGATTCAGTCGATAAAAGCCGATCCCTCGCCATATACAATTAAAAAGATGTAGAATAATTTAAATTTTGTCAAATTTAATTGAAAATAAATCATTTTTTCAAGCTATTAAAATTTTTGAAAATTAACTTTTAAAGAATTTTAATTGAAAAATTTTGAAATAATTGAATTCTCAAAAATTTTAATGAATAATCTTCAAGTTTAAATCCAATAAAAATGAAAATTAATGAAAATTAGACTCTGAATATAATATTAAAATAGTTTTAAAAAAAGTAATTCTCGGAATTATTTCGTTCTAATTTTTTAAAATTCAATTATTTTTAATATTTTCAACATTGAATATTTTCAATATTTCAGGACTCGAACCAATGAAACTATAAATTAAATTAAAAATTGATTTTTTTTATGTTTCACAATAATTAAAGATGACGAACTAATAAAATCATTATCAATTCAATTATTATTTTCAAGAATTTTTAACTAAAATTCTTTTTAAAATCGATTATTTTTAAAAATTTTCGAAAAAGTTCTTTGACAACTTTTAAATCCATTTGTTTAGAATATTCAATTTTACGAAATTTCAATTATTCGTAAATTCTTCAATTAAATATTTAGAAAATAAAAACTTCAAAAAGTATTTAAAAAATCCGTAATAATTAAACTTTCTCAAAAAAAATTAATTCCACAGAATTGTTAATAAAAAATATGAAAAATTCAAATTTTCCAAAATTTTAATCTCAAACCTTTTCAAAATTCAATTATATCTAAAAACTTACGCTTTAATGCTTTTAATATTCAATTGTAATCTAAAATTTTAATTGAAATCCATTTTTAAACAAATTTTTATTAGAAAATTCTAATAGAATTCAATTATTTAAATAAAAAAAAAAAATTATTGAATGTTTCTTAAAATTGAATTCTCATAAAAAATTGTATCAATAAATTTTTAAATAATTGAATTCTTTTGAAGAATTTTAATAAAATTTTTAAAGATAATTACATTTTTTCGAGGAATTCGATTGAAATTTTATTAAAAATAATTGAAATTCTGCAATGAGTTTTATTATTTATATTAAAATAATTGAATTCCTAATAAGAATTTTATTATTTACCAAAATAATTGAATACCTGTAAAAATTTTATTATTTATGAACATAATTGAATGATTGCCAAGAAATTTGTAAATAATAAAATTCCTTTGAAATTTTTATTTATTTATTTATTTATTTTTTTTTTTGAAATAATTAAAGGTTTGTGTACAATTTTATTATATTTTTTTCAAATAATTGAATTCTTTTGGAAAATTTTTGAAAATAATTGAATAACTTTGCCAAGAATTTTATTAAAATATTTGAAAATAATTGAATTTCGCAGAAGAATTATTTAATTATTTCTAAATTTTCGAAAATTCAATTATACATACACAAAATAATAAAAAAAAAAAAAATTAAAATTATTAAAATTTTTTAGAATTATTTTTAACATTTTTGGAGAAAATAATTATATTCAAAGTTTTCAATTAAAATTCTTCAAAAAATTATTTTCTTTTTAAATTATACAAAAATTCTTCAATTATTTTCAAAAAATTACATTACAAATACAATACTTATAAAAAACTAATTTTTAGAATTGTTTTATCATAATTTTTTAAGATTCAATTACCTTCGAAGAAAGTAAATTAAAATTTTTAAAAATTTACTATTTTAGAATTTTTGAGAAATTATTTAGAATTAAAATTCTTCAAAAATTTGATTATTTTTTTATATTTTTTAAAAACTCAATTAATTTTCAAAGATTTTATTAAATTTAAATTATTTTTTCAAAGTTTTTACTAAATTTAAATTATTTTTTAAAAGATTTTATCAAATTTCAATTTTTTGGACATTTTTTAATTGTAAGTAATTGTAAAAATGTTGTCTTTCAAAAATTATTTAGAAATATTTTTAAATAGTTAATTTTACGAATTTCTTTATTAAAATTTTTGAAAATATTCTACCTTAATATCTTTAAAAAGAAAAATGGACGGTTTCAATTATTATGAAAAATTGAATTTTTTATTTAAATAATTGAATTCTCGAAGAACTTTCATAAAATGATTAAAAATAAATATAGATAATTGATTTAGAGTTGAAGTTTAGTTAAAAATTGTAGAAAATAATTGAATTTTTGGAAGGGTGATAGTTTTAATTTTTCGAAATTATGAAATTTCAGAGTTTGGAATTTTTTAAATTTTATTTCCAGTGAAAAAAGAAATAAGAAGTATTTAAATATTTATTCAGCAAATTTATACATGTTTTGACTAATTGAATTTAGAAATCAGTGAAGAATCAGGGAAATAAAAAATAAAATTTTTGTGACAACAGTAAATTAAATAAACGACTTTTTTGATTTTTTTTTCTATTTTTAATCGACTAAAGCGACTTTTTTTGTTCGTTAAAGTCGATCCGAGGCCTACAAGTGGAGAAAATAAACCACCATTTGAATCCTCAAGAACTCTTCTGTAATTAATAATTTTCAAAAAATTTTATTGTAGCGAGAATAATGAATATATTTTTATATTTCTATTTTTTGTATTTGTATTAGAAATTTATTATTAAACCTTTCTTTGTAACAATTTTTTTTTGCTCACTATAGTAAGACCAACTTTACGAAAAATAATATTCAAGAAATAATTTATTGACAACTTTAAAAAGAATTAGTTAATTAAAAATTTTGATTTGTAAAAAGGTTCGACTGTAAGAGAAAAATTATTTACCAAATTCCAGAAAGAAATGATCTGATATTTACCAAACTACATTTCCAGAAGTGATTGGCATCATTGCGTATATATTAAGGGTCATTAAAAACGAAAAAAAAAACTTTCCTTCTTTGGAAGGAAAAAAAATTTTTTGTTGTCGATGACTTTCTGAAACCGAAGCAAAAAAAAATATAATCTACGCCTATTTGTGCACGCGCACGCATTTGAAACAGAAGTTAAAACTGCTAATTAGTACAGAGTGAACGGTGGAGAGATTTCATGGGATAGATATGGGCGCGAAGGGTATTAGGATAATGCAGCATTTCGTTCAGTTTTAAAGTGCAGCGCCACATTAACGGCACAAGATTATTAACTGTGTGGTGTTCAACATTTGTATATATATGTATATTGTTGGGTTTAAAAAAAATTTTTTTACCTTCTTTCTCTCGTCGATAATAGAATACTTTTTCTTTTTCATACACCACTTGTTGAAACAATTATCAAGTTTTGCTCTATATTTAAAAAACAAAATTACTTCCACATAATTATCGTGAGGTAATTTTTCGTTCGATTTTGTAAAAAATGACGTTTCTTTGTATTTATCGATTGGGTCTTTTTTTGCATTTCTCATTTTTTTTATTTATATTTCCGCACTTGCTGACTTATGGTTACTTTTAATTTAGAGGAGTAATTTTAGTTTTTAGAGATTATTTACCTAATTATGAATTTTTATAGGTATTTTTTTGTCTACAATTATCATTAGTATAAGTATTTTTACAAAAGTAAAACTAATTTATTAAATTTTTTTCAAATTAAAACTTTTCTTCTTTGGAAGGAAAAAAATTTTTTTGCTGTCGATGACTTTCTGAAACCGAAGCAAAAAAAAAAAAATGAAAATAAAAAATGAAAAATAGAATGAAGATAATTGAATTAGGTACTGAAAAGAATTTTATTATTTATGAAAATAAAATAATTATAATTGTAAAAAAATATAATGAAACTATTTTCATCATCTTTCTTTTTTCGCATTTGTGTTCCAGGTGTGGTTTCAAAATAGAAGAGCGAAATGGCGCAGACAGGAGAAAATGGAAGCCGCCAGGCTTGGCATCTCGGAATATCATCACGCGAACATGAGGCAAGTATTTTGCATGAATTAAGAACTTAACCTTTTGACGCTTATGCATAAACGAGAGACGATCGAGTTACTTTTTGCTAATAAATTACAGGTATAAATTATTGTTTAACTGATATTTTCATTTTATAATGAAAATTTAATTCATGATATATGATACTATAATTAAACTGGTTCATTTTCGGGATTAAAAGGGTCTCAAAAAAAAATACTTTTTTTGAGTAAAAGAGCCGAAATAAAAAATTAAATTTCCTAATTCAAATTCACTTATTTTAAAATTTTAGTATTAAAATTATAATTTTTTTTTAGAAATATTGGAGGACCTGCATTGGCACTAGCAGGAGATCCTTGGATGCCACCTCCGGGTCTTCTTAGTGCTCTTCCTGGATTTTTAGCCGCCCCTCACACTGGTTATCCAAGTTATTTAACGTCTTCAAGAAGGCTTCCATCTCCACCGAATGTCTCTTCTGTCACCGGTCTTACAGGTATTTTTTCTTTATATTTTATTTTATATTTCTATCTTATTATTTTATTTTTTTTAAATTTAACAATTTTTTTCTTATCGATTTGATAATTTTCCGATTTGAATAATAATAATAATTCCAGGGCTCGAACTTGGTCCGAAAATCCCGTAAAGGTCAGTAAATTTGTTTAAAGTCTGTAAAAGGCAGTTTTTAAAAAAAAAAAAGTTCCGTAAAGTCTGTAATTTTATCGAAAAAGCAAGAAAAGTTCGTAAATTGTACGATATAATTTGGGGAATTTTTGAGAAGTTACAAATGATTGCAAAAATTCAATTATTTTTAAAAGTAAAAAAATTTTTTGCAAAAATTCAATTATGTTCAAAAATTTTTTTTAAATTCTCATCAAAATTTCAATTATCTTTATAAATAATTCAATTCTAATCCAAAATTCAATTATTTTCAAAAATGTTAATAAAATTCTTGGCAAAATTTCAATTAATTTCAAAATATTTCCCTCAAATTAGTGATTTTCAATATTTACTATTTTTATAAAATTTACCAAAAGAATTCAATTATTTAAAAAATTTTTAATAAAATTCCACGCAAACATTTAATTATTTTCATAAATAGTAAAAATTCCACAGGAATTCAATTATTTTTATAAATAATCATATTCTTCTCCGAAATTCAATTATTTTCCAATATTTTAATCAAATTTTCGGTAAAATTTAAATTATTTTAAGAAAATTTTCCAAAAGAATTTTATTATTTAAAAAAATTGTAACAAAATTCTGAAGAAAAATTAAATTATTTTCAAAAATAAAAAAAATTTCACAAGAATTCAATTATTTTTTTAAATATTATAAAATTTTTGCAGGGGTTCAATTATTATAAATATTAAAACGTTATTATAATATTAAATATTTATTATAATATTAAAACGTTAATTTATTATTATAAATATTATATTATTATAAATATTGTTAAATATTTTAGGAATTAAATTATTTTCATAAATAATAAAGTTTTCACAGGAATTTAATTATTTTCAAACACAATTTTCATAAAATTTTTCGAAAAAAGTCAATTATTTAAAATATGATTTTTACAAAAATTCTTCGCTAGAATTAAATTATTTAAAAAAAATTGTAACAAAATTCTACACAAACATTCAATTATTTTCATAAATAATAAAAATTTCACAAGAATTAAATTATTTATAAATTTCTTATTATTTTTCTTCGCAATAATTTACAATGATTTACACATTTTTTATAAATTTCTTAGCAACAATTCAATTATTTTTATAAATAATAAAATTTTTCAAAAGAATAAAAATATTTACAATTTTTTAAATAAATTTCTTCGCAATAATACAATTATTTTCAAGATTATTAAAATTTTTTTAGAAATTCAATTTTATTTTCATGAATAATAAAACTCATAGCAGAATTTCGATTATTTTTATAAATAATAAATTTCTTCTCTGAAATTCAATTATTTTCCAAAAGTTTTCTCAATTCAATAATTTTCAATACTTTAAGAAAATTTTCAAAAAAAAATTATAACAAAATTTTACACAAACATTTAATTATTTTCGTAAAAAATAAAATTCTTCTCCGCAATTCAATTATTTTCAAAAATTTTAATAAAATTCTTTGCCAAATTTAAATTATTTTCGTAAATAATAAAATTTTTTTCAAGGGATTCAATTATTTTTATACATGATAAAAATCTTTTTAGGAATTTAATTATTTTCATAAATAATAAAATTCATTGCAGATTTTCAATTATTTTTAATACAATTTTAATCGAATTCCTCGAAAAAGGTAATATTATTTTAAAAATTTTATTAAAAATTGTCAAAAGAATTCAATTATTTAAAAATTTGTTAATATAATTCTTTATGCGAATTCAATTTAAAGAAACATTCAATTATTCAATAAGTTATTAATTTTTGTGTTTAAATAATTTAATTCTCGTACGATTTTCTAAAAAAATTGATTTAAAAATGAATTTTAGTTACAATTATAGATAATAATTGAATTTTGAAAAGGTTTCAAATTAAAATCTTTGAAAACCTGAATTTTTCATACTTTTAACTAACAATTCTGTGAAATTAATTTTTTTGAGAAGGTTTAATTGAATTTTTGTTTTAAAATTTTTTGAAGTTGTTATTTTTTAACATGTATTTAATTGCAGAATTTACGACTAATTGAAATTTTGTAAAATTGAATTGTAAACAAATTAATTTTGTAAAGATGTAAATAATTTTGAAGAAGTTACAGTAACAATATTGTAATTATTTAAAATATTGATTTTATCACTCAGTCATCTTTAATTATTATAAAACATAAAAAAAATTGTTGATAAAATTCTTTATAGGAATTCGATTTTAAGAAACATTCAATATTATTCAAAAAATTATTTATTTTTTTATTTTAATAATTGAATTCTAGTAGAATTTTTTATTAAAAATTTTTTTTAAAATGAATTTCAATTAAAATTTTAGATAATAATTGAATATTAAAAGCAATAAAGCGTAAATTTTTAGAAATAATTGAATTTTGAAATTAATTATTTTGAAAAAGTTTAATTGCATTTTTTTTTTAATATTATTTTAAGTTTTTATTTTCTAATATTTATTTAATTGAAGAATTTACGAATAATTGAAATTTTGTAAAATTGAATATTGTAAGCATGATGAATTTGAAAATTGTCAAAGAACTTTTTCGAAAATTATTTAAACTAATCGATTTAAAGAAGAATTTTAGTTAAAAATTCTTGAAAATAATGTTCTCTTATTTTACTCGGACTGGTTGTATTTTTGTCAGTAATTGGTCCGTAATTTTTTATTTTTTGTCCGTAAAGTCCGTATTTTTAAATACTTTCACTGGTTCGAGCCCTCGAATTCCCGAAAAAAATATTAATATTTTGTACATCATTATTTTTTTTTTTTTTTGCAAAAAAAAAATGCAATTTTCTTTGCATGTAATGTATTTTTAAATTTTTAGGAGATTTAATATTATTTTTTTTTTCTTTTGTTTGAATACAGCTGCCATTGCTGCGGGACTGCCGAGTATAGGCGGAGGGCCAGTGCAAGCACCATCCAGTCCTCCAGGACACGATCCAAGGACCTCGAGCATTCAAGCTCTCAGGATGAAGGCCAAGGAACATGTAGAAAGTATCACTAAAGGACTTCAAATGGTGTGAAATGAGGACCTAAAATTTATTAAATTTAAATCCCAAATTATAACGACTGCACTCGTGTCAAAAAAAAAGAGACTTTTTATTATTCTCAGTTTCATGAGATGCCCAGTGTGTTAATATTAACAAAAAAAAATACCACCCCCCCCTTTCCCGTGTGCAAATATATTTATTAGAGAATGAGAGTATCTCCCGACCCCCTTTTTTCCCCTCCTTGGAAAAATTTATCTAATATGATGAAATTTGATATTTCCGAATGAAACGAATGAATGAAGAAGAAAAAATACTCCCGCAGAAGCGCAATCATCAAAAAGGCGTTATTTTCGACGCTTATTAACTTTATAAAGATGCTCAGGATGGACAAAAGGGTAAAACACAATTTTATTTTTTTAATTCATTTTTCTCTTTTTTTTTGTTTTTTCAAAATATAATTCGTAAAAAATTTGAAAAAATTGAGAAGAAATTCTAGAAGCAATTTTCGATTTTTTTTATTTGTTTGATTGTAAATATATTTTATTGTATAAGAATTATAATTATCAATATAACGTAACGGCATTTGTATAAAGAAATTTGTAAAAATTATACTATTATGTGCTTTTTAAAGAAACAATTTTAAAAGACAATTTTAAAAAGAATTATTAAAAAATAATTTTAAAAACAATTTTAAAAACAATTTTAAAACCAATTTTAGAAAACAATTTTCGTATATTCTTCAATTTGGAAATTTATTTTCAATATAGAATTATATATTTCGCTATTTTTGTAAATTGTAAGTATGTCATTGTATATCGAAATAATATGAAAACTCATTTTTTTCTTATAAATTACGTAACTCTTGTGAATTTTCTCCACCTCCTTTAATTTAACATTTTTTCATACTTTAAAAAAAAAATTTAATCATACTGAAATAAATTAATAATTTCATTATTATTAATACATTTTTTTTTATTGTATAAATTATAAATTTATGATTATAATTATTATTATTATAAATTGATTTACAAAAAACTAATTAATAATTAATTTAATTAATCCTAATTAATAATAATTAAATAATTAAATAAAAATTGAAATAACGAATTTTTTCTTTCTTTCATTTAATATATACAATATTTCATCTATCAAAAACTTCCTTCCTCATTCTCAAGAGTTATGTAATTTACACAAACAATTGAATGCTATCTATACAAATTTTTTATTATTCCCATTAATTAAAAAAAAAAAAGTTGATTGTAGATGAAATCATTTATGGAGACAAAAGGTGCAATATTGAAGTAAACGCTTTGAGAATAATAAGTTGTCAGTTTTATATTATGTACCGGATCCATTGTCATTGTTAATTAAAATGCTTTTATTCAGAAAAAAATATTGCACTGCCATTAAGCGAGAAAAATACGTTTTTTTTTTTGGTAAAAACGAAAGATCGTATTTTTATGGAAAAAATTTTTAACACTGACTTTTAATTGAAAAAATAAAAAAAATATTCATTGTAATTGGAAATAAAAGTTTCCAATTGTCACATGAAATAAATAGACGCATATTTATTTTGTGAATAATTGGAAATTTTTGTAGAAAAAAATTTTTAAATAGGTTTATAATTGTGAACAAAAAAAAATGACAAAAGGAAAAGCATTGAATTGAAAATTGCATTGAATTATTATTATTGAATATAATGAATGAGTGAATGAATTCTAAAAGTGAATTATATCCTCGATGATGAACAATTTATGGTGAATGATTCAATTCAGGGACAATCATTATTTACGCATTAATTAGTTTCTATAAATTTTTCTCTTTCAAATTTTTTTTAATTAAAAAAAAAATGTCATCTCTAAAAGAAACATTTTTCAAACAGTTTTTATCTAGAGGCAACTGTAATTTAAAAAAAAATTTAATTTTAAAAAAGAACCAAACTTTAATTTCTGACTCTAAAAAATTGAAAATTTTTTTTAAAAATAATTTAATTAATTGATTTTAAATTAATTAATTTTTTACCCAAAGAAAAATTTTACTTGAACCAAATTTAATTTGTATGAGTTAAAGAAAAGTGAATTTGTCTCAGAGTCCTTGATTATTTATTTGTTGGAAATAAAAATTTTATTCGACACAAATAAAATTTTTGTTTGAATAAAATAAAATTTGAAATAAATACATTTTTTCATTGAATAAAATAAAATTTTAAAACAAATACAATATTTTGTTTGAATAAAATAAAATTTCAAACAAATAAATTTTTTGTTTAAATAAAATAAAATTTAAAGGAAATAAATTTTTTGTTTGAATAAAATAAAATTTCAAACAAATAAATTTTTTGTTTAAATAAAATAAAATTTAAAGGAAATAAATTGTTTTTTTAAATAAAATAAAATTTAAAGGAAATAAATTTTTTGTTTGAATAAAATAAAATTTAAAGGAAATAAAAAGTTTAGTAGGCTCTGAGACAAAAATAATTTTTTCTGCGTATGATATTAATGAATTTACTTTTCAAAAATAATAAATTTTTTATAAATTCAATTAATTACGAAAAATCATTTTTTCAATAAAACAGAAAATATTTTTCTTTTTTGACTTTGATAAAAGAAAATCAATACAAATATAAGATGATAAAAAGTAAATATTTCATTTTCAATTCTTAAGTTTCGAGAAAAATCTGTAAAGTGTACTCAGTATTAAATTGTAGAAAAATAGTTAACAAAAAAATAAATAAAAAAATGAAAAAGTGAAGCATCGTCTACTGAAATAAAATATCATTGCAGTATTAATATGTTAAGATTGAAGAAATGCGCATTATAGTAAAAAAAATAGTACTAAGAATCTTTTCCAGAGAACAGAGAAACGATGATTATAATGATAATGAATAAATTATCGAATGATCATTTTAAAACTCATTGTACTGATAATTGTGAGACTCTTGAGAAACAGAAAACAAAAATTAAATTTAAAAATAAAGTACGTCATACAACTTGTGTGCTCAAAATACAAAAAAAAAAAAATAAAGAAAAAAAATTGCAAATGTGTCGAATGTGAGGAAAAATTGTTAGCAACACTATAGAAAAATACCATTTGTATATAGTCGCTCGTGATAAAATAAAAATTTGATGTACATATTTAAATTTTCTAAATTTTTTTATCTTCTCCCTTTTCAACGAGAAAGAATAATATTGAATAGTATATATTTTTTTGTTTTTCTCGCTTTTGCAATAGTTTTTGCAAAACAATATAAAATAATATTACTTTTCTCTTTTTTTCTCTTTTTCTCTTCTTTTTAATTTTTTTTTAAATTTCAATTATTTTACACGTTATTTATAATTAAACATTTTAGTCATTTTTTACGGAATTTTTATCACAGAATCTAACAAAGATAGAAAAAAATGTTTCACATAAAAATTTTTTGGAACGTTTTTTAAAAATATTCTACCTTAATTTCTATTTTGACATTATTATTTTTTAAATAAAATTCGTAAAAATTTATTCTAAAAAAATAATTAAATTAAAGGTTGAAGTTTCCTTAAGGGCATTTGAACCTTGATGACGTTACAGTTTGTGCAAAGCATGTGTGACGTCATCAAGGTTCAAATGCCCTTAAAAATCGCCAAAATTTTCAGAGACTTTTTTTTGGATATTTTTGAGAAATTAATTTTTGAAGAAAATGAAAATTTATTTTATTCCAATCTATATTGATTTTAAGAATAGATTTTTAATGATGATTTTTAGTAAGAAAATCAGTCACTGATTATTGTAAAATTTCTACTAATTAACTAAGCTAATTCTACTAATTAATTAATTAAGAGTTAAGCTTCTTGCAAGATTACATGCTATCTGGAATATTTTTATCTGAATCATGATTCAGATTGAGAGAGTACAACAGAAATAATAATAAATATTAAAAAGTAATAATAATAATAATATAAAATAATAAATATTAATAATAAACAATGATAAGTAATAATAATAAATAATAATAAATAATAATAAGTAATAATAAATATAAAAATAAATAATAATAAAAAATAAAATTTTAATCCAATTTCGTAGTATAATGTAAAAACAGCATAAAAAAAAAGTTCGTCAAATTATAAAATTTACGCAATGAAGAAAATGACAGAAGACGTAAAATTCGTTATCGTCAGCAAAATTATTAATTAGTGCCGTTCGAAATGAAAAAATCCTGTTACAAATTGCAATTTCCATTGTTCGTCGCGAGAGCGGGAGGGAAAAAAAAGAGGGAGTGTATATAGAGTATATATATATATATGGGGAAAGGGAAACAATCGATTACGAAGATCGGATTTTCATATTCTTGTGAATTAAACGGCGCACGTGTTTGTTTTAGTATTAGCATTTCAAAGACCTGTATTAATTAAAGTTTAATTAATTTTTTGAAGCGTCAACTTGAAACGGCAGAGAGAGAGAGAGAGAGAGAGAGAGAGAGAGAGAGAGAGAGAGAGAGAGAGAGAGAGAGAGAGAGAGAATGAGTGAGAGAGAGGGTAGGAATGGTCGATTATTGGGTTTTCTTTCGTCTTAATTAAAAGCCCAGGAACCACGAAAATAAGCTTCATTTATTAGGAGCTTTTCCGCACGCCACAAAGGGATTCATTAAGCTTTTCTACGTCTATAATATATTTAAATGCATTTCCATTTTCTAAATTCTCTCTCTCTCTCTCTCTCTCTCTCTCTCATCAGACTAATATTTATAGTCTCTCTAATGACTTTTCCTGATAATTTATGTTCTGTAATTATTATCAAGTATTATAAATATATTTTTGTATTTTTTATTTATTTTATGACACACACGGTACCGAAAGGTTTCTAAAAGCTGAAATTAATTTGACTGTCACCTTCGGAATCTTTAGCATTAAACTTGACGTTATGCTTCAAAAGTCAAATTTTTTTTACTGTTTGACGTTAAATTTAAAAGTGAAGATTGCATAAAACTGAAACAATGTTTAAAATAAAAAAAAAGTTTTTGAACCAAACTCCGAAAACTTTTTTGACAAAATAGTTATTTGATATGAAACCACTTAACTTAAATTTCGTCACATAACATGAACATTGTTTGTCATAAATTTCATTGCACACAAAAACCATTTGACATAAATATCATTTGTCATAAAATTCAATTTAACAAAATAAAAAAAAATTGAAAAAATCATTTAACATAAATTTCTTTTGACTTAAAATTTATTTAACGTAAATTTTATTTGATATAAAATTCATTTGACATAAATGTATTTGACAAAAATTTTATTTGACATAAAATTCATTTGACATCAATTTCATTTGGCATAAAATTCATTTAACATAATTCTCATTTCACACAAAATCCATTTGACATAAATATCATTTGACATAAATTTCATTTGACATAAAATTTACTTGACATGAATTTCATTTGACGTAAATATCATTTAACATAATTCTCATTTAATATAAAATTCACTTGATATAAATTTTATTTGGCATAAATGTCATTTAAATTAATTCTCATTTGACATAAATTTCATTTGACGGATAAGTCGCATTTATCATGATTCTCATTTGACATAAAATGTACTTGATACAAATTTCATTTGACATAAGATTTACTTGACACAAATTTCATTTGACATAAAAGTCATTTAACAAAATTCTCATTTGATATAAAATTCAATTGACATATATTTTATTTTACATAAATATCATTTGGCATAAAAATATAGGCGCAAAGTTCAAAATTGCCTAATCACAATGTTGTTGATAATACCTAATTAGTTACTTTTAAAATTCGCGCCGATATTTTTATGTTAAATGTAATTTGTGTAAAATGAATTTTATGTCAAATAAGAATTTTGTTGAATGACTTTTATGTCAAATGAAATTTTTTATCAAATGACTTTCATGTCAAATGAGAATTATGTTACATGTCTTTTATGTCAAATGAACTTTATGTCAAATGAAATTTATGTCAAATAAGAATTATATTAATTATGCCATTAATTATTATAATTATTATAATTTATGCTAAATGAAATTTATGTCAAATGAAATTTATGACAAATGAAATTTATGTCAAATAAAATTTATATCTAATGTATATTATGTCAAATGACATATATATGTTAAACAAATTTTACCTCAAATGAATTTTCTGTGAAATCAAACTTATGTCAATTGAAATATATGTCAAGTGGTTTTTAAGTTAAATAAAACTCATGTCAAGTGTATTTTTACGTTAAATGGAAATTATCCTTAATGAGTTTTATGTCACATAAAATATATGCTAAATTAATTCTATGTCAAATGACATGTATATGTTATATAAATGTTATGTCTAATGAAACATGTGCCAAATATGGATATCATATTAAATTAAATGTTTTTTGTATCAAACAAATTTTTTGTTAAATGGAATTTATGTTAAATGGTTTTATGTTAAATGACTATTATGTCAAATAAGATTTCGAGAGTAGTCATGCGTCTCTGAAAAAACAATATAGCAATTTAAAGAATTTCTGCAAGTTTCATGAGCTTTGCAGGAAAAAATTCCGAAGGTGTCAGTCAAGTTAGTTTTTTATTATTATTAGCTTTGTTAAACAAATCAGTTCGCCCCTAATTGTCATGTAAACATTCTTCAGGACCTCACGGAGCTTCGCAGCTTCTTGATTCTTCTTCAATGTTTTGAAAACGAGTATTCGTTTGATGCCCTAGTCTCTAACATACTATGAACAATAAAAAACAAACACCTCATCATTTTTCGTTCCCCTTAAATAAAAATCATTCCCTCTCCAATAGCACATGAAACCTAGAAGACTGCGAGTGATTTAAATGAAGACGTGAAGTTCAGACAGAATTTTCCAAAGGGGAAATGAATGAAAGGTTTATTTAATCGAGGGTGTTGATGAGAGCTAATGATCGAACTTGGGCGAAACTGACTCACATCGAGGAACAATAGATTTGCAATGGTACCGAAGGGTACGATTAGGTATTCCAATCCTGGCGTTAGGGGTTCAACTGTAGGAGAGAAGTGTCGAGTCGTATATAAGAGAGAAGAGAGAGAGAGAGAGAGAGAGAGAGAGAGAGAGAGAGGGGGGGGGCAGGAGAGTTGCCGCCATGCCACCATAAGAGGGCGCTAGAACTCATCCAATAAAATGGTAATTTCTGTTTGTTCAAGTTAACCATGCGAGCGAGCCTGGAAATTCGAGTCCATGCGTGCTCCCTAACTCCAAAGACCAATATACTGAACTAAAGTGCGCTACCGACAGTGATACGGTTGTTCAGTCGTGAAACTGGGAAACTCTATTTGGTGCAAACTTGGACAAAGTGTAACAACTGAATATTTTTATCGGAAACTTCAAAATACATATATACAACTCTGCCCACGATGAAAATAAATTTTGTATTTGTGTGACGCTCATTTCGGTCTTTATGTGACCGAAAATCACAGAGGTATAGAAATGTGTTTCCACTAAAAGTTTAATTAACTTCTACTTAAAGATTTTTAATTACCTGAAGAATTTTTATTTATTTATACATTTCCTTAGAGTTTTTATTAATTGATTATTCAGTGTATAAAATAGTTGATATTGTTTGTGGCTTCAGTTAATTAAAACCTATTTTAGAGCAAAAACCATAGCAACGGTTGCTATGGAAACGGTTTCTGTGTAACCATTACCATAGTAACGGTTGCTATGGTAACCATTACCAAAGCAACAGTTGCTATGGTAACCATTACCTCGTAATTTAACGGCCCCCTACCTAACGGCCGGGCCCTTAGATTACGAGGCTTTCAGCCACGTAATAAAATTTTAGTTTCGTGGTCCTTAGCCACGAAACCCTAAAAAAATAAATACAGAATAACAATTTAATTATATATAACAATTATATAACCCATATTAATAATCGTTGCATTACGGTAAAATCTGTTCGCAGTTTGAAGTTAGTTATTGTTTGCTTTTTGTTTCTTAACTTTTTTAATAATTTTTCTTTGTAAATATTTGAAATTTTAAAATTAATTGAAAATCATCGAATTATTGCAAAGAATTTCATCAAAAAATTTGATAATAATAGAATTCTTTTCACAAATTTTATTAAGTATGGAAAATAATTGAATTCTCGCGAAGAATTTTCTTAAAATATTTAAAAAATCTAATTAAATTCTCTATGAAGAATTTCTTTGAATTTTTTTTTTTTTTGAACAATAGAGTTTCTTTAATAATTTTAATTACAAAATTTTGTAAATAATTGAATTTCATGAACAAATTTTTTCAAGTTTTTAAAATAATCGTGTTAGTTAATAATTGAAATTGAACATTTATTTATTGAATTTTATTAAAATTTTTAGAAAATAATTGAATTCTTTTGAAAACTATTATTAAAAATTGAATTCTTTCATGAAATTAAATTATTAAAATTTTATTAAAAATAATTTAATTTATGCAAATACTTTTACTATTTATAAATAAAATTGAATTGTTTCGAAAGGTTTTATTCTAATTTTCGAAAATAATTGAATTTTTGCAATGAATTTTACTATTTACAAATATAATTGAATTGTTTCGAAGGAATTATTAAAATTTTAGAAAATAATTAAATTTTTTCAAAGATTTTACTATTTTAAAAAATAATTCAAAGATTTTACTATTTTAAAAAATAATTGAATTGTTTCGAACGACTTATTAAAATTTTAGAGAATAATTGAATTCTTTTCAAAATATTATTCAAAAAATTGAATTCTTTCATGAAATTAAATTATTAAAATTGTATTTAAAATAATTTAATTTTTGCAAATAATGTTACTATTTATATATAAAATTGAATTGTTTCGAAGGATTTATTATAACTTTCGAAAATAATTGAATTTTTTCGAAATAGTTTGTTGAAAATAATTTAATTCTTGCAATTAATTTCACTATTTACAAATATAATTGAATTGTTTCGAAGAATTTATAAAAATTTTAGAAATAATTGAATTTTTGCAAAAAATTTTACTATTTACAAAAATAATTGAATTCTTACTAATACCTAATGTTATTATTTATTAAAATAATTAAATTCTAGCGAAGAGTTTTATTAAAATCTTTAAAATTAATTAACATGAATAATTAAGTAATAAATTAGTTAATAATTGAATTTTTTTAAAGTTCAGATCTGAAATTATTCAAAAATTCATATATTTGAAAATACAAAATTTGCAAGTTATATATAATAATTGTATATGATAATTATTATTATTATAATAATCGATATAATCTGTCTTCACCTGAAGTTAGTGTTGTTTTATTTCAATCTTTTGTTTTATACTTCGAATTCATATGTCAAAAGTTTAAAAGTTAATTTGTAAATATAGTAAAATAAGTGGAGTGAGAAAATTTAACCCCAATTTCAACAACTCAATAAAGAGGTACAGTTGCAATTTTTTTTTAAAATAATGAATTATTCTATGAATTATTTATTTTTGCATTTAAATAACTGAATTCTGATAAGAATTGATAAAAAAAAATAATTTTAGTTAAAACTTTAGAAAATAATATAGAAGTGTTAAAGTATAGAATTCTTTAGAAATAATTAAATTTCCAAACTTTTGAATTCTTTGAAATTTTAATTGCTGTAAAAGTATATAAATATTTTAATATAAAAAAAATTATTAATTTTTTAAATTTATTTTATAAATAAAATTAACAAAAATTATTCTATTTAAATAATTTAATTCTTATGGTTAAATTCTGATAGGAATTGATTTAAAAAAATTTCAGTTAAAATTTTAGAAAATAATTGAATATTTAGAGCGTTATAACAGGAATTTTATGAATTAATTCAATTTTAAAAATTAAATTAAAATTAAATTAAATTAAAAATTAATTAAAATTCCTAGAAAATTTGAGGGAAGCAAAAGTATAAAAAATATTTAAATTTTCATTTTTAAAAATTATTAATTACATTATTTGTCTTTAAAAATTCTCAAAGTTTATAGAATAATTTCATTCAAAATTAAAAGAAAAAAAAATTGAACCTTGGAAGAATTACAATTGCAATTTTTATAAAAATTATTAAATTTCAAAAGGTGTTGCTTTTAAATTCGGATAAAATTTTAATTCTTGTCTAAAAATAAATAAGAATAGGTAAGTTTTTAATTTTTTTGTTTAACAAAAAAGTATTGAAGTTTAGAATAATTTAATTAATGGGAAATTCCGAAAATATTTCTTGAGTTGTTCAAATAATTAAATTTGAAGAAAAGCTGTTAGAAAAATAATATTTAAAAAAAAAGTAAAATTGGAGAATTTTCATTAAATTTTAAAAAGTTATTCGCAAATCCTTCAAAGTAACAATGGTAACAAAAATTTAAGTTTTCCTAGTTAAAAAATAAATAATAATATATTCTTTAAAAATTCTCAATTGTCCAATATTAATTTGTAGTGTTTACAAATTGCAATAGAGTACGTGAATTCGGTTTATTAACGATGAGAAAACGAAGGAGAGAAGAGAGAGGGGGGGGAGAGTTGGTTAAATCGTATACAAAGAAATTGAAAACAGTAAATTTCATTCCCTCTTGATGCGCAGTCAACATGGAAATCGCGAATTTATTAAATTTGTTTAGGGACAAGTTTGGCATGAAGGGTGCAACGGGGCTTGATATAGAAGAAACGTCGTCCGTCCAATATTACTCGATGCTTGCTCCGTCTAACCTTATTGCCTTAGAGAGCAAAGAGTAGTAAATATACCCAAGAGAAAGAGAGAGAGCGAGAGAGAGAGAATACTCCCTTACTGTTACTACAAAACTCCTCCTTGACCAACAAGATCAATGAAATTGCTTGTATTTTTTTTCTTGTTTTGTACATAAAAAAAGGAACATTTCTTTTGAAATTCCGCTTTTTATTTTTTCAAGCATGAAAATTCACGTCTGACCGCAATTTATTTATCTTCAAATAAAAGGAGAAAATAATTTTTATATATATACACAAAATCAGTACAAAAAGATTATTGATAAGTTTTTTTTTTACATCGTGAAGAAGAAAGTAAATCGTAACTACGTAGCGCTGTTTTAAAAAAGCTTTGCGCTATGTATAGCGCTAATCTAAAAAAGCTTTGCGCTACGTAGCGCTGTTAAAAAAAATCTTTGCGCTATGTAGCGCTGTTCTAAAAAATCTTTGCGCTATGTAGCGCTGTTCTAAAAAAGCTTTGCGCTATGTAGCGCTGCGCTCCTGGGCATTTAAAGCTTGCATAGAATTTTTCTACAATGTTATTGTATTGTATTGTAATTCTACAATGTTTCTACATTGCAAACTTGCTGCAAGCTTCCCAGGAACTTTTTAAGCTTTCATGGAAGTTTGCGGCAATCTTCCCACAAGCTTGCATCAAGCTTACACGGCAAACAAGTGGGACATTTAAAAAATTTTTTTTCAAAAAAATTCCCCTTTTTTTTCTCTTTTATCATTTTTTTCTCATCTTTCAAAAGAAGTAAAAAGCAGAGATATATATATATATACATATTCTTTTGAGAAGAGAGTCTCGCGCAAGGGTAAAACAACTCATTCGTAGAAATACTGCTTAGCATTATTAATTAAAACCAAAGTCATACTAAGTTAGTGAGTACATAAGCAGAAATAATATTTGCTTAAACGTTCATTAGAGGAGTCAGCGCGGTGAGATGGTGGACAGAAATTGAGAGAAAGAGCCTCCAACACACATACACACACACAGAGAGAGAAGAGAAGAGAATGAGATTGAGGGAGGAGCAGACATTGGGCAATGGGCAAGGTAAAGAGCCCCTTCCATTGGTGCTTCAAGTACAGACGCACAGTGTATATAGTTACCAGTGCCATGCCGGAGTGAATGAGTGAGAGAAGCACATAGTTGACGCCACAAACGAGCCCGATTCTCATTAAAATAACCAAGCTTTTCCTTTTTACTTCATTCTCGAGAATTGGATGAAAAAAAAGAAAGAGAGAGAGAGAGGGGGGGGGAGAAAAGAAAAAGAGAGAAAGAGAAAAAAACCCTCCGGGGAGAAAAAAAGTTTTTAGCGAAAACAAAATGAGTGTAGCTGAAAGTAACAGGAAACGCAACCACACTGAGTGTGTATAGTATATAAATGTGTAAAGTATAAGTGTATATAGTATACATAGTATAAATATATATAGTACATAGTCCTTTATATGTATAGATATATTTATGTATATATATATATATATAAGTTACGGGGGGTTGGTTTAGCTACCACTAGATAAGTTAAATGAAAGCCGCGGTTTACTCCTTTCCAACGCTTTAAATACGTTGAGAGAAAATTCATTTTTTTCCTTCATTAAGGAAATACGTGCACGCTAAAATCATCTCTCTTAAGTAGATATCATTATCTTTTCAGAACGGCAAAAAAAGCCACTTTGACCCTCTTATTCACTTTTTCCATTATCTCGAATTTTTCACTCTGCTTATATTTATACGCGGCAGTTCTTTTTTTTTAGAGTGAATGGAATTATTACAAATTATTATTAAAATTATTTTCATTACTTTTTTTTGGCAATTACAATTATTATTATTAAAATTACTTATACATTACAATTATTATCATTGTATTTATTACTATATTACAATTATCATCATTACATTTTTCTACCACAGTAAATCGTGAGGTATTAAAAAGTGTTGCCAGATTAAATTAACACCAAAAAAGATGAAAATAATCAATTTTGGTGTTATTTTTTTACAATGAATGAAATTTTAGTTCATTAAACTTTTTTATAACTATAAAACATGAAGATATCGATAACTCCGAGTTCGGAGTGATTCGACTCGGAGTGATCGATTTCTTCATATTTTATAATAATTAATGATGACTAAGAAATAAAATCATTATCTTATATTATAAGAATATTATACTTCTTTAAAATTATTTTCATTATTTCAATTTAATTATTATTTTCAAAAATTTCTAACTACAATTTTACTTTATATCAATTATTTTTAATAATTTTCGAAAAAGTTCTTTGGCAATTTTCAAATCCATTTGTTTGCAATATTCAATTTTACGAAATTTCAATTATTCCTAAATTCTTTAATTAAATGCATATTAGAAAATAAAAACTTCAAATAATATAAAAGAAAATTCAATTAAACTTTTTCAAAAAAATTAATTTCAAAATTAAATTATTTCTAAAAATTCACGCTATATATTGCTTTGAATATTCAATTATAATCTAAAATTTTAACTAAAATTCATTTTTATGAAATGAAAATCAATTTTTATTAGAAAATTCTACAAGAATTTAATTATTTAAATGCAAAAGTAAATAATTTATTGAATAATTGAATGTTTCTCAAAATTCAATTCTCATAAAGAATTTTATTAGCAAATTTTTAAATAATTGAATTCTTTTTGTCGAATTCTATTAAAATTTGCATGAACATAATTAATTTTTTCAAGGAATTCAATTAAAATTGTATGAAAAATAATTAAAACGCTACGATGAGTTTTATTATCAGTAAACATAATTGAATTCTTTATTACTCTTGAAAATAATTGAATTTCTGCAATAATTTTTATCTTCTCTAAAATTAAATTTTTTCTAGTACTTTTAACTAAAATTCTTCAATAAATCCATTATTTTTAATAATTTTTAAAAAAGTTCTTTGAGAATTTTCAAATTTATTCGTTTACAATTCAATTTTACAAAATTTCCATTATTCGGAAATTCTGCAATTAAATATATATTGAAAAATAAGAACTTGAAATAATTTCAATAAAAATCTTATTAAACTTTTAAAAAGAATTAATTCTACAGAATTTTTTGTCAAAAATATGAAAAATTAAGAATTTCAATGATTTTAGTTTGAAACTTTTTTAAAATTTAATTATTTCTAAAAATATCCTCGTTATAATGCTGTTAATATTTAATTATAGGATCTAAAATTTAAACTGAAATTCATTTTTAAAACCATTTTTATTAGTAAATGCTAAAAGAATTCAATTATTTAAATACAAAAATAAATAATTTATTAATTTCATTAATTAAATTCTCATAAAAAATGTTATCAACAAATTTTTTAAATCATTAAATTCTTTGGACAAATTTTAATTTGTAATTCAAATCTTTGGAAATTTGAATTTTTCAAATACTTTTAACTATGACAATTCTGTACAATTAATTTTTTTGAAAAAAATTAAAATTATTTGAATTTTCTATTTTTTAATTATATATTTAATTGAAGAATTTATGAATAAGTGTTATTTCGTAAAATTGAATTGTAAACAAATGGATTTGAAAATTCTCAAAGAACTTTTTTAAAAATTATTAAAAATAATAATTGATTTAGAAAAAAAATTTTGTTAAAAATTCTAGAAAATAGTAATTGAATTGAAATGATGAAAATATTTTTGAAAAAGATACAAATTTTTTTCAAATTTCTTCGCAATCATCATCATCATAAATAATAAAATTTGCACAGGGATTAAATTATTTTCGTAAATAATAAAATTCTTTTTAGGAATTCAATTATTTTCATCAATAATAAAACTCATTTGCAGAATTTCAATTATTTTTAATACAATTTTATTCAAATTTCTCGAAAAATGTAATTATTCTTAAAAATTTTATTAAAATTCATAAAAAAAATTAAATTACTTAAAAGTTTATTGCTAAAATTCTTTATGAGAATTCAATTTTAAGAAACATGGAATTATTTAATGAATTGTTTTTTATATTCAACTAATTTAATTCTAATAAAAATTAATTTAAAAATGAATTTCAGTTAAAATTTTATAATTAAATATTAAAAGCTCATTAAAACGTTTCAAATTAAAATCTTTGTAAATCTGATGAATTTTTCATATTTTTAACTAACAATTAATGTGGAATTAATTTTTTTAGAAAGTTTAATTTGCGGATTTTTTTTCTGAAATTATTTCAAGATTTTATTTTCCAATGTATATTTAATTGAAGAATGTACGAATAATTGAAATTTTGTAAAATTGAATTTGAAATGAATTAAATTAAATTAAACAAATGAACTTGAAAATTCTCAAAGAACTTTTTCAAAAATTATTGAAAATAATTGATTTAAAAAGTAATTTTAGTTAAAAACAAGATGAAAAAAATTTAATTTTGGAAAAGTTACAAATTATTGCAGAAATTTAATTATTTTCAAGGATCATAATATTCTTCGCAAAAATTAAATATTGTTCAAAAATAATAAAATCCCTCTTAATAAATAAAATAAAAAAATAAAATAAATAAAATCCCTATTTTTACAAATAATAAAACTTATCGACAAATTTTAATTATTTCTAATACAATTTTAATTGAATTTCTCGAAAAATGGCATTCTTAAAAATTCGTCATGAGAATTCAATTATTTAAATTAATTTGTTGATAAAACTCTTTATGAGAATTGAATTTTAAGAAACATTCAATTAATCCATAAATTATTTATTTTTTGATAAAATGAATAAAAATTGATTTTCATTTCATAAAAATGAATTTCAGTTAAAATTTTAGTTAGTAATTAAATATTAACAGCAATATAGCGTAAATTTTTAGAAATAATTGAATTTTGAAATTAATTTTTTTTAAAAAGTTTAATTGAATTTTTTTATTATTTTAAGTTTTTATTTTCTAATATTTATTTAATTGAAGAATTGACGAATAATTGAAATTTCGTGAAATTGAATATTGTACAGAAATTGATTTGAAAATTGCCAAAGAACTTTTTCGAAAATTATTAAAAATAGTCGATTTAAAGAAAAATTTTAGTTAAAAATTCTTGAAAATAATAATTGAATTGATAATGACTTTATCTTTAATTCTTTAATTCAAAACATTTGAGAATTATTTTTTTAATTCTGAAATGTTATATTGACGAATTAAAAAAATAATTCTTAAATGTTTTGAATTAAAGAAATTTTTTCTTTTAATAATATTTTTAATCGAAAGGAAAAATTTCTTTAAAACAAAAAAGTTGACAAATATTTGTTTCGTGTTTTTATTTTGAATCGAAAAAAAAATTTCTTTAAAATCAACGAAACTATTTCTTTCTATAACGCATATTATGCTTTACTGGGATAAAGATGATGTTGTTAAAGTGAAATAATAAAAGTTGATTAATAAAGGGTTAAGATGAGAATATAGGAATTGTCGGAGAAATTGTGAAAGGGTCGATTAAAAGGGATGATCACATTGTTGCTGGCATCCGTGTCGCCGCACATCCAATATTTCGTTTCCTGCGACAGGAGCGGGCCAGTATTTGATTTTACGCAGTACGCATTCGGCCGATTTCCACGAACGTTAATTATCACTGACCACCTACAGCCCCATTACATTCCAATCGACCCCTTAATCAACGCACGATTGGTGTGCTAATTGATTGCTACTTCGTAATTATAACAGTGTACTACCTAGAACGATAGCGTTGTTTCAAAATACACGCTAACATTATATATCAAAAACGATACACACTATATATTATTATTCAATCCAACATTATTTTTATTTTCTTATTCTATTATTCTTTTGGGAAAAAAAAATTACATATCCCTGTTTTTTAATATTTTTGTAGAAGATATTCTCAATTTTCATATAAGGAATAAATTTGCATCATTTCTTTTTTTTCTTTAATTAAAATTGTTTCAATAAAATTCAAAAGGTTTCTAAAAATAAAGACAAAAAAAGATTATAACTTATCTATTTTTCAATTACTTTTAATTGAAAATGAAATTGAAAATATTTTAATATTTAGAAAATAAAGGACAAAATTTTACTCAAAAAAAAATGTTCTCTTACATTTATTTACGAATTTCTTTTTTTTAATTGTAAAATTATTCGAAAACATATAAATAACTTCTTTTTTAAATAAATATTCAATTATTATTTACTTCTGAAGATATTTTTGGCCAAATAATCCAAATGATGTAAATTTTCAATGATTATTTATTAAATTACATTAAATTAAATAATAAATCCAAAAACTTATTCTTTTATAAATTTAATTGTTATTATTTTTCCATAGGAATTAAGATTTTCAAAAATTTCAAATTCAAACTTTTTTGTAATTAAACAACTTATATAAATATAAATAAAATAAATAAATATATAAATAAATAAATATATTTTAAATAAATAAAAATGACCGAGTGATAAAATCATTATTTTATATTTATAAGAATATTGTTACTGTAACTTTTGCAAAATTATTTTTGTCATTTCAATTCAATTACTATTTTCTAGAATTTTTAACTAAAATTCTTCTCTAAGTTAATTATTTTTAATAATTTTCGAAAAAGTTCTTTGAAAATTTTCAAATCCATTTTTTAACAATTCAGTTTTACGAAATTTTGATTATTCGGAAATTCTTCAATTAAATGTATGATTAGAAAATAGAAAATTCAAATAATTTCAAAATAATCTTTTTGAAATATTTATTTCTACAGAATTGCCAGTTAAAAGTATGATAAATTCAAATTTACAAAGAATTTAATTTGAAATCTTTTAAAAATTCAATTATTTCTAAAAATTCACGCTATAATGAGCTTTTAATATTTAATTATAAAATTTTAACTTAAATTCATTTTTAAATTAATTTATTTTATTAGAAAATTCTACGATTCAATTCTCATAAAGAATTTTATCAACAAATTTTTAAATAATTGAATTCTTTCGACGAATTTCAATAAAACTTTTAAGAAAAATTACATTTTTCGAGGAATTCTATTGAGCTTGTATTAAAAATAATTGAAATTCTGCGATGAGTTATTTATTATTTGCGAAAATAATTGAATTCCTAAGAAAAATTTTATTATTTTTAAACAATATTTAATTATTAATCTTGAATTTTAATTATTTTATTTATTAATCTTGAAGATAATTAAATTTCTACAATAATTTGTAACTTTTTCCAAAATTAAATTTTTTTTCGTGTTTTTAATTAAAATTCTTCGATAAATGCATTACTTTTAATAATTTTTGAAAAAGTTCTTTGAGCATTTTGAAATTCATTTGTTTACAATTCAATTTGACAAAATTTCAATTATTCGTAAATTATTGAATTAAATATATTATTAGAAAATAACAACTTCAAAAATTTTTTTTTAGAAAATCCGCAAATAAACTTTCTGAAAAAAATTAATTCCACAGAATTTTTATAGTTAAAAATACAAAAAATTCAGACTTTCAAAGATTTTAATTTGAAATGTTTTCAAAATTCAATTACTTCTAAAAATTCACTCTCTAATGCTTTTAATATTCAATTATAATCTAAAATTTTAACTGAAATCCATTTTTAAATAAATTTTTATTAAAAAATTCTACTGGAATTCAATTTATTTAAATACAAACAAAAACAGTTTATTGAATAATTGCATGTTTCTTAAAATTCAATTCACATAAAGAATTTTATCAATAAATTTTTAAGAATAATTACATTTTTCGTGGAATTCAATTAAAATTGTATTAAAAATAATTGATATTCTGCAATGAGTTTTATTATTTATAAAACTAATTGAATCCCTGCAAAAATGTTTATTATTTATGAAAAAAATTGAATTCCTGTAAAAAATGCTATTGTTTATGAAAATAATTACATAAGTGTTTGTGTAGAATTTTATCAAATTTTTTTTTTTAATAATTGTATTCTTATGGAAAATTTTATTAAAATAGTAGATATTAAAAATCAATGAATTGAGGAGAGATTTTGAAAACAACTTAAATTTTGCCAAGAATTTAATTAAAATTTTTGTAAATAATTGAATTTCAGAGAAGAATTTTAATATTTACAAAAATAATTGGAATTTTAACAAGTATTTAAAAAAAAAAATTTCAACATATAATTGAATTTTTGAGAAGAATTTTATAATACTTTTGAAAATAATTGAACTTCTGCAATCATTTGTAACTTCTCAAAAATTCAATTTTTTTGGTGCTTTTAACTAAAATTCTTCTATATGTTTATTATTTTTAATATATTATTATCTAAAATTTTAACTGAAATTCATTTTTAAATTTTTATTTAAATTTATGTAAATATTTAATAAATCAATTTATTTTTATTAGAAAATTGTATGTGAATTCAATTATTTAAATATATATCTACAAAAATAAATAATTTATTGAATTCAATTAAAATTGTATTAAAATCAATTGAAATTCTCCGCTGAGTTTTATTATTCATGAAAATAATAATTAAATTCCTAAAAAAAAATTTTATTATTTATGATAATAATTGAATTATTAGGAAGAAATTTATAAAAAAAAAAGTTAAAACATTTAAACATTTACATGTAAAAACATTACATGTTAAAACATTTACATTTCATGTAAAGAATTTATTTCAATTTAGTTATGAATAATTAATAACAGTGATAAAAATAATTATAGTAATAATAATAATAATAATTATTATTATTATTATTATTATTAACAACCTTTTTTATTTTTGTATTATTATTACTACCAGGAAAAATACATGTCTTATACAATTTTTTTTATGTTTATCAATTTTTGGGACTTTAACAACATTTTTTGTCATCCACAACATTTTTGTCATTCGAAACAATCATTGTCATCCACAACATTTTCATCTTGCATAACTTTTTTGTCGTCCACAATTTTTTTGTCTTGCAAAACATTATTATTTTTGTCTTCCACATCATTTCCGTTTCTCAAAACATTTTTGTCGTGCACAATTTTATTGTCTTGTGAAACATTATTTTTGTCGTCCACAATTTTTGTGTCTTCCACAACTTCTTTCTTACGCCTACAGCCACCTTCACAATTACATCCAAATATATTACAGGGGCCTACACCACAATAAAAACCTTCACGAAGAGAACCATCATCACATAAGTTATCACATTTATTTCCCAAATACAGTCTGACTTTTCCATTTTTGCATAATCTTTTAAACTTGGAAGGATGAGTTACAAAACAACATTCAGCACGACAGTTATTAATAAATGCCAAAAATGTGACAACAAATAACAGGAAATAAATTTTTAACATTTTGATAGAATTTTACTCCTATATTTGTCGTCCTATTAGATTGCAGTTTTTTGAAATTAGAAATTTAACACTTGGTTACTTTTAAATTTCCCCAACGTTCGAAACTTATTTACCCCAAGAGTGCAGAAAAAAACAATAAAAATTCTTGTCTTAACATAAAATTTTTTATTATTATAACTATGATTCATGTACGCATCCACTAGTTGAAGAAAGATTTAAATTTATTGTGTTTACGTGGCTTCAAAAAATTGATATCATATATTTTAACGAGGACATAAAATTTATTTTCCTAAAGTTTCAAAAGACGATATTTTTGCTACTGCTTTTCATTTGTATTTTATTTTTAAAAAAAATTATTTTGTAGAATAATAAAAATTAATTATTAACTAAATATATTAACAAACTAATCATTTTTTGTAAATATAAATATACAAAAAAATTGTTTTATATAGAATTTTTTCTAATGGAAATTATAAGAAAGAAAAACATATATATGCAAATAATAATTTAGCTTCAGTCGATGAACAAAGTAAAATTTGCAATCTCGAATGAAGGTAATTAACATTAAAATCAAAATCTCACAGAGTATGTGCTGCCCTTAAACGGGAGAAATGAGAATATTTAGCATTCTTCCTCGTCAAAACTCTGTCGGTAGAAAATCGATGAAACGTTACCTCGAGAGCCAGTAAAAATTACCTATAGCTTCAAACCAAGAGGGAGCAATCAATTTAAGTTCGTAGCTTCAGAATTTTTCAAAAAATCCATTTCTTAAATATTTTATTTACATTAATATTAATTTTGAATTAATTGTTTAATATTAGATAATTATAAATTGATTACAATTACGTTCATTAATTACTAACATCATTGTTTATATTTTATTCAGATTTATGACAAAAGTAGTTTGTTATTATTATTATTGTTAATTTTAAATAATAAACTAGCAACAATTCGCGCAGCTAACTTCTTCCTGCCTTTTTTTTAAAAATAAAATTAGCAATTTTAAAAATAATAGAATTTAGAAATTTCACTGAAAATTAAATTATTTTTAAACATTTTTTAAAAAATTCATCGAAAGAATTCAATAATATTTGTCATTACAATTTTGAATTCATTATAAAATAAAAATAATTATTATTATTAGCTATAAAAAGATTATTATTATTATTAACTATAATAATTGTCTTATTCATTCTTTCATTCTGTCCACACCTGAAGTTATAGTCATGATTATTCTTTTGTTTTTTAAACGTTTCGATAGAAAATAGAAATAAAATATAAAATCATCACGATTTTTTAACAAAATTCATGCTTTTGTTTTTTTATTATATCATTAATTTAATAATATTATTTTTATTTCTCAAATAATTCAAAAATATTTTTAATAATCTAAAAAAAATTATTAATGTTATTATATTATTCATTATTTCCTTTGTTTCTAAAAAATTAGCCATTTGTAACAAACATTTTAGATAATAATTAACAAATGTAAATCCTGCACAAAATATTTTCTTTTTTTTTTAATATGAAAAACTTAATTACTTGACAAAATTTTGACATCTTCTCTGACCCTAAAGAATATTCTGATTTACTCTAAAAATGATTAAACACTCAAAAAAAATGTCCCATTACATTTATTTACGAATTTCTTTAATTTTAAAATTATTTGAAAACATCAATAACTTCTTTTTCAAATAAATTTTTATCATTATTATTTTCCCACAGAAATAAATTGTTTTTAATAATTTTTGAAAAAAGTTCTTTGAGAATTTCAAAATCCATTTGTTTAGAAATCAATTTTACCAAATTTAAATTATTCAGAAATTCTTCAATTAAATACGAATTAAAAAATAAACACTTATTAAATAATTGATAATTAAACTATTAAAAAAAAAATCAATTTTAATTTTAAATCTGTAAAGTCTAATTATTGTTAAAAACAGGAAGAGTTTGAAATAAATAAAATCTTTTTAATCATGAAGAATAACATTTAGAATTTTCTTATGAATTCTTGAAATTGAATACATTATTCGAGCATTTTTGACAAAATTCACTTGATTTTATCCTGATTTCCCTAAATAAATATTATTATTATTAATTTCTATCATTATTGTTCGTTTTCCTATATATTTTTGCTACTGCTTTTAATTTGTATTTTATTTTTAAAAAAATTATTTTTTATATAACAAAAAAAATTAATTATTAACTAAATATATTAAGAAACATAATTATTAGTTAAAGGGAGTAAGAGATGTAAAACAAAATTTTTAGTATCAATAATTAAATTCTATTCTATATTTTCTTGGTAAAATTTAATTTATTGAACTTTTATTGTACAATTTTTTTGACTTTCACCATCAGCACCATCAGCACATCGTTTTTTACATAGGTTTCCCAAAAACACTATATGACGACGTTAATAAAACAATTTTTATTCTTTATTTAAATATTTATTAGGAACTAGAAAAAGGTCGTAACTACAATCTGTTGAATTAAGGTACAATATGCTGCGACAGATTGTGAATGAACATGATTTTAATATTCAAGAACTTAAATCTATTTCTTATCGATTGAAAGTTAATTAAACACAAGTTTTAAATTAATCATTGATAAAGTTGCAAAGTTTTGAAAAAATTATTTTTTATGATAAAAAAATTAATTTTTAACTAAATATATTATCAGACAGATTAGTGCAAAGATAACTACCACAACAAATTCACTCACATCCCTAATATTTTTGTCATGCAAAACATTTTTGTCGTCTACAATTTTTTGGTCTTCAACACTATTTTTGTCTTCCAGAATTTTTTGGTCTTCCACAATTTTTTTGTCGTCCACAACTTCTTTCTTACGCCTACAGCCACCATCACAATTACATCCAAATATATTACAGGATCCTACACCGCAATAACGCTGACCCTCACGCAGAGGACCATCAGCACATAAGTTTTTACATTGGTTTCCCCAAATCACTATAAATTCTAGATCTCTGCATTCTTTACTATTATTGATAGAAATTGTCGGACAACATTCAGCACAACAGTCATTAGTAAATGACAAAAATGTAACAACAAACAACAGTAGGAAATAAATTTTTAACATTTTGTTAGTATTTTACGTCTACTTGTTGTCGTATTAAATTGCGCAGTCATTGAAATTAAAATTTCTTCCACCGTTCGTATAACTCATATACCCCAAGAGTACATAGAAAAAAAAAATTGTTTTTTTTTCACATAAAATTTTTTATTATTATAACCATAATTCATGCACGCATGCACTAGAGAAAAAAGATTTAAATTTATTGTGTTTACGTGGCTTCAAAAAATTGATATCATAATATATACTTTTACAAGGACATATTTATTTTCCTAAAGTTTCAAACGACGGTATTTTTGCTACTGCTTTTAATTTGTATTTTATTTTTTTAAAAATTATTTCTAAATAAAATTTACAATTAAATAAAGTTATCATTATTTAAATCATTTTCCAATTTGGAGCAGTAATCTTTAAAAATATTTAAACGCAGAGAAAAAGTTTCGTATTTATTTGAAGGTTAAAAAAACTATTTTGTGCAACCCCTGCTGGAAAAGAGCTACTTTCCTTTAACATAAATGCAGCAGAAAGTGGTCAATTTCTGCACATTTAAAAGTGTGCAGGAAAGTGTACTTTCCCGCACTCTTTTGATGAAGTGTGCAGGAAAGTGTACTTTCCCGCACACTTTTGATAAAGTGTGCAGGAAAGTATACTTTCCTGCACACTTTTTTGTAAACAGTATAATATACGCTATAATCAACATAAAACTATATTTATTGATTAGAAATGTACAAAAAGAACTTTTTTCGGTAAACAGGTGTTGCACAAAGTACTGTGTGCAACACGTACGAAAGAAGATTTTCCAACTTCGTGCAAATTACTGCCCTCGCTTCGCTCGGAGCAGCAAACTTTGCACTCGTCGGAAAACAGCTTCTTTCTGTACTTGTTGCACAATATACTATTTCACATCCACAATATTTTTGTCATGCGAAACATTTTTGTCATCCCCAATTTGATTGTATTGCAAAACATTTTTGTCGTCTACAATTTTTTGGCCTTCAACACTATTTTTGTCTTCTAGAATTTTTTTTTGGTCTTCCACATATTTTTGGTCTTTCACAGTTTTGTTGACGTCCACAAGTTGATTGTCTTGCAAATCATTTTTGTCGTGTACAATTGTTTGGTCTTCAACACTATTTTTGTCTTCTTGAATTGTTTGGTTTTCCACAATTTTGTTCTCGTTCACAATTTGATTGTCTTGCAAATCATTTTTGTCGTGTACAATTGTTTGGTCTTCAACACTATTTTTGTCTTCTTGAATTGTTTGGTTTTCCACAATTTTGTTCTCGTTCACAATTTGATTGTTTTGCAAAACATTTTTGTCGTCTACAATTTTTTGGCCTTCAACACTATTTTTGTCTTCTAGAATTTTTTTTTGGTCTTCCACATATTTTTGGTCTTTCACAGTTTTGTTGACGTCCACAACTTGATTGTCTTGCAAATCATTTTTGTCGTGTACAATTGTTTGGTCTTCAACACTATTTTTGTCTTCTTGAATTGTTTGGTTTTCCACAATTTTGTTCTCGTTCACAATTTGATTGTTTTGCAAAACATTTTTGTCGTCTACAATTTTTTGGCCTTCAACACTATTTTTGTCTTCTAGAATTTTTTTTGGTCTTCCACATATTTTTGGTCTTTCACAGTTTTGTTGACGTCCACAACTTGATTGTCTTGCAAATCATTTTTGTCGTGTACAATTGTTTGGTCTTCAACACTATTTTTGTCTTCTTGAATTGTTTGGTTTTCCACAATTTTGTTCTCGTTCACAATTTGATTGTCTTGCAAATCATTTTTGTCGTGTACAATTGTTTGGTCTTCAACACTATTTTTGTCTTCTTGAATTGTTTGGTTTTCCACAATTTTGTTCTCGTTCACAATTTGATTGTTTTGCAAAACATTTTTGTCGTCTACAATTTTTTGGCCTTCAACACTATTTTTGTCTTCTAGAATTTTTTTTTGGTCTTCCACATATTTTTGGTCTTTCACAGTTTTGTTGACGTCCACAACTTGATTGTCTTGCAAATCATTTTTGTCGTGTACAATTGTTTGGTCTTCAACACTATTTTTGTCTTCTTGAATTGTTTGGTTTTCCACAATTTTGTTCTCGTTCACAATTTGATTGTTTTGCAAAACATTTTTGTCGTCTACAATTTTTTGGCCTTCAACACTATTTTTGTCTTCTAGAATTTTTTTTTGGTCTTCCACATATTTTTGGTCTTTCACAGTTTTGTTGACGTCCACAACTTGATTGTCTTGCAAATCATTTTTGTCGTGTACAATTGTTTGGTCTTCAACACTATTTTTGTCTTCTTGAATTGTTTGGTTTTCCACAATTTTGTTCTCGTTCACAATTTGATTGTTTTGCAAAACATTTTTGTCGTCTACAATTTTTTGGCCTTCAACACTATTTTTGTCTTCTAGAATTTTTTTTTGGTCTTCCACATATTTTTGGTCTTTCACAGTTTTGTTGACGTCCACAACTTGATTGTCTTGCAAATCATTTTTGTCGTGTACAATTGTTTGGTCTTCAACACTATTTTTGTCTTCTTGAATTGTTTGGTTTTCCACAATTTTGTTCTCGTTCACAATTTGATTGTCTTGCAAATCATTTTTGTCGTGTACAATTGTTTGGTCTTCAACACTATTTTTGTCTTCTTGAATTGTTTGGTTTTCCACAATTTTGTTCTCGTTCACAATTTGATTGTTTTGCAAAACATTTTTGTCGTCTACAATTTTTTGGCCTTCAACACTATTTTTGTCTTCTAGAATTTTTTTTTGGTCTTCCACATATTTTTGGTCTTTCACAGTTTTGTTGACGTCCACAACTTGATTGTCTTGCAAATCATTTTTGTCGTGTACAATTGTTTGGTCTTCAACACTATTTTTGTCTTCTTGAATTGTTTGGTTTTCCACAATTTTGTTCTCGTCCACAATTAGATTGGTTTGCAAAACATTTTTGTCGTCTACAATTTTTTTGCCTTCAACACTATTTTTGTTTTTTATAATTTCTTGGTCTTCGACAACTTTTTTCTTACGTCTACAGCCACCATCACAATTACATCCAAATATATTACAGGATCCTACACCGCAATAAAGATGACCCTCACGCAGAAAACCATCAGCACATGATGCTTTACATAGGTTTCCCCAAAACGCTCTATAATTTTTATCTCTGCATTTTTTGTTTTTTTTTGCAGAAATTGCCGGACAACATTCAGCACGACAATCATTAGTAAATGACAAAAATGTAACAACAAACAACAAGAAATAAATTTTTAACATTTTGTTAGTATTTTATGTCTACTTGTTGTATTAAATTGCGCAGTTATTGAAATTAGAAATTCTTCCACCGTCGTAACTTATATACCCCAAGAGTGCATAGAAAAACAATAAAAATTGTTTTTTCACATAAAATTTTTTATTATTATAACTATAATTCATGCATGCATGCACTAGAGAAATAGGGTTTAAATTCATTGTGCTTACGTGGCTTCAAAAAATTGATAACAATGATAAAAATAATGATAATAACAATAATAATAATGTATTTTATTTTTAATTTTTTGGACTTTAACAAATTTTTTGTCATCCACAACATTTTTGTCATTCGAAACAATCATTGTCATCTATCACTTTTTTGTCTTGCATAAAATTTTTGTCGTCTATAATTTTCTTGTCTTGCAAAACATTATTTTTGTCTTATTTCCGTTTCTCAAAACATTTTTTTCGTGCACAATTTTATTGTCTTGCAAAACATTATTTTTTACTTCAACAATTTTTCGTTTTGCAAAACATTTTTGTCGTGCACAAATTTTTTGTCTTGAAAACCATTTTTGTCGTTCACAATTTTTTTTAACGAGGATATAAAATTTATTTTCCTAAAGTTTCTAATGACGATATTTTTTCTTCTGCTTTGTATTTTATTTTTATTTTGTATATTTTTTTGTATTTTATTTTAAAAAAAAATTATTTTGTATATTAATATAAATTAACAATTAACTAAAATATATTAACAGTACGAAGAAAAATGATTTATTTACGTAAATATACGATTTCAAAATCGTATAATTTAAATATCAATTAAATATATATTTGGTTACATTTAATTTATTGAACATTTATTGTACAATTTTTTTGTCTTACACAATTTATTTCTTATGTCTACAGCTACCGTAATTCTCATAATGAATGTTTTCAACAAATTTTGAAATAATGGAATTCTTTGGACTAATTTTAATAACATTTTTAAGAATAATCACACTTTTCGAGGAATTCGATTGAAATTGTTTTAAAAATAATTGCAATTTCTACTATTATTTTTGAAAATAATTAGGTAAATATTTGAGTAGAATTTTATCAAAATTTTTTTTTAATAATTTAATTTTTTTGGAAAATTTTATTAAAAGATATTGAAAATCATTGAATTGAGGAAAATTTTTGAAAATAATTGAAATTTTGCCAAGAATTTGATCAAAATGTTTAAAAATAATTGAATTCTTAAAACGAATTTAATTTTTTACAAAAATAATTGAATCCCTATAAAAAATTTTATTATTTATAAAAATAATTGAATTTTTGCGAAGACATTTATAAAGAAAAATTATTAATTGAATTCCTGTGAAAATTAAATTATTTATGGAAATAATTGAATTCTTGCAACGAATTTTATTAAAATTTTTTAAAATAATTGAAATCCTGCGAAAATTAAATTATGTATGAAAATAATTGAATTCTTGCAACGAATTTTATTAAAATTTTTCAAAATAATTGAATTCCTGTAAAAACTAAATTATTTATGATAATGATTAAATTTTTAAGTAGAATTTTAATAAAATTTTTTCGAATAATCAATAAAAATTATTAAATATTGAGGAAAATTTTTGACAAGAATTGTTTAAAATAATTCAATGTATACGAAGAATTTTATTAAAATTTTTTAAAATAACTGAATTCTTCTAAGGAATTTTATTAAAATTATCGAAAATCGTTCAATTCTTACGAAGAACCGTATTCAATTTTTTTTTAAATAATTGAACTCTTGTGAAGAATTTAAAAAAAATGTTTTAAATACAATTTAAAATTCTATTAAAAATAATTGAAATCTTGCTATAAGTTTTATTATTTATGAAGATATTTGAATTTTTGCTACGAATTTTATTAAAAATTTTAAAATAATTGAATTCTTGCAAATTTTTGAAATTTTTTGTTGATTTGTAAAATTATTTAATTTTTAATAATAATAAAATTATTTAATTTTTAATAATAATAAAATTATTTAATTTTTAATAATAATAAAATTATTTAATTTTATTTATTTTCGAAAAATATTTAAGCTGAAAAAAATTCTATTCCTTTATTTAAATAATTTTTTTTTTCAATTAATTAGTCAACAGAAAATGTAACAAAATTATGCTTTTCCTTTGAGAAGCTCGTTAGACTCTAAAAACTGAAAAAGATGAAATTTTTTTCAGGGAAAAAAAATAACTTGCGTATAGAAGTGACGAGACTAACAGATTTGACGCGATTTAATTCAAAACGAAATTGCCCTCTGCTTTTATATGTAAATAAGTAAATTGAAGCAGAACAAGCACGTCCTCGTATAAAGTTCCTTTCTTCGTCATTTCGCCCGTACAATTTCATCGCCGCTACATACGCGTGCAACAAAAAAAAAAAAAAAAAAAAAAATTGATCCACCAATTTTGCAGGCAGATCCAAGTAAATATTATCGGTACATTGTAAATTACTTTCTTCTTTTTTTATCGTAGATATTTGCTTTCTATGTCTATTTTTTATTTAACAAAATCTCATTAATTTTTTTTTCTACCCTTTCCTAAAAAAAATTATTACAAATTTATTAATGAAAATGAATCTATAAGTGTTTGGATTCATTTTGTCAAAAGTTTATACTTTGCGGTGATTTTTAGTGAAATTGAAATTTAAGTTATAGTAGAATCAACGGTTATTAAAAGAAGAAATATTTTTCCAGATTATTAATTTTTTAAACAAATATTTTTTCGCTCGCAAATTTTTTTCTAGAAAAACTATATGTTGTTACCAATTTCTCTTTATCAACAATTTAAAACGCCTCGTGTGACCTTTACCAAAGTCAAACGATGTAAAATTTATTATTTCAGGTGCGGAATACATAAAAAAAAATACGCAATATAAAAACAATTATATTATTGTTTCAAGTTTACGAATCGCATTTATCATTTCTTATTCAATATGAATTTTCTTACTTGATAACAGAACAACAAATTATAGGAAAAATAAGTTTATAACATTGAGTAAAATTATTGAAAAATTATTGATTTATGAACTAAAGTTCTACTAGAATAAAATCGGAAAAAATATTATTAAAAAATATTATTATAAATTTTTTTTTTTTGAAATTTTATACAAATTTATATAATAATTAACGAAAAAGTAGTAAATTTTATTTTAGTAGATAAATTTTAGTTTAAGGATTTAGTATAGCTAAGTGCGAAGCCTACGTCAGGCCGATAGAAAGAGTTAGCTAGTACACTTATCGTCCCCTTCTTTTCTCTCTTTCTAGTGACGCGTGCGCAGAGTTGACATGGAGCGTCGCCAGGAGCAACTGCGCTTGCGTCACTTTCAGCGCGCATGCGTTGAGAGACAAAGAGCCAAAGAGGGGGGGGGACGTTAAGTACACTATCTGTCTCTTTCTATCGATCTGATACTCTCTATTCTACTTCTATATTCTAATTGAAAATAATACATTAAAAAATTATAATAACTTGAAAATAATATATTAGTATAACACAAAAATGAAAAGTAACTCTAAATGATTTTTTAAATAATAATTTCGAAATTATCAAGCAGGGGTGGGGGTAAAAGTAACATTTTCAAATTCTACTGTATATTATATATTAACGGGGAGAAATTTGATTTGTCTATAATACGGTTGACGAGGCCCAATTTTGACGCAATTCGAAGATTCCAGTAAACGATTACATTGTTTTGGTACCAAAGAGGTTTAGTGTAATTGAATCGGGTTCTCCTCTCTATCATCTATTGTATAGCGGGAAAATGTCTATGCATGCACCGCGGATAGGGAAGCGATGCATATTCAAAATTGAGCCGCGGGCGGCCTGGTCAGTCTCTCTCTCTCTCTCTCTTGTTTTCAAAGCTCTCGCGAACACACGCGAGACGGTAAATTCGGTTACTTCATTTGAAACCCTCTCCCAACTCATTTTTTGGTCCACCCCTTTCCCTCTCATGGTTTGTACTTGTCTTTCTCATTTTCATCCACCCACATGAAACCCTCTTCCCCCCTTCCTCTCTCTCTTTCTCTCTCAAACTCCGCGCACTTCGCGTTTTAACCCCCTTCGGTGTATGTCCGAGGTTATGAATTTTAATAGCTTTACGCCGCCACGTTGCCAAGAGGGAAAGGCCGACAGGCAAAAATGGCGTAGACGAGTTTTTCGCTCGACAAATTGTCGATGGATTGGATTAGAGGGAAAAATTCCGTTGCTGCTTGATGCTTGGGAATTTTTTCAATCGGTTGTGTCGCTTTAGCGCGAATAACATTGGCAAAATAAAACAAAAAAAAGAAATCACCACTCCATATTCTCTGTAAAAAAAAAATAGTAAAAATCTAATCCTCTTGCATCGCAAATATAAATTGAGATATAGTAAATAGTAGACATTAGCATATGCGTAAACAGAATACAAAAAAAAAAAAAATAATAATAAAACAATTGTTTCAAAAAAGAAAACACTCGCGGCACGTTTTCCCTCTTAACCGAAATAAACCCGCGTCAACTAAAAATATGTCATTTTTATGCAAATCGCTTTTACAGTTTTTATGGTTTTCGCTATATATTTATACATGGCTTTTTAAATGCATTATACGCAGTATAACCGGAGAGAAAAATATTTCTTTCATTAACCGTGTGACTAATTAGAAACAATATTCGTGTGACAAAGGAGAATTTTCATTCGAAAAAAGAAGAAAAATTTAATATAAATTTACATAGTTAAAAAAAAATATACTTATAAAAACTGTAAAACTTTAATAAAAAATTACTTTAAACCTATTCATTTCTGCCCACATTTGCAATATACCTGCAATTAATCCCTTTCGCGTAGGTTATTATTTTTTTTATGTTTTTTTTTTTTTGATAATTGAAATTTACAATTTTTGTTCGCAATTTTTAAATAATTACAAATTGAAAAATTTGAAACATAAATTATTTCCAAAAATTACAGTTTCAAATTCTTTAAATTTCAATATTATTATTAAAAATTAAAGTTCCAAATCTTCGGAAATTCAATTATTTTTAAAAAATTACAATTTCAAATTTTTTAAACTTCAAAAATTGTAAATTTTGAAAATTACAATTCCAAATATTTGAAAACTAAATTATTTCTAAAAATTACAATATATTTCAAATCATTTGAAATTCAAAAATTGTAATTTTTTAAAATTACCATTCCAAGTGATCGAAAAATAAATTATTTCTAATAATTACAGTTTCAAATCCATTGAATTTCAATTATTTCTAAAAATTACAATTTCAAATCTTCCAAAATTCAATTATTTCTAAAAATGATAATTTTACAGCTCTTGAAATTCAATTATTTCTAAAAAATTATAATTTCAAATCTTTTGAAATTTAAAAATTGTCATTCCTAAAAATTACAGTTTTAAATCCTTTGAATTTCAATTATTTATGAAAATTACAATTTCAAATCTTTTGAAATTCAAAAGTTGTAATTTTTGAAAATAACTATTCCAAATATTTGAAAAATTAATTATTAATTATATTATATTATATTATATTATTATTATTTGAATAACATTTTCAAATCCATTGAATTTCAATTATTTCTAAAAATTACAATTTCAAATCTTCCAAAATTCAATTATTTCTAAAAATGACAATTTTACAGCTGTTGAAATTCAATTATTTCTAAAAAATTATAATTTCAAATCTTTTGAAATTTAAAAATTGCTATTTCAATTATTTTTAAAAATTACAATTTTAATTCCTTTGAAATTCAAAAACTGTATATTTCTAAAAATTACAATTCCAAATCATTTGAAATTCAATTAATTTCAAAATAATTTTTAGAATATTGAAAACCAGAATACAATTATTTTCATAAATAATAAAATTACTCGCAGGATTTAAATGATTTTTAGTACAATTTGAATGGAATTAAAAAAAATACAATTAAAAATTTTATTAAAATTCTTCGAAAGAATTCTATTAATTTCCAAAATTTTAATAAAATTCTTTGTAAGAATTTAATTTTACGAAATAATTAATTCTTTATTTTGTATTAAAATAATTGAATTCTCGCAGAACTTTCTAATAAAAATGAATTTAAAAATGAATTTCAGTTAAAATTTTAGATAATATTTGATTATTTAAAAGAGTTATAGTATCATGAATTTTAAAAATTTATTAATTCATTATTTTCCTAAAAAAATTTGAAATTATTGAATAATTTTATTTAACAATTTAAAAAAAGTAATTTAATTTTGGAAGAATTACAATTAAAATTTTTAGAAAATAGTTAAACTTTCTTATGAGATTGAAATTTTTAAAAATTTTAATTTCTATGGAAAACTAAATGAGAATAACTATTTAAATATTTTATGTAAGAAAAATTATTCAAGACTTAAATAATTTTATTTAGAAACTATAAAAAAAAATTGTCCTTTAAAAGGATTGTAACTTAAATTTTTTCAGATTTAAAATTTAATCTTTTCAAATTTACTTGTTTTATTTTAAATTTTAGGGATAAAAAAAAATTATGAATAGTTTTGATAGAAATCAGAAAAAAATTAGGGAAAGACAGAAATAAATTTTCTTGATATTGTCTATAATCAACTAAAACGAGTTTTTTAGTCGTCAAATTTAATATTTCGATTGCTACTATTTTACTATACATTTTTCAGCCATAAAGCAAAACTTTTAAAGACATATTCTTTTATAAAATATTCACAACATTTTTTTTTCGGTAGTAAAAATAATTTTTAAATAACAATCTGAAATCTCATACATAATAATAAATATTATACAGAATGGAAAAATTACAAGAACAGAAAATAAAAAAAAATACATAACAATATTACAGGTGATAATGAAAAACGACAAATAAAAATCATGACAGAAAAAAAGAATGGAAATAAACACTAGAATAAAATGTTGAAAAAAAATCCCAAATAATAAAAATCTCATTTAGTGAACAACTGAAAATTTCAAAAAGTTTTGCAAAAAAGGAAAAAAAAATTATTTCCTATTTCGTTTGACTGTTTTTTCTATTATATTTTTTTTATTGTTTCCCAAACACATACATATTGCGTATAGTATATATGACAAAAGGTGCGATAATATATAAACGCGAATATGTAATAAACGCGCATTAACCATGTAAATAATTACAAAATAAATTTACACTCTGTGGCAAAAACAATTTTCGTTAATTCGTTAAAGTCGAGCGCGACGCTTAAGAGTTATTTTGAAATCGTTATAGCGCGATTCAAAATTCACATGGAAAGTCCCTGGATAATACTTTCACAATGGCAAGCGGTGGTCTCATCAAGTGAAATCATCACGGCCAAAACTCACAGATGGCAAAGCTTTCTGTGTGAAGTCTACCCCGCATTCAACTACGATAATCCACTTCCATTTTGACAGAGAATTTCGTTAGTGCGTTATGAAACTCATTAATCTGACAGATACTGCCCAACGATCTGGTACCGTTCGCCCGCGCGCAAAACTAAACTCCAATATATATACAAGAGCAGGTACTCTCGTCAACGAATTAAAAAAAAACACAATAATAATAATAATAATAATAATAATAATAAAAAATGTCATTATGACGATTTTTCTCATTAAAAATATTGAATGACCCCTGTTTGTTCTCCAATGAAAATTTATTTCTACCATTTGGCATTTTTTTTTTTTTATTTTAAACTTAGTTTAATCATGTTTAATTACCTTTCAACTTGTTCACAATCATTTAATGTGTGTCCACTTTGGAATATAGAGGAAAACATTAATTTTTAAAACAAATAAAAATCTTTTATTTTATTTTGAAGAACAAAAGAAAAAAAATTTTGAATAAAGAAACCAGAAAAAATACATTCTTAAAATAAAAAAAAATCTTGATCATGAATCGAAGAACAAAAGTAGAAAATTGAGGAAAAATAAAGAACAAAAAAATAATTTTTTAGAAAAAAAGAATTCAACAGATTTCCAAATGAACAAAATTTTTTGATCATGAATTATTAAAGAGCAAAAGTAGAAAATTGAGAAAAAAATTAAGAATAAAAAACTAATTTTTTCAAACAAAACAATTTTTTAATAATAAAATTGAAGAACAAAAGTAGAAAATTGAGGAAAAATGAAGAACAAAAATCTAATTTTTTAAAACAAAATAATTTCTTGATTTTTATATAGCGAAGCACAATAGTAGAAAAAGGAGAAAAGATCTTTAACTTTCCTCAATTTTCTACTATTGTGCTTCGCTACGTAGAACAAAAAAATTTTTTTTGGGAGAAAAACAATTTCTTCATCATGAATCGAAGAAAAAAAGTAGAAAATTGAAGATAAAAAGAGAACGAAACAATAGATTTTCAAATGAATAAAATTTCTTGATCATGAATTGAAGAGCAAAAGTAGAAAATTGAGGATTGAAAAAAGAACAAACAAATTTTTTTATCATTATTTGAAGAAAAGAAATTGAAAATTGAGGATGGAAAAGAGAACAAAAAGGTAGATTTTTAAAATAAGAAAAAATTTTGTTCATGAATCGAAGAACAAAAGTAGAAAATTGGGGAAAAATAAAGAACAAAAAAATAAATTTTTAGAGAAAAAGAATTTCTTGATCATAAATCGAAGAACAAATGTAGATAATTAAAAATAAAAAAGAGAACAAAACAATAGATTTCCAAATGAAAAAAAAATTCTTCATCGTGAATTGAAGAATAAAAGTAGAAAATTGAGGACAAATAAGGAACAAAAAATTAATTGTTTTAGTACATAATAATTTTTTGATGATGATTCGAACAATAAAAGTAGAAAATTAAGGAAAAATAAGGAACAAAAAAATAATTTTTTAAAACAAAATAATTATTGATCATGAATTGAAAAACAAAAGTAGTAATTTGAGGATAAAATATATTTAGATGTATTTAAAATAACTCCTTTTGCATGTAAAACTTGAGAGAGGACAAAAAAAATGATTATTGAAAATTGATGATAGAAAATGAAACAAAAACGTAGATTTTTAAAACATGTAAAAATTTTGTTCATGAATTCAAGAATAAAAGAAGAAAATTGAGAAAAAAATAAAGAACAAAAAACTAATTTTATAGGATAAAATAATCTGTTGATCATGATTTGAAATACAAAAGTATAGAAAATTGAGGATAAAAAAGTAATAGAATATATTTTGAAAACAAAAGAAAAATTTGATCTTAATTCGAAGAACAAAAATAAAAATTGAGGAAAAGTAAAGAGCAAAAAACTAATTTTTTAAAACAAAATAATTTCCTGATCTTGTATCGAAGAAGAAAAGTAGAAAATTGAGGAAAAATGAAGAACAAAAACTAATTTCTTAGAGCAAAATAATTTCTTGATCATGAATTGAAGAACAAAAGTAGAAAAATGAAGATAAAAAATCGAACAAAACAATTGATTTCCAAATTAAAAAAATTTCTTTATAGTGAATTGAAGAGCAAAAGTAGAAAATTGAGGATTGAAAAAAGAACAAACAAATTACTGATCGTGATTTGAAGAAAAGAAATTGAACATTGTAGATTGAACAGAGAACAAAAAGGTAGATTTTTAAAATAAGAAAAAATTTTGTTCATGAATCGAAGAACAAAAGTAGAAAATTGAGGAAAAATAAAAAACAAAAAATTAATTTTTTTAGTACATTTTAATTTCTTGATGATGAAACGAAGAGCAAAAGTAGAAAATTGAAGATAAAAAATCGAACAAAACAATTGACTTCCAAATTAACAAAATTTCTTTATCGTGAATTGAAGAATAAAAGTAGAAAATTGAGGAAAAAACAAACAATAAAATATATTTTAAAAAGAGAAATATATCCTAATCTTGATTCGAAGAAGAAAAGTAGAAAATTCAGCATAAATTGAGAAACAAAAAACTAAATTATAAATTATAAATTAATAATTATATAAATTATAAATTTTGAGAAAAAAATTTTTCATAATTATGAATTGATGGAAAAAAATAGAAATTGAGTATCGAAAAGAACGTTTTTTTATATCAAAAACTAAAGAATCAGAGTAGAAAATTTAGTATGATAAAACCAAAAGAATAGATTTTTAGAACAAAAAAAATTTCTTGGGCATAAATCGTAGAGCAAAAGTAGAAAATTGAGGATTACTAAGGAGAAAAAAGTAAATTTCCAAATAAGAAAATTTTGAAATCATGAATCGAAGAAAAAAAGTAGAAAACTGAGGATAAATAAAAAAATGTTTTTGAATGCAAACAAATTTTTTATATTAAATGGTAGAGTAAAAGTAGAAAATTGAGGATGAAAAACACCAAAAAAAGATAGATTTTCAGAACAAAAAAGAAAACTGCGAATTAATTTAAGAACAAGAAACTTGATTTTTAGAGGAAAAATATTTGATGAAGTCAAGAAAAAAGTAGAAAATTGATGATAAAATATATTTAAATTTCTTGAAATTTAATCGAATAGCTAGAGTAGAAAATTGAGTATAAACAAAATAGCCAAAAAACATCTTATAAATATGAAGAAAAAATTTTTCGATTATATGTCGAAGAACAAGAGTAGAAAATTGAAGATAAAATATATTTGAATGTATATAAATTAACGCCTCTTATAGAGAAATATGAAAAGAGAGACATATTAAAACATCAAGAAGTATGGTATTCATGAGATTTTTTTTTTTTTTTTTTTTTTTTTGCTCTATAAGGATTAACAGTCCTCCACCCGCACTACTGGACTTAGTTGAAAAAAAAATGTCTCGCGACACTTGTCGGTAAAGATCAATGGTCTTTAGAGCGATTTCTTCCTCGAGAGGGTCTCGTTTCTCTTTTAAGCCATGGACAATGCAGCAAATGAACCGAATTTGCGAAACGCAGCGCGGTAAAGGTCCTTTCGATGGCTTAGTGGCCAAGGCGGTGCGCTCGTATATAGGCGTTAGAACTAACACCGTTCAAGGTGTCAAGAGAAAGAGGTTCTGTGGTCTCTCTCTCACTCTCTCTCTTAAGCAGGTACTTGAAAATCCGTCGAGAGTTCATTACCGAATACCTGCCTGAATTTACGCAGAAGATTCTGCCGACTACAATTTCTCCTTATGTATATACATATATATAGAAAGAAGAAATTTTAGTCTACCAAGAAATGTATTTTCTACTTTGGCAAGTTCTATTTTTACCTAATTTTACTCGATTTCTGTATTTTTTTTTTTTTTTTTTTTGAGGGAAATCGTCAAAGCGTGCCTAATGCAAAAATGCGTTGTGTTCATTCTCAAATCAATCCGTTTGTATATCTCGTTTCGTTTCATTCTTCTTTAAGATCAAAAATAAGGATTTAAGTTTTTTCTTAAAAATTTCTTGACAATATTATAGATTATAATATGCGAGTTAGCTGCAGGGAAAATTGACAAAAGCTTCTCTATTTTTTTCTTTATTATTCTATTTTAATAAAATAGGTTCTTATTTTGTTGGATATTGATAATCGATGGAGAAAAAAAATTTATTTCTTTACCTATATACATAGTGATGCAATTCTTCACTCTGTGGTCACTTTTGATTATCCGCTGTTCCAATTATATTTAATAACTTTAAAAATTATATTCAAATTTGTTTCAAATAATTTTCATAATTAATCTTCACTGTTTTTTAGTAATTTAATAAAAAAAAAAATTTTTTTAATATCTTGATCTTGATTTGAAGAACAAAAGTAGAAAATTGTAGATAAAAAAGAGATCAAAACAATAGATTTCCAAATTAATAAAATTTTCTTACCAAGAATTGAAAATGAAAAGTAGAAAATTGACGATAAAAAAATAAGAAAATATAATTTTGAAAGCAAAAAGAATCTTGATTCGAAGAACAAAAGTAGAAAATTCAGGATAAATCAAGAGCAAAAAATTAGATTTTTTGAACAAAAAAAAATTGTTGATTGTGAGTCGAAGAACAAAAGTAGAAAAATGATGATAAATAAAAAACAAACACTATAATCTTTTAGAACAAAATAATTTCTTGATCGCATGAATCGAAGATCAAAAGTAGAAAATTAAAGATAAATATTGTCCAAAAAACTAATTTTTGAGAACAAAATAATTTATTGATCGTAAATTGAAAAAACAACGTAGAAAATTGAGGAAAAATAAGGATCAAAACTATAGATTTCCAAATTAATAAATTTTCTTACCGCAAGACTTGAAAATGAATAGTAGAAAATTTATGAAAAGAACCACAAAAAAAAATATTTCGATAACTAAAAGAATTTTAATCTTGATTCGAGGAATAAAAGTAGAAAATTCAGGATAAATTAGAGAACAAAAAAATTTCTTGACAATGAATTGAAGAGCAAAAATAAAAAAATTGAGGAAAGGAAAACAAATTTCATCTTGATTCCAAGAACAAAAGTAAAAAAAAAATTGCAGGATGAAATTAAAGAGCAAAAAATTATACTTTTTGAAAAAAAACATTTTTTGATTGTCAATCGAAGAACAAAAGTAGAAAAATAATGATAAATAAAGAACGAAAAACTGTTATCTTTTAGAACAAAAAAATTTGCATCATGAATCAAAGAAAAAAATTAGAAAATTCAGGAAAAATGAAGAACAAAAAACTCATTTCTTAGAACAAAATAATTTCTTGATTATAAATCGAAAAAAATAGAAAATTGAGGAAAAGTAAAGAACAAAAACCTAATTTTTTAGAAAAAAAGAATTTTAGGATCATGAATCGAAGAAAAAAGTAGAAAATAGAAGAAAAATAAAGAACAAAAAACTAAATTTTTTTAAACAAAATAATTTCTTGGTTATGAATCGAAAAAAAGGAGAAAATTGATGAAAAATTTATAACAAAAAACTAATTTTTTAGAACAAAATAATTTTTTGATCATAAATTGAGGAAGAATAGTAGAAAATTGAGGACAAACAAAGACAAAAAGCTAATTTTATAAGAAAAAAAGAATTTCTTAATTATAAATCGTTAAAAGTAGAAAATTGAAGAAAAATAAAAAACAAAAAACTAATTTTTAAAACAAAAAAATTTTTCGATTATAAATTGAATAAGAGAAGTAGAAAATTGAGGAAAAATAAAGAACAAGAAGCTAACTTTTCAGAACAAAATAATTTCTTGATCGTAAATCGAAGAACATATGTAGAAAATTGATGACAAAAAGTCAATAGAACAAGATAATAGATTGTAAATTTAACAAAATAATTTCTTGATTATGAATCGAAAGAAGTAGAAAATTGGGGGAAAATTAAGAACAAAAAACTAATTTTTTAGAACAAAATAATTTTTTGATCATAAATTGAGGAAGAACAGTAGAAAATTGAGGAAAAACAAAGACAAACAGCTAATTTTATTGGAAAAAAAGAATTTCCTAATTATAAATGGAAAAAAGTAGAAAATTGAAGAAAAATAAAGAACAAAAAACTAATTTTTAAAACAAAATAATTTTTTGATAATAAATTGAAAAACAAAAGTAGAAAATTGAGGGAAAATAAAGAACAAAAAGCTAACTTTTTAGAACAAAATAATTTCTTGATCGTAAATCGAAGAACATATGTAGAAAATTGATGACAAAAAATCAATAGATAATAGAGATTGTAAATTTAACAAAAATTTTTGATCATGAATCGAAGAACAAAAGTAGAAACTTAAGGAAGGATTAATTTTAAAAAACTAATTTTTTTGAAAAAAAGTATTTCTTGATCATAAATCGAAAAAAGTAGAAAATAGAGGAAAAATAAAAAACAAAAAACTAATTTTTTTGAACAAAATAATTTCTTAATTATAAATCAAAGAACAAAAGTAGAGAATTGATGATAAAAAGGAGAACAAAACAATAGATTTCTAAATTAATAAAATTTTTTGATCATCAATTGAAGAACAGAAATATCGAGAATTTATAGGATAGAAGAGAGAATAAGTGGATAGATATATTTAAAACAAAACAAAATCTGGATCATGCATCGAAACAACATGTGTAGAAAATTGAGGAAAAAAAAGGAAAAAAAAATTAATTTTCAGAATAAAATGTTTCCTTAATCATAAATCGAAGAACAAAAGTAAAAAATTTAAGATAAAAATAGAGAACAAAACATTAGATTTCCAAATGAATAGTTTTCTTATCAAGAATTAAAGATCAAAAGTAGAAAATTGATGGTAAAAAAATAAGAAAATATATTTTGAAAGCAAAAGAATTCTAAGATCAAAAGTAGAAAATTCATGATAAATTAAAGGACAAAAATTTAGATTTTTAGAGCAAAGAAATTTCTTGATTGTTAGTCGATCAACAAACGTAGAAAATTGAGGATAGAAAAAGAAACAAGTAAATGGATTTTTAAAACAAAACAAAATCTTAATTATTCATCAAACAACAAAAGTTGAAAATTGAGGCTAAAAATAATTATAATAGAATATATTTTGAAAACAAAAACAAATCTTTGATTCAATGAAAAAAAGTAGAAATTGAGTTATTACTATTATCTTTGTAGTTAAAGAAACAATAATTATAGTAATAAATTACCCGTTAAACAGATTAAATAAAAAATTAATATAAATAATGGTGGATTCCACGTCAGTTCAACACACTTATTTTCATGACTTGTTGGGATTTGTCTGTAATTTTGTAAATTCATTACTTTTATAGTGATAAACAACTCCACCAAATATTTTTTCAAAATTTTGAAAATTACCAAAAATATGGCATTTTCAAAATTTTTGTCTTTTTTTTTGAAAGTGCTATAACTTTGGTTCTAATTAACCGATTTTGGATTTTAAAAAAAGCATTTCTTTGGTTTTAAATATATTTTAAGTTAAAATTTATATAAAAATTCAAAAAAATTCAAAAAATTTTTTTTGTTTTGAAATTTTGAAAAATTAAAAATCCGTTTTTAAAAAAACATCATCTTCGATTTTTTTCAAAATTTTACTAAATGTTAGGGCAAATGTGCTTTACATGCGTCTTGTAAGTTTCATCTTGGGATCTCAAAGGGATTCGGAGTAAAAAAATAAAACGTAACCACAAATTACGAACATATGGGGCAAAATTCCTCAACTGCCCAGGTAAAAAAATGAATTTTTTCTAAACTTTGCTAAAATGTTACTTTTATTAGTAGAAGTGTAAATATTAATTTTTTTTGAATTTGATAAAATATTTTTTGAGTTATGGAGTTTCAAAATTTTGATTTTTTTGAAAATATCTTTTTTTTCGATTTAATATATTGATAAGTAAAATTAATCAAATTTAAAGTATGAATAGTGGTTTTTAATGGGGTTTTCACGGGCTATAAGCTAGTGACCTTTTTTCTATAAGCCATGTAAAATTCAGAGTGGGACAATGAGAATTTTTGAGGAAAATAAAAATTTATCATTATTTTACATAGAAAATGATGATTTATAATTATTTTACATAGAAAATGATGATTTATAATTAATTTCTTCGAAAAGTTCCGTGATCCCATTCTGATTTTTACATGGCTCATATGAAAAAAGGTAAGCTTTCGATTGGGATAGGTTATAAAAAAATAAAAAACACCAATTTTGAGATACAGTAGAACTTGGTTAATACGATTCTGTTGGGACCGCACTAAGAATGCGTCTTATGCGGGAAAAAGTATTAGGTGGGATATAAAAAGTATGTCTTTAATTGCAGGGACCACCATAAATGAGCGTCTTAAGCGGGAAATCGTATTAAACGGGATCGTATTAACCGGGTTCTATACTGTATATTGAAATTAAGAATTTGACCTTGAATTTCAAGGTCAAATTGACAGAAAACAACTTTTTTTCATCACCAGCTTATAGCCCGTGAAAACCCCTTTAAAAATCACTATTCATACTTTAAGTTTGATTAATTTAACTTATCAATATATTAAATCGAAAAAATATATATTTTCAAAAAAATCAAAATTTTGAAACTCCATAACTCAAAAAATATTTTATCAAATTCAAAAAAAATTAATATTTACACTTCTACTAATAATAGTAACATTTTAGCAAAGTTTAAAGAAACTTCATTTTTTTACCTGGGCAGTTGAGGAATTTTGCCCCATATGTTCGTAATTTGTGGTTACGTTTTATTTTTTTACTCCGAATCCCTTTGAGATCCCAAGATGAAACTTACAGGACATGTAAAGCACATCTAACATTTAGTAAAATTTTGAAAAAAATCGAAGATGATGTTTTTTCAAAAACGGATTTTTAATTTTTCAAAATTTAAAAAAAAAAATTTTTTTTGAATTTTTTTTTTATATTAATTTTAACTTAAAATATACTTAAAACCAAAGAAATTCTTTTTTTAAAATCCAAAATCGGTTAATTAGAACCAAAGTTATAGCACTTTCAAAAAAAGAAGACAAAAATTTTGAAAATGCCATATTTTTGGTAATTTTCAAAATTTTGAAAAAATATTTGGTGGAGTTGTTTATCACTATAAAAGTAATAAATTTACAAAAGTACAGCCAAATCCCAACAAGTCATGAAAATAAGTGTGTTGAACTGACGTGGAATCCACCAAATAATATTGGAAACAAAAACTGCAATTTGTTTAATATCATCTAATTGCTTACTTGTACAATATGTGTATGTGTATGTACACATAAATATATATTATATCGTTGATGGAACTCGATGACAGATGTAATTCAATATAAAGGATTTAGTGAGTATCAAATTGGAGCTTCATCATGTATACACAGATACACATATCTATATAACTTTAACTTAGATACTGCATCGAATGGATTGCAATAAGCTTCTTTAGTGAGTAAAGGTAATACATGTATACAGTGTCTATATATACATAATCGCAGGAGTCGAATTAAATCAAAATGCATTTAATTTCAACTCTAATATAGTTTAGATCGAGTATAATTTAATCATGGAATTGTTGCCAAGTAGAATTGACCGAAAATCGAGAGTTCAATATATACACAACAACGCGACCAATATACAAGAGCGACATATTAAGGATACGTTTCAATAGAGCTGTCTGCATTACATTATTCGGCTGGTAGATCTCTAGTACAAACACGACATCAACTTTTCCCATGCCTCAATGACAGGGGTTCTCACAATTGCTTTCTCGAAAATTCTCTCTTTTTTTCTCCCCCTCTGCCCCCTTTTAAATACACACAAACCGACCCTTAATATTTTTCACAAAAGGCCAAATAATTTCGTTTACATCGACATCAGTCAATTGCCTAATTATTGGCAGTTAATTTCAGTTCTCACTGTAGCATTATTATTTTCTGTATATATATATCAATATACAGTTGACTCTCGCTAAATGTTGATACTCAAGGGACATAGGGAAAACGATAAAAAAATTATTGATGGTTTTATTTATCGAATGCTTTAAATATTATTGATATTTTTTAAGGGATCAAAAATCAATTGAAATTTATCAAGATATTTTTTCTCATTCTTTTATCCTCAAATTTCTACACTTGTTCTTCAATTTATGATCAAGAAACTTTGCTAACTTGTAAAAAAAATTGTTGTATTCTCTCCTTTATTCGCAAATTTCTATTTTTTTCATAAATTCACTATACAGAAATTTTTCTAAAAACTTTGTAATAAATATAAAAAATTGGTAATAAATTTATAATAAAATTTTATAAAAATCTAGTTTTTTATGTTCTTAATACTGTTATTTCAATTTTGTACTTTTGTTGTTTAAGTCACTATCCAGAGTAAGTTTTATTTTAAAACTATATTTTTGTTTTCTCTTTTCTACCTTCATTTTTTGTTGATCAATTTATCAAAAATTTATCATTATAAATTTTTTGTTCTTTTTTCTATCCTCAATTTTTTACTTTTGCTCCACGATATAATATTAAAGAATTTGTTTGCTTTCAAAAAAATTTTGTCCTCTCTCAAGTTTCACAAAAGGAGTTATTTTATACATCCAAATATATTTTGTCCTCAAATTTCTACTTCCGTTTTTCGATTCATGATCAAGAAATTATTATGTACTATATAAAAATTAATTTTTTGTTCCTCATTTTTCCTCAATTTTCTACTTTGATTCTTCAATTCACGATAAAGAATTTTTTTTCATTTGGAAATCTATTGTTTTGTTCGATGTTTCATTTTCAATTTTCTACTTTTGCTCTTTCATTCATTTATTAAAAAAATTATTTTGTTTCAAAAAACTAGTTTTTTGTTCTTTATTTTTCCTCAATTTTCTACTTTTGTTCTTCGATTCATGAACAAGATTTTTTCTTATTTTAAAAATCTACCTTTCTGTTCTCTTTCTATCATCAATTTTCAATTTATTTTCTTCAAATAATGATGAAAAAATTGGTTTGTTCTTTATTTTATCCTCAATTTTCTACTTCTGTTCTTCGATTCATAATCAAGAAATTTTTTTCCCTAAGAATTTAGTTTTTTGTACTTTATTTTTCCTCAATTTTCTAATTTTGTTTTTCGATTCAAGATAAAAAATTTTTTTTCATTTGAAAATCTATTGTTTTGTTCGATTTTCTATCTTCGATTTTCTACATTTGCTCTTTCATTCATTATTAAGAAATTATTTTGTTTCAAAAAACTAGTTTCTTGTTCTTTATTTTATCCTCAATTTTCTACTTTTGTTTTTCGATTCATGATCAAGAAATTATTTTGTTTTAAAAAATTATTATTTTGTACCCTATTTTTCCTCAATTTTCAACTTTTATTTTTCTATTCATCATCAAAAAATTATTATGTACTAAAGAAATTAATTTTTTGTTCCTTATTTTTCCTCAATTTTCTAATTTTGTTTTTCGATTCACGATAAAGAATTTTTTTTCATTTGGAAATCTATTGCTTTGTTCGATTTTTCATTTTCAATTTTCTACTTTTGCTCTTTCATTCATTTATTAAGAAATTATTTTGTTTCAAAAAACTAGTTTTTTGTTCTTTATTTTTCCTCAATTTTCTACTTTTGTTTTTCGATTCATGATCAAAAAATTATTTTGTTTTAAAAAATTATTATTTTGTACCCTATATTTTTCCTCAATTTTCTACTTTTATTTTTCTATTCATCATCAAAAAATTATCATGTACTAAAGAAATTAATTTTTTGTTCCTTATTTTTTCTTAATTTTCTAATTTTTTTCTTCAATTCACGATAAAGAATTTTTTTTCATTTGAAATTAATAGTTTAGTTTTCTTTTTTCTTTTCAATTTTCTATACTTATTGTTCTTTGATTCATGATCAAGAAATTCTTTTTTTCTAAAAAAGTAGTTTTTTGTTCTTCATTTTTCCTCAATTTTCTAATGTTATTCTTCAATTAACGATAAAGAAAATTTATTAATTTGTAAAACAATAGTTTTGTTGGATTTTTTTGTCTTTAATAGTTTACTTTTGCTCATGATCTACAGATTTCTACTTCTGTTCTTCAAATCATCAAAAATTTTTCTGTTTGAAAATTGTATTTTTATGTAGCGTTTATTATCCTTATTTTCCTACGCTTTTTTGTTAATTTGAAGATCAAGAAATTTTTTTGTTCTTTCTTTTATCCTCAAATTTCTACTTTTGTTCTTCAATTTTATTATTATAAGAAACTTTCTTAATTTCTTAATCAATTGTTATGTTCTCTTCTCTATTCTCAAATTTCTATTTTTTTCATAAATTTACGATACAGAAAGTTTAATAAAAATTTTTAATAAATAATAATATAGATGTTTGAAATAAATTTTATTTGATGTTAATTTAAATACAAAATTGATTTCTGAAAAAAAATTTTTATTTTTATTTAATTTATTAAAAAAAATATATCTTATTAATTATTATTATTAGTTGTAGTAGTAGAAATATTAATAGTAGTACTAATAGTAATAATAGTACAACTATTCCTAGTAGTACTAGTAGTGGTAAGACAAGTATTGTAGGTACATAATAATTATGTATCAATTCTAAACTTAATTATTATATATATACATAAATATTATAACCGGAAAAAAATAAAAATCGCTGAATGAAACGTGACTAAAATGGGAAGCGCTGAACTGGTATAAACAAGGGTCGCATGCAATATTAGGGGCATTAAGTCGCCATAAAGAGCGCATTAGGGGTGCGCCTGCCCTCGAGGGGTAGTTTAGCGTTTAATTGTCCCACCCTGTGTATCAAAGGTTTCGATTTCTGCTCGGCTACGCACGTTCTCTAAACCTGAGTACGTACATACGTTCTTTCACACATACTTTTCAGCACCTACCAGTCAGCATTTTTTTTTCTTCTTCAATATATAATATGTAAGGTAGTCCTTTGATAGAACGATTTTGCCGAAAGGTGAAACATTTAATTCAATATTTATTTTTTTGCAGTTGAGGAAAAAAGTTTATCATCACTTTAAATTCTAGTGTCTCTGGTTTATATTATTTTGTTATAAATATTTTAATATTATAATTTTGTAAAATAATATTATAATAAAAAAGTAATAAATTAAAAAAATAATTTAAAATAAAATAATTAAAAAAAAAATTAATAAAGAATATTAAAAATATAATATATATAATGTATATAATATTTTGTATGTATAAATAAATAAAATTTATAATAATATTATATTATAGTAATATTATTAAAATATACACTGTTAAAAAAGATTGTAAATTTACAATACTTTAATACAAAAAGTGATTGAAAATTTACAAATTTTGTATATGAAATAATTTCAAAAACGCGTGTTTGAAAGATTTGTAAATTTACAATATTTTCAAACAGAAGTGTTTGAAATTTTCAAAAATTTTTGTATGGATTAACTTCAAATACATATGTTTGAAAGATTTGTAAATTTACAATATTTTCAAACAAAAGTGTTAGAAATTTTCAAAAATTTTTGTATGGATTAACTTCAAATACATATGTTTGAAAAATTTGTAAATTTACAATATTTTTAAACAAAAGTGTTTGAAATTTTCAAAAATTTTGTATGGATTAACTTCAAATACATAAGTTTGAAAAGTATGTAAATTTACAACCTTTTCATAAAAAAGTGTTTGAAAAATTTATGTGTAAAATAATTCAATACACATATGTTTTAAAATATTGTAAGTAAATTTACAACTTTTTCATTGAAAAGTACTTAATTAAAATTTTTTTGAGTTTTTATACGAAATTGCTTAAAACATATGTGTTTAATAATTCTCTAAATTAGTTTAAAACATTATTTATAAGTAAATACATTTTCAAATGTTGAAATAACTAAAATTTTTTTTAATCAGTTTAATTAGTTTAATTTGCCAAAACTTGTTAAGAGAATAAAACATTTTGGATGATATAATATAATTAATTAATATAGTTAGATATTTTGTACAGATTAAAATTTAAAAACTGATAAATTAAATAGAAAAATATTTTTCCATAAAAAATCTGCTGTTCATAAAGTATTGTTTAAATATTTCTTAAACATCTTAATACATATCATAAATTTAACAGAAACGTGAAGAGAAAAAAAGTAAAGAATACAAGAATCGGTTGGTGAAGAATTTTAAAGATATTGAATCTTTAGAAATTTAGAAGAAGTCAAAAAAAGGGAATGGTCCACATGTTTCTCACTACTGATACTTTGCAAGAGATTTTCATAGCCTCCCTTGGTCGAGCGCGTCTAGGCGCAGCTCCCAAGGTTGATGGCTCCATACAAGACACACTATACACAGACAACACTATATACGACTAAGGGTTCAAATCGTAGTGTCGAATTTCCGTAAAAATGCCAATAAAACTTTTTTTTTAATTAATTTACATTTATTGTAACATATCAAAACACAATATAAACAGTTTAGATTTTTCATTTAAATATTTAAATCGTTTTAGTATTTCAAACAGATTTGTTTGAAATTTCAAACAAAACTGTTTGAAGTTTCAAACAAAACTATTTGAAATTTCATTCAAACACTTTGTATTAATTTTCCAAAGAATAATTTGAAAATTTTAAAGAAATGTGTTTTAAAATTTAATAAGAAAATTTGTATTAAATTTAAAAATGTGTGTTGTAGTTTTTCAAAATTGTATATGATAATTGCTTCAAACATTTTTGTATAAAATTTGGAACAAAAATTTTTAACAGTGTATAATTTAAAAAACAAGTTATTTTCTAGTTGATTTTAAAATTGTTGTTTTTTTTATAACAGGATCTTTAATTTTGCATGAATCTTGCCATAAAAGTGAGTTTACCTAGATTTTTTTAAAAATTGGATTTTTTTCTAAATGGTCATTTCCACGATGACAAAGGGGACATTCTGTCCGCGTGCGTCACTATGATTAAATAAAGCTGTATCCTTTTTTCTAATTATTATAAAGGCAAACATTATTTTTCTAAAGAGGCATTTAAGAAGATAAGAAAATGTCGAATTTAGTTACTGATTTTTTAAAGTATAATATTTATCAGTTTTTTGTTTTGTTTTATAATTATTTTTAATTTTATCGAATTGCCAGAATCTATATATATATATATATATATATTATTTTTCAAAATTTTTATTTTGGTCATCCTTTTTGGAAATTAAAATTTATGATTAATTCCATAAAATTTTATTTATTTTGTCTAATTTTGTTGTTAATTATGTCAATTGTTTTTTGTAACAATTAAAAATTTAATTTTGAATTTGGAAAAACGAATTTTGAAAGCGATTATTCAAAAATAAATTTTCTTCGATTTTAGTCGTCTCTGAATTGTCGCGGTACTTCTCGCCTTCTTTACCATTTTTTTCTTTTCTTTTTGACAGCATATAGATAAATTGACGTTGAGTCTTCTCTAAACTGCCAGGAACTATTCTCTTTTGCATTTTTTTGACAACATGGCTAAACTTTCGCTGATGGATACACACTTTTTCTTTTATTAATTTCTGCGCGCATGTTTTGTTGCTTCAAAGAGGAGAAAATTTAAAATAATAATGTTAATGAATACTTTGTTAATTTAAAATAGAATTTTTGTAATTACTATATTTTATCCTCAATTTTCTACTATTGTTCTTCAATTCTTAAATCAGATTTCGTTTTATTTTAAAAATCTATTTCCTATTGTCTTCTCTATATACTCGCAATAATCTATTTTTGTTTTTCAATACAAGATCAAAAAAAATTTTTGTTCTTGTTTCTAGACTCAATTTTTACTTTTCTTCTTCGAATCTCTATCAAAAAATTTTTTTGTTCTAAACATCTAGTTTGATGTTCTTTATTTATCCTAATTTTTCTACTTTTTTCTTAAATTCATCATCAAGAAAATTTTTTCGTTCTAAAAATCTAGTTTTTTTTTATCTTTATTTATCATCAATTTTCTACTTTTGTTCTTTGATTCATAATGCAAATTTTTTTTTTACGAAATATATTATATTGTTTTTTTATCTTCAAGCTTCAACTTTTGTTCTACAATATTCATGCTCGAGAAATTTTATTAATTTGGAAATCCATTGTCTTCTTTTTTCTTTTTTATCTTCAATTTTCTACTTTTGTTTTTCAATGCATCATCAAGAAATTGTTTTGTTCTAAAAAGTTAGTTTCTTCTTCTTTAACTTTCCTCAATTTTCTACTTTTGTTCTTCAATTTATGATCAAAATATTATTTTGTACTAAAAAATTAGTTTTTTATTGGTTATTTATCATCATTTTTCTACTTTTGTTCTTCGACTCACAATCTAGAAATTTCTTTGTTCTAAAAATCTAATTTTTTGTCCTTTAATTTATCCTGAATTTTCTACTTTTGTTCTTCGAATAAAGATTAAGATTCTTTTCGCTAAAATGTAATTTTTTGTATTTTTTTTATCATCAATTTTCTACTTTTGGTCTTTAATTCTTGATCAAGAAATTATTTTGTTCTATAAAAAATTATTTTTTGGTTCTTTATACATTTGTCCTCAATTTTCTACTTTTATTGTTGTTCCCCTTTCTATCCATAATTTTCTATTTTTGATCTTCAATTGATGATCAAGAAATTGTTTTGTTCTAAAAAATTAGTTTTTTAATCTTTATTTTTCCTTAACTTTCTACTTTTCTTCTTCGATTCATGATTAAGAAATTGTTTTGTTCTAAAAAGTTAGTTTTTCTTCTATATTTTTCCTCAATTTTCTGGGTTGTTTTTTTGATTTACGATCAATAAATTATTTTATTCTAAAAAATTAGTTTTTTGATCTTTATTTTTCCTCAATTTTCTACTTTTGTTCTTCGATACATGATCATAAATGGTTTTGTTCTAAAAAGATAGTTTTTCTTCTATATATTTTTCTCAATTTTCTACTTTCGTTCTTCAATTTATGTGCAATAAATTATTTTATTCTAAAAAATTAGTTTTTTGATCTTTCTTTTTCCTCAACTTTCTACTTTTCTTCTTCGATTCATGATAAAGAAATTGTTTTGTTCTAAAAAGTTAGTTTTTCTTCTATACATATTTCCTCAATTTTCTACGTTGTTTTTCCGATTTACGATCAATAAATTATTTTATTCTAAAAAATTATTTTTTTGATCTTTCTTTTTCCTCAATTTTCTACTTTTGTTCTTCAATTTATGAGCAAAAAATTATTTTGTTCTAAAAAATTAGATTTTTGATCTTTCTTTTTCCTCAATTTTCTACTTTTGTTCTTCAATTTATGAGCAAAAAATTATTTTGTTCTAAAAAATTAGTTTTTTGAACTTTCTTTTTCCTCAGTTTTCTACTTTTGTTCTTCGATTCATGATCAAGAAACTGTTAATATGGAAATCTATTGTTTTGTTATCTCTTTTTATCTTCTCTTTTCTACTTTTGTTCTTCGATTAATGATTAAGAAAACATTGGTTTTTGATTTTTTTTTTTTTAAATATATATCTATCCACTTATTCTCTTTTCTATCCTCAATTTTCGATATTTCTGTTCTTCAATTCATGATCAAAAAATTTTATTAATTTCTTTCTATCCTCAATTTTCTAATTTTGTTGTTTTGATGCGCATGATCAGGATTTTGTTTTGTATAATCTATTGTTTTGTTCTCTTTTTTAATCTTCAATTTTCTGCTTTTGTTCTTCGATTCATGATCAAGAAATTATTTTGTTCGAAAAAATTAGTTTTTTGATCTTTCTTTTTCCTCAACTTCTTACTTTTCTTCTTCGATTCATGATCAAGAAATTGTTTTTTTCTAAAAAATTATATTTTTTTTAGTCTTAATTCTTTCTTAATTTTCTTCTTTGATTCGTGATAAAAAATTGTTGTTAATTTTACAATCTATTGTCTTGTTCTATTGACTATTTATCATCAATTTTCTACTTTTGTTTTTCAGTTTATGATCAAAAAATCATTTTGTTCTAAAGAATTAGTTTTTTGTTCTTCATTTTTCCTCAACTTTCTATTCTTGTTCGTCAATTCATTATCAAGAAATTTTTTTCTTCTTCTTCTTTTCTATCCTCAATTTTCTACTTTTCTTCTTCGACTCAGGAAAAAAAAATTTATTTTTTCTGTTCTTTTTTCTTCTTTTGTTAAGTAGGGTGAAACTTATCTAAATTATCAGTAAGGTAAATATTTATACGAACTATCTGGGGGGTATATACATTATTAGTAAACAATTCTTTAAATTTTCTCCCTAATTCGAAAATTGTTTTTCCAAAATACTTATTTCTCAATAAAGAAAGAATCTAATAACTAATTTTCTAAACGAAAAACAATTTTCCTAAGCATATCGAGAATGGGTTATGTCAGAATGTATTTTCAGTTTTGCAGTGAGGAGAACACGTGGATGCGCTTTCAAGAGTCTTGATGGTTCTACCATTCGCTTTCCTTGTCACTTAAAGTCTTTCTCTCTCTGTCTCTCTCTCTCTCCCTCTGAGCGCCAAGTTCCATTCACGCATACACTAGCTCGCAAACAGATTTCCAGGTTGAGTCGAATATATTGAAATAATCTCAGCAAATACGACAAGTTCGGTTATGAAATTTGCCGAAGGGCTTGTGGAAGCTCTCTCTCTCCCTCTCTCTCTGTCCGTCTTGCTCACTCTCTTTCTCCGTCCTTCTTGCCCCTCCCCACTCCCTTAGCCCTCTTCCTTCTCTTTACTCCCAACCGTTACCCCCTCTCGCATCTCTTCCCGACCTGCTTCAAGTGATATTTGCTCAAAATCGGTTCAATAGCAACTTGGGTATTCCGTCTGTTCCTCTTATACGTTTCTGGTACCACTGCCAGTTGCCCCCCACTCTCCCAAAAGCCATATATATCTTATTCGTCGAATCCACCGCACTAAACTTCTCTTATTTACTACATTTCATAATTGGGTCGTGTGAGTGAAGAATTATTAATTAACTTGTGTCTCTTGTGTTTATTTTTTCGAAAAAAAAACTCATTTTTTGGGTAATTTGTAAAATCTTTCGGATTTTGGGTCTAATTTTGATCCGAAAGGGAATAATAGTAATTGTTCACTATTCGTCAAACATCGCGATACTGTATAGAAGTTAGTCTCCTTCTTAGATGAGAGAGGGTGAGCATCCCGAGGATTATTGGCGTTTATAAGGTCTCCATTGATCTTTAGAAACATTTCCGAGTGAGCAGTGTACATATACAGAGAGACAGTTTATAACTTCTCTCTCTCTCTTCCTTCGTCAATGAGTAGCAATTCCCTGTAACCTCCTCCTCCTCTCTCTCTCTCTCTTTCTCTCATCCTCTTTCTGTCCCTGGAGCACATCGCCTCTCGCTTCTGTTTACCCCATCGCGTTTATAGATTGTCTTTCATTTCTCGAAAAGCTGTTGAGCAAACTGGATTCAAAATTCTAATATGTTCCATTAGGGGTCGGTCCTGAGTTTATGAGTTTTTCGAGTTTTCATCATCACCCTATAAACAGATGCTCGAAACGATTGACTATATTTTAATATTTGGTCTTGTGTATATGCGCGCAATAAAATTCCTCATCTCGTAAACGTGTCAAAATTGTAATAAAAAAACAAAAAAAATAATTAATTAATTAACAAAGCAGTAAAATAATTATTTTCTCTATCTAAATTAGCGAAAATTAATCCACTAATTAACCCTCCTAGGGTTTTATCATTTTTCAATTTTGCATATAGGAAATAAATTTATAAGGAGCCATCCATAAACTATACTTTACCAATTTAAGGGGCACACCTAGTGTGAGTGACTGAAAAAAATGGTGATTTTTAGGAATTTTTTTCAGGGAAATTATTGCTTCTAATTTTTTTTAAAGTTTTGTACATGTATATTTGTATAAATAGTGAACATTTTGTAGTTTTTTCAAAGAAAAATATCTTTTTTTAAAAAAGTTATTCGCTATCTCCTGAGTATCTGAAAAAAAAGTTCTCCCACTGCTGCAGTGATTGCGGCCTTCTCAGTGACCTAAATCAAAAAAACCAAAAAGATTATTAAACTAGATGATATTTGCCGTACAATGACCCTTGGATGTCAAAAAATATTGAATTGCAACAAAATGGCGGAGTTTTGAAAAAAGCTTTTAAATTTCGACAAAAAAAATCCGATGGTTTTTGGCATCCCAAAATTTTATTTTTCATCCAATCAAAAAACTGGAGCCTCATTGTACGGCAAATATCTTCTAGTTTAATAATCTTTTTGGTTTTTTTGATTTCAGTCACTCAGAAGGCCGCAATAACTGCAGCAGTGGGAAAACTGGTTTTTTTTGGATATAGCGAATAACTCTTTAAAAAAAAAGATATTTTTCTTTGAAAAAATTACAAAATATTCACTATTTATACAAATATACATGTACAAAACTTTAAAAAAAATTAGATGCAATAATTTCCCTGAAAAAAATTCCTAAAAATCGACGTTTTTTTCAATCACTCACACTAGGTGTGCCCCTTAAGGGGAGAGGGGTCCGAAAATTAAAATTTTTACATGTAACTCATTGGTAACGAGGGGGGGCAGTAGTTAATTTAATAAAAAGTGTGATTTATAATAATTAATCGAATATAATATTCATACTATTTGATTATTGTTTTTCATAATTGATTATATTATTTTTCACTGAGCAAAAATATATTTGAATCAAATTGTATAATTATCTTTGTCATACAGTCAACCAAAAATTATATTTCTGAATTACTGTCTAAATTTGAATAAGTAAAAATTTTAAAATGTTTACTAATTTGAACTAGTGACAGACTTTTGGCTTTTGAATTTGTAAATTTTACTAATAAATAAGCCGCTTGATAATAGTATAACCACGTATAAAATTTTGATGACTATTTTAGTTGACCCTTGACATTTACAAATTAACTTAAAAAATTTCTTTTTTCAATAACATTTAATTTATAAGTTCATGTACATATGAAAGTAAATAAAAAAAAAATTTTTTTTTACTGTATATTTGTGTATTTCAGGGGCAAAATAAAATGTACATAAAAAATTTGTGCATGTTTATACTGTCCGGTGGCTCAAATAGTAATTTCTATAAATTTATTAGCAAAATTTACTAATTCGAAAGCAAAAAGTTATAGTCACTAATTCAAATTTAGTAAAAAAAATTTACCAATTAAAATAATTTAGAGAGTAAACACAATAATTTTGATTCAGCACATAATTAATTTTATATGCAATGAAAATTACATATTTTTTTGGTTGGCTACTTATTTTTTGATTAAAAAAAATTTTCTCAGTGTGTGTAAAAAAATATGTTGTAAAATAGTTTCGAAGTATGAATTTTTTTAAAGTGAATAATTAGCAAATAATTGTATTATATATTTAAGACAAAAAAATTTTTTCCCATTGTTTTTATGCTAAAAATAGTAAAATATACTATTGTTATATTAAATTTTTTCATTTGAAACTTCATTTGTTTATTTTTTTTGGCTATTTTCCAATCATTTTCAAAATTACAAGAAAATATTGAAAAATTTTTATCTGAATTTAGAAAAATAATCAAATTTTATATTTTTTTGACGATAAAAAAACAAATTTTCTACAAAATTACTCATGGATTTTAAAAAATATTTATTTCTAGAAAAAATAAAAATGTAAGAGGGGTCAAAATATTTTCTGACTCATTTCACTTTGACTATTTAATTTTTCACAAGAAATTACCAAAACAAAATAATTTTATAAGCCTAATACATTTTTAAAAAATATATTCATTTACTAATTTTTTCTTAAAATACTTATATTATTTGTTTTAATTATTCATTATTTATTTAATTATTTATTGAAATATTTATTTATTATTTATTTATTCATTAAATTGTTAGATCAACAGTATTTGCAATTAGTAAAAATATTCTATTTTGTTTATTAGTTTTAATTTTTCGACCAAAGTTTAGGTGCGAGAAAATGAGTAATAATTATAGACATTTTATTTTTATTGAAAATATTAATTTTTAAAAAAATTCTTAATTCCCCTAAAATAATTCACTGCGAAGAAAATTTATTTACAGAAAAATTTTTTTAAAAAAAGTCTATTTTTATTTTCACTTGAAAAATTTTTTGGAAAATTGTTGGATTTTGGGAAAAATTGCAGATAAAATATAGTTTTTTTTTTGCATAAATTTTATAGAAAATTTCAGGAAATTTAAATTTATTTAAATATTTATTTGTAGAAATAGTAAATTAATTAAATTCTTAGATAAGAACATTAATTATTTAAAGCCCCCAGAAAATTAAGAGGAAATTTTTAAAAATCATACATTTTCATTGAGATTTTTATAGGGACGCTGCGATTTCGAATTTGTTGTCAGTTTTTCAGTATTCAAAATGGCGGATCCAATATGGCGAACAATTTTTTTTTAAATTCATTGAATTAATCTAAAATTTGATACTTGGGGGCTTTTGGGGTCACTGATTACGAATCTGATGTTAGTTTTTCGAAATTCAAAATGGCCGACGACTTATTTCTTCTTTGCAAAAAAAGACAATGAAAAATATTAATTTTTTTTATTGATTTTATAGCTATATTTGTAGGTGCGGGACCTAAATGTCCAAAGGTTAAAGGGTTAATACATTGAATAATACATAATAGAATAAATCATATAAATAAATAATAAATAATTTTTTGATGAGTATTATTTTTTATTTTATTATTATTATTTTTTTGATAGTATTATTATTTTTCATTCAAATAACAAAATTGGCTGAATGACAGAAGCACTCAATCAGTGCAATCCCCACTGAACCAATATTAATGACAAATAATGAAGACATTAGGCATGACGCTGGTTCTCTCTCTATATATATAAAGTCGAGCCTAATTAAATAAAATGAAGGGATAGGTAGGAGGGGAGGGGAAAATTTGTCGAAACGCACAAGCTGAAAATGTTGTGAAACACGTGCCGGCACGTGTTTCATTCCACTCGCTACTGTCGCCATCAGTTTAACCTAATGTAGGTATTATTAATCCTTATGGTCTTGCGCTATATTAGCTCCGAGGATCCACTAGATTCCAAAATCAATTGACTAACAATATAGCTCGTTAATCCACCCGAATCTAATACATATATATATTTCCCAAGGACCTTATAACTAAGCAGTTTGCTGTTAAAAGGCCTGTCAATTTTCGTTTCCCTCGCGCGCACCCAAAAAAAAAATAACGATGATGATAATTCATTAACTGCTGCCATTAAAATCACCAGGGCAGAAGGACACTTTTTTTTATTGGAAAACTTTTGTACTCTTTGATTTACTGGTTTCTTTGATTTTCTTGTTTTTTTTTGTAACTTTTTGTATTTTCTTTCTTTTCTTTAAAATTTTTCTGATTTTTCTACTTCTTGGTTTTTTATTTCTTTTTGGATTTCTCTTTTTTTTCTTTTTTCTACTTGCCTTGCTTTTTTAATACTTTTTGTACTTTTTTCTACTTTTCTTGCTTTGTTGGTATTTTTTGGATTTTTTTTAGTTTTTTAATACTTTTTGTATTATTCTTTTTTTTCTTTCTATTGATGTGTTAATATTTTTTGTATTTTACTATTACTTTCTTAATTCATTCCTTTTTTCTACTTATTTTTTTGCTTTATTAATACTTTTTGGATTTTTCTACTTTTTTGGATTTTTAATGCTTTTTGTATTTTTCCTTTTTCTATTTTTTAGCTTTTTTGATGCATTTTGCATTTTTTTTTCTTTTTTGGTTTTTCAATAATTTTTGTATTCTTCTTCTTTTCTTTAATATGCTTAACTTGCTTTTTTAATTTATTTTGTAATCTTCCATTCTTATTTTCTCTACTTTTATTTTAATACTTTTTGTATTTTATTTCTTTTCTTTAAAATTGTTCTGATTTTTCTACTTCTTGGTATATTTTATTTCTTTTGGGATTTCTCTTCTTTTCCTTTTTCTACTTTTCTTGATTTTTTAAATTCCTTTTCTTTTTTCTACATATCATGCTTTTTTAATACTTTTTGTAGGTATTTTTTTCTACTTTTCTCGTTTTATTGGTAATTTTTTATTTATTTATTTATTTTTTTTGGTTTTTAAATACTTTTTGTATTTTTCTTTTTTCTACTTATATTGGTGTGTTTATATTTTTTGGATTTATCTACTTTTTTGGATTTTTAATACTTTTTGCATTTTTCTTTTTTCTATTTTCTAGCTTTTTTGATACATTTTATATTTTTCTACTTTTTTGATTTTTTAATATACTTTTTGTATTTTTCTTCTTTTCTTTAATCTATACTTATTTTACTTTTTTAATTTATGTATTAATCTTCCACTCGTATTTTTTCTACTTTTTCTACCTTATTAATTCTTTAATTATTATTTTGCATGTTTTTTTATTCTTTTTGTATTTTCCTTCTTTTTTACACTTTCCTTTCTCTTTTCTTCTTTTCCTTTTCTACATTTCTTGCTATTCTACTTTTTTCATATTATTTTTTTTTCTTTTTTTTTCTTTTTAATTTCTTTTGTACTTTTCTTATATATTTTCATTGCATTTTGCTTCTTATTATCTTCTTGTATCTTTCTTGTTTTTTCTTGTTTTTCAAATTTTTTTTTTGTATTTTCCTTCTTCTGCTTTAGGATATTTTTTAAAATTCTTTTTGTACATTTCTTCTTTTATATTTTCATACTGTCGCTTTACTGCTAAAAAAAAGGAAGAAAAATACAAAAAGAATGAATTCTTTTTGTATTTTTCTTCCCATTTTTCTACTTTTCTTTTTAATCTAACTTTCTCGATATTATTTTTCTTCTACCTTGCTTGACTTTTTAATTTTCTTTGAACTTTTCTTATATATTTTCAGTGTGTTTATTTTTTAGTAGCTTTCAGTATTTTTCTTTTTTAATTCTTTCATATTTTTCTTCTTTTCTACATTTTTAAAAAAATTATAAAAACAAGAAATGTTATAAAAGAGGAAGAAAAAAAATTCAAAAAAATTTAAAAAAGCATGAAAAGTACAAAAAAGAAAAAAACAAAAGAAAAAAAATTATAAAACAAGGAGACAAGTATAAAAACAAAGAACAGAAAGTAATGGTAGAAATACAGAAACAAGAAAAATACAAAAAGTATTATAAAAAAAACCAAAAAATTAACTCAAACGGGGGGGGGGACATTTGAAATTTGCGGCAATGTTTTGGCAAGATTACATGCTAAATGGTTTTGAACAAATGTTCCACAAAAATAAAATTATTCATTAATAATGAATAATAAAATAAAGAATATAAAATAAACTTTCAACTAATAAGTCTTTTGAAAACAAATTTTTCGAATTTGAATAAAATGAGAAAAAGGAGCAAAAATGAAATTGATGATAATATGAGTATTATGTTTAGGGGAGGAAGAGTACAAACAAAAGAGTAAATCGTATGAGGGAATCACGCAGTTTGACGCAAATATTTTGGAAAATAATATTGATGTAAAGGGTTTATATATATATATTTAGAATGAAAATAAGAATTTTCCATGAAATAGAAGAGAGATGAGAATGTGTATAACTATATAATAGAGATGAGTATATTATGAAATTAGAACGAGATATAAGAATAAGTACTCTTGGATCATATATATATATCCCCGCGTGTTATTGATTTCATCTTAATCAGATCTCAATATCTCAATTACGTTTTGAGCTTGGTTCTCCCATTTGTTTGCTAGAGAGATTTTAAAGCCAGGCTCTATTGTCTGCCCGCCACCCCTGAGCTCCAGCTCGAGCTTAACTTTTCATTCTCCTGTAAATTGCAGGTTCGGTATCGCAGGGCTAGTATGGAGGCAGGGTGTAAATCGAATGAAACAATGGAGATTTACCTCTTTCCTACTACCACTTCTTTTTCTTTCTTTTTTTTATTCCTCTCAACGTCTCTCTACTTCATACCATACCGTATCGCTTATCCGTCTGACACGTTATTAGGTCTGGATTATCTTCGTAATTGCTCACTAGCTTTAGAAATCATTTTATCAACATTAGTAAAACTGCTTATTATACATTATTTTCATTTTTCTCGTTCTTTGGAATATTATACGCAGTTAATTGACGGTTCTTTTTTCTTCAAATTTATATTTACTGTGGGGTTAAATTTATATTTACAGTAAATTTATGTTTACATTAAATTTATATTTATTGTATAGTTAAGTTTTTTTTTATATTCAGCAAATTGATTTTTTATTTGATCAATAATATTAATGCTACTTGTGCTATTGAAGAATTATTTAATCTTTAAAACAATTGAAAAGTTCAGATAAAAGAAAAAATTATTTTTCAGTATTATATTTTTTCTTGGTCTGGTGGTTAAAATATGTCGACTTCCGGGCCCGCTAGGATCGAGGGTTCTATTCCTCGAACTTGGGATAATTTTGTTCTATAATACAAAAATGGTCCTGACAATTAAAAAAAAAAAGAAAAGAAAATAAAAGAGCAAACAATAAAGTTGAAAAAAATAAAATTAAAGAAAAAGCAAGGAAAGTAGAGGAAAAAGAAGTGAACAAAAAGAAACGAGGGAAAGTTGAAGAAAAAAAAAGAAAGAAATGTAGGTAAAAGAAAGAAAAAAATACAGAAAAAATTTAAAAAGTGAGAAAATTAAGAAACAAGCGAAAAAAAATCAATAAGAAATAAAAGAGCGAGAAAAGTGGAAAAAAATTTAAAAATTTAAAAATCTATAATGACTAAATTTACTTATTTTTATGACAAAAGTTTTATAGTTAAAAAGACATTTTTTTTAAATCAAAATGTATTCTCGCTACCACTTATTAAAATAATATTTAATAATAATATTAAAATAATTCAAAAAATAATATTTCAAATAGAATTTTTAAAAGAAAAATATGAAAATTCACAATATGAAAGTAATTTTTTGCAAAAATAAAAATTTTTATCTTATTATTGTGTAATAAAAATATTTTGCAAAAATAAAAATTTTTATCTTATTATTGTGTAATAAAAATATTTTGCAACTTATGTAAAATTATTTTATAACGGCATTAAGAAAAATTGAAATGATAAATAAATTCGACAAACTTCGTTAAAAAAAAAAAGTTTATAATTATAAATTTCTAGCAAAAACAATTTGTTATGATAAATTCAAATTTTGATACTATGAAATTATGTTTTTTCAAATCATTAAAAGTAAAAAATATTTAATGTATTCTTCGTTTGAAATTAATAGCACCTTAAAATAATTGTATACTAAAATTAGCTATAGGTTTTATAATTTACAATATACATTTAAAAATAAGGATCAATTAAAAAATACTTAAAATATTAAACGTTGTTACTCAAATTTTATAAAAAAAATGAAATGAAAATTTAGAAAAATTACATATCTTGAAATAAACGAATGCCTAGATTGGTAAAAATGCAATTAAAATACAAACCATTAAAATTCTGTTTTTTAGTAATATAGTTAAAAAGATAAGTTTAAAAAAAAAATAAAGCAGTATTTTTTACCACTCTAGACCTTAAAATACTTAAAAATGCGTCAAAATAAATACAAAAATAAAATGCAAATAAACAAAAATATTAATAATATAATTTTTTTTATATAAATAATAAAATTAATCATGCTAAATACAAAAATAACTTGAAAACCATCGAAAACCAGTTTTGTTTTTTGCTTCTAATGTAAACTAAACTTGAAACTATACTATAACTCAAAACATTAAATTACCCCTATTGATATAAATCTTTAAAACGCGAAAAGATTTTACAAACATTGTAAAGAAAAGAAAAGAACAAAAGCATTTAAAAATGGCTGCCAAGGGACGTCAGCCTAATTAAAAGGGGGGCATGACAACAGAATTGTCGTCACAATTTTTTTCTTCTCTTCTCGAAAATAATAAAAAAAATTTCATTATGACAATCACATGCAATACAATGTAGTCATCGTTACGTTAACACATATGATACAAATGAAAGACGTCAGCGAATAAAGTCAAACTCGACAAAATACTTTTAAAATGATACAATTAAACTAAAGACACAGTAACCTACATAAATATATTTACCAACAAAAAATCGCATTTCATTTTGGACATGTTTTATAAATGAAAATATATTAAATTTTGTAAGGCTAGTTTTTTAAATAAAGATTAACTTAATCACTCTTCAAGCCAAAATTTTTGTACAGAAAGATAACCAGGATACGATTTTTGTAAAACTCAAACAAGTTATATCTAAAAATTTTAAAAGAGGATCTTCGATAACGCTTTCCCGCAGCTGACAAGGGACGTCAGCCTATTAAAAGGGGGGCATTTGTGACGAACCGACTTCGTCACTAAATATCCCTTCGTGATAACAAAATATAAATATAATGTTTATAAGAAAATATTAACACAAATACGAATATCCATGTTAAACACAATAACGAAACATACTTAGTTCATCTTTTCGTTATAATCTCGTTTAAAAAGAGTTTAAATATTAATAAAATATAATATCTCTCAATTATTGCAGTTAATTATATTTCACATTTCTATAAATTTACATTGAAAAAGATTAGGAATTTAACTTTAATTAAAAGAATGAGGCTTCAGATACCAATGTATTGTGAAACTTAAGGAGTGGTGTGTTCAGGTTAATGAACCATGATCACACCACTGCCTAAAACTGCAAGCTTGCAGAAAAGCGCCTGGCAACGAGCAGGTGCAATAAACTAAAGTATGATTTCACCACTGTAATGTCGATTAATAAAATCGATTGACAGAGGAAAATCTGGGCATTTGCCCGTGTGTCTCGGCGTGACCAAGACGGAGAGTTAGGGCTATACTGCCAGATAAAGTTATTGTACGAAGCCCTTGTTTGTTTAATTAAATTGAAGGTCTGAATAATAGACCACAAGATAAAAATGAAGTAATAAAATAAGTGAATAAATAAATGGTTATGAAATAAAGTGACAAAAGTAAGAAATGAAAAGTGAAATATTAAATAAAGTGCAAGCGCGTTAAAAAACAAAGGATATTAATTAAAGGAAATAAAACTAAAAAGAAATATATAAATGACAAAGGTGAGCTAAGTTGTTTTACACACTAAGATACAATATATGCACATAAACACATTACGCATCAGAAAATAGATATTGTGTAGAATCACATACTTGAAAGAAGATAAAGATTGTAATCTTTAAAATAAAGTAAATAAGGGAAATTTAGATAATTGTATTAGGGTTTAGAAGTTATAATATATTCTCATTATTTTGTAAATTTGTTTAACTTTATTAACATCTACACAACAATTCCAAAACCTTAAAATCCACTATTTCCAAACAGTAGAGATTCTCACCTCACTACTTGAACAATAAGTAGGAAGGAGGGGATCCACTACCAAACTTTAAAGGTTGCAAGTTTTCTTCTGTAATATTTTACCTTTAATTTTATTGTTAATTAATTAAATTATTATTCATAATTTTTAATACATAACACTTCTTTTTTTCTACTTTTCTTATTTTCATAATTTCTTTTATTTTTCTACTTTCGCTGCTTTTCTACTTTTTTTTGCTATTTTTGCTTCTTTTTATATTTTCCTCTTTTTTTCTACTATTCTTGCTTTTTCACTTTTTTCTTTTCTTTTTTTTTAATTCTTTTTCTTTTATTTTTGTATTTTTTTCCTTTATTTTTTTACTTCTTTTTTATTCTTTTTGTATTTTTCTTCTTTTTCTATACTTTTCTTGATTTATTTTAAATTTTGTCGTACTTTTCTTCTTTTCTATTTTCTACTTTTTTATTCTTCTGTATTTTCTTCTTTTCTTTTTTCTACATTTCTTTCCTTTTTAATTTTCTTTTTCTTTTATTTGCATTTGTTTCTTGTTTTTTATTCTTTTTGTATTTTTCTTCTTATTTGTATATTTTTCTTGATTTTTTTAAATTCATGTGGTATTTTTCTTCTTTTCTATTTTCTACTTTTTCATTTTTCTGTATTTTTTTCTTTTCTTTTTTTCTACATTTCTTTCATTTTAAAGTTTTTTCTTTCATTTGTATTTTTTTGTTTTATTCTTTTACTTTTTCTTGTTTTTTTTTATTCTTTTTGTATTTTTCTTCTTTTTTCTATACTTTTCTTGATTTTTTTTTAATTCTTGGTGTATTTTTCTTCTTTTCTATTTTCCTAATTTTTTATTCTTCTGTATTTTTTCTTTTCTTTTGTCTACATTTTTTTCTTTTTGAATTTTTTTTCTTTTATTTGTATTTATTTCTTTTATTTCTTTACTTTTTCTTGTTTTTTTTATTCTTTTTGTATTTTTCTTCTTTTTCCTATACTTTTCTTGATTTTTTTTTAATTCATGTCGTATTTTTCTTCTTTTCTATTTTCTACTTTTTCATTTTTCTGTATTTTTTTTTTCTATTCTTTTTTCTACTTTTCTTGTTGTTTTCGTATTTTTCTTCTCTTCTTTTTTCTACTATTCTTGCTTTTTCCTTCACGTCTATTTCCTACTTTTTTTGCCTTTTCCTATGTTTCTTCCTTTTTAGTTTATTGATAATTTTTTTTTTATTTTAACCTACGATCAAATTAAAAAATTATTATATAAAAAGGAAAAAATCTCTTTCATTTTTTCTTCCTTCTTTCTCTCACTATTCTTGTATTACGTGCAATCTAACAATGGATTATTTGAATTATATTCCAATGAATAAAAAAGAAATAAATAAATAAAAATAGATAAAACTTTCTGTATAAATGTTATAGGTATAAATGAATAAATAAAATAAATATGGAAAGAATATAAAATAAAATTTGCAACTGTTGCTATTGATTTTATCCAAAACAATAAAATTATGATTGTGAAAGGAGTCAAAATCCGCGAAAAAATAAATGCGTGGAAAGAATATAAAATAAAATTTGCAACTGTTTCTATTGAATTCTGTCCAAAACAATAAAATTATTGTGATTGTAAAAAAGTCAAAATCCACCAAGCAAAATACATACAAGTGTTGGTAAGTGTAACCAAACTGAAAATAATATCATGAAACGGCTCATTGAATCTGTTTTGGTCCCCAAATGACAAATCTTCTCAAAAATTCTCCTTTCATCTGGACATTTAGACTGAAGAACAAACTCAATAGTCCATTGATGCTTATTTGATACAACATTATCGAACAAGAATCATATTGAAAGAAAGCAAAAAAAAAATAACATATCCATTCACAGTATTTTTCGTTTCTTTTTTTCTTCTTCTATTTTTCGACAATATTGGCCTCTCGAGTGGTCTTTGACGACAACTAACAAACTCAAAAAGTAAATCTACACCGCGTGTCCCCTTTCAAAAGACACTTCTGTGGCCAAACATGAAACGACAATGAGCTCAATATTTCGTGAACACGTTACATACCGGGTGTCCGCATCTGCCGTCACCGCAGGAGGTCACGTATTCAAGAATCCGTATCGAGTGAGTGAGAGAGAGAGAGAGGAGAGAAAAAAATAATACACGCCCAATATTACTCCCCTTTAAATACTCTTTTTAAAAAGGAAGTATCCTCGTGGTCCGTTTGCGCGTCCGCCATTCAACATTGGTTTGCGGCTCGTTATTCGGTTAGATGATACCATTAGTCGAGGCGTCCAATCCCGACGATTTTATATAGAAAATACTCACCCCAAACCAATAGTAGAGTGGTTTGAACCTCAATTTTCATCCTTGCCTGGGAAAGAAAGCAATAAAAATAAAAAAGGAAAAAAAAAATGTATACACTGTTAAAAATCCTGGAGCGCAGGATTCGAGGCGCAAAGAAATCATCTAACTGTAACCGACCCCTTTTGTCGCCTCTCTTTAACGCGCGAATAACAACCGAGCGGTGTAACACTTTATTTTTTCTCTTCTTTTTTTATTTTGCGTCGACGCGACGCTAATTACCCCGCCCCAAAATCCCCTTAAACGACCATTAAAAACCACCCTTAACGGACCATAAAGCATTTAGGTGCGACCGAGTAAATGGATATACCTGAACGAATGGAAAGTGGGAAAGGATAAGAGAGAGAGAGAGAGGGAGAAAAATCGCTAATAGCTTCACTTACCACGACACAGTGACTCCCAAGAACTTTAAGGGGTTGATACATTTTTAACCCTATCAACAAATTTTTATTTACGAAAATTTTCGAATTTCTAAACTGATGAATTGAAACACTGTTAGCTTGAAAGTATATAGGTTCCCCTTTCTGTCCTCAATTTTTTATTTTTGTTCTTGAATTGATGACCAAATTTCATTAATTTTAAAACTTTTAAGAGTAGAGATGATTCTATCACTCAGTCGTATTTTAATAAATAGTGAAATTTAACGATCACTCCGAGTCAAGGAATCACTCCTTGACTCGGAGTGATCGTTAAATTTCACTATTTAAAAACTTTTGTTATGTTCTCCTTTTTGTCTTCAATTTTCTACTTTTGCTCTTCGATTCATATGATCAAGAAATTATTTTTTTCTAAAAAATTACTTTTTTCTTCTTTATTTTTCCTCAATTTTCTACTTTTGTTCATCAATTTATTATCAAAATTTCTTTTTGTTTTCAAAATATATTCTACTATTTTTTTTATCCTTAATTTTCTATTTTTTTCTTCAAATAATGATCAAAAAATTTGTTTGTTCTTTTTTATTCTCAATTTTCTACTTTTATTCTTCAATTCATTATCAAGAAATTATTTTCTTTTAAAACATTAGTTTTTTGTTCTTTAATTTTCCTCAATTTTCTACTTTTGTTCTTCAAATCAAGATCAATATTTTTTTTGCTTTTAAAATATATTCTATTTTTTTTTATCCTCAATTTTCTACTTTTCTTCTTCGATATACATGATCAGGAAATTATTTTTTTCCAAAGAATTAGTTTTCTATTCTTCATTTTTCCTCAATTTTCTACTTTTCTTCTTGGATACATGATTAAGAAATTATTTTTTTCTAAAGAATTAGTTTTTAATTCTTCATTTTTCCTCAATTTTCTACTTTTGTTCTTCGATACATGATCAGGAAATTATATTTCATTCAAAAAAAAAAAAAAAATAGTTTTTTGTTCTTTATTTTTCCTCAATTTTCTACTTTTGTTTTTCGAATCAAGATCAATATTTTTTTTGTTTTCAAAATATATTCTATTACTTTTTTTTAACTCAATTTTCTACTTTTCTTCATCGATACAGGATCAGGAAATTATTTTTTTCTAAAAAATTAGCTTTTTATTCTTCATTTTTCCTTAATTTTCCATTTTTGTTCTTCGAATCAAGATCAAGAATTTTTTGGTTTCAAAATATATTCTATTTTTCTTGTTTATTCTTAATTTTCTACTTTTCTGCTTCGAACATGATTGGAAAAATATTTTGTTCTAAAAAATTAGTTTCTCATTTTTAATATTGTTCCTCAATTTTCCACTTTTTTCTTCGAATCAAGATCAAGATTTTTTTTTGTTTTAAAAAACTATTCTACTTATATTTATTCTATCCTCAATTTTGTACTTTTGCTCTTCAATTTATATAGTCAAGAAATTTTGTTAATTTGGAAATCTATTGTTTTGTTCTCCTTTTTATCTTCTATTTTCTACTTTTGTTCTTCGATTCATGATCATGAAACTCTTTTTTTCTAAAAAATTAGTTTTTTTGTTCTTTATTTTTCCTCAAGTTTCTACTTTTGTTCTTCGATTCATGTCATCAAAAAATTTTTTTATTGTTTTGAAAATCTATTTTTTTATTCTCTTTTCTATCCTCAATTTTCAAATTCTTTTCCTCAAATATTGATTAAACAATTTGTTTGTTCTTTTTTCTATCCTCATTTTTTTACTTTTGCTCTTCAATTTATGGTCAAGAAATTTTGTTAATTTGGAAATCTATTGTTTTCTTTCCTTTTTTCCTTCAATTTTCTACTTTTGTTCTTCGTTTCATGATCATGAAACTCTTTTTTTCTAAAAAATTAGTTTTTTTGTTCTTTATTTTTCCTCAAGTTTCTACTTTTGTTCTTCGATTCATGTCATCAAAATTTTTTTTTTTTTTGAAAATCTACTTTTTTATTCTCTTTTGCATTCTCAATTTTCCAATTCTTTTCTTCAAATATTGATCAAAAAATTTGTTTGCTCTTTTTTCTATCCTCAATTTTCTACTTTTGCTCTTCAATTTATGGTCAAGAAATTTTGTTAATTTGGAAATCTATTGTTTTGTTCTCCTTTTTATCTTCAATTTTCTACTTTTGTTCTTCGATTCATGATCCTGAAATTCTTTTTTTCTAAAAAATTAGTTTCTTCTTCTTTATTTTTCCTCAATTTTCTATTACTTTTGTTCTTCGATTCATGTCATCAAAATTTTTTTTTTTTTTGAAAATCTATTTTTTTATTCTCCTTTCTATCGTCAATTTTCAATTTCTTTTCTGCAAATCACTATCAGAAATTTGTTTGTTCTTTTTTCTATTCTTGATTTTCTACTGTTGATTATGTAAGAGTTGTGAAAAATAAAAAATTTTTCCTTTACGTTTCACTTTGACAAACACAAGAAATAAAGTGTTACACATTTAAGTTACATAATAAAGTACACAATTTACTTAACAATAGTTTTTAAATCTTTATATGTTTTTACTTTATAGTAGTTTAAAAATTGCTTTATTTTTGTAAAGAATCACTCAGACGTCATATGATGTATACGTATAATTCTTGGAAAACAATTGATTGTTATTAGAATTGTACATCTGTGTTTGTTCAAGTGTCAAAAAATTGTTTAAAGAGCTCTGAAATTGTTTCAGAATTCACTAATTTCGAGTAGTATATAAACGACAAATATCGCAAAACTATATATATAGTAATCAAGTATATTCGAAGGACAGTATATAAATAACATATTGTATGCTTAGAAGTATAATATAATATAAAATAATAATTGAAAAATAGAAACAGCAGCAAATTTTGCAACATTGTATACTATAGTACATAATCATATTCGTATATCGAAAAATTAAACTAAATATACAGAAATTATACTATTAAATTAATTAATACTAATAATTAATAGTATTAATAACTAATTAATACTATTAATAAAAAAAAAATTTAAAAAAAATTAAAAATGTTGAAATTTTACTTGATGTTATTTACCGCAACAGTATTATTGTTTGTGCAACATTGTAATGGTGATTGTTGTCCTAGAAGGCTTGTACATTTTAACGTTAGATATAGAACTTGTGAGAAATATGGCGTGCATAAAGTGAAAAAAAGCGATGATAGATACTGCTATAAAGTTGTATGTAACAATGGTTTACCTCCTAATGGCTTCTATTGCGGTGTAGGATCTTGTAACATGTTTGGATGTGACTGTGACTATGGCTGTAAACAAGGAGATCCTGTAAAATTATTTAAAAGACAACATAGATTTTTCGTATCCAATGTTACATTAGTTTCTCAAGTTTAAAAAACTGTCTAGTAATTTTGAATATACTTTCAAAATTATACAAACATTTTTCCATTATTTTCTGCGTATTATTTATTTCAATATTTGTAAAATCAGAATTTTCATCTGTAAAAATAAAATTTTACAAGAGTTTCTCAAATTGTAACTCTTTTTTATTTAACATTAATTTAGTAATTATGCATATAATTACCATTAATTTTTATCAACAAATTTAAAAATGTTATAGTTATTAAAACATTTGTTTGTTCCTTCTTCTATCCTCAAATTTTTGTCTTTTGCTCTTTGACTCAAGATCAGGCATTTCTTTACAAATCCAAATTCGCATTTTTCATTAAATTATTTTTAAGTAATTTTTTTCCGGGGGGGGAATAAAATTTTTCCTTTACGTTTGACGAATACAAGAAATATAAAAACACAATTATAAGCTACAAAATAAATTACAGAATTCATTTAATATAATAGTTTTGAAATCTTTAGGTGGGGAATAAAAAAAAGTATATGCTCTTGTATAGAATCACTCATACGTTATATTATTACTTACGTAATTCTTAGACAACAATAAAATTGTACATCAATTATTTATTCAAGTGTCGAAAATTGTTTAATGAGCCTTGAAATTGTTTCACAATTTATACTATAATTTCGAGTATAGTATATAAACGCCAAATAACGAAAAATTATTTCTATAAAGAATAATTAAACTTAATGTACAAAACTTTTAGAAAACTTATTGGCGAATACTATTTAAATTTTTAATTATAAAAATTTAAATAAATTTTAAAATTTAAATTACAAATTTAAAATTTAAATTACAAATTTAAATAAATTTTAAAATTTAAATTAAAAATCAACAAAGAATGTGGAAATTTTACTTGACTATGGCTGTAAACAAGGAAATTCTGTTAAATTCTTAAAAAAACGATATGGGTCTTTTGTTACCAATGTCACATTAATTTCACAAGTTTAAAAAACTGTATATAGTAATTCTGATATACTTTCAAAATTGTCCAAAAAATGTTTCCATTATTTCCTGTATAAACTTATTTTAATTTGTAAAATGAGAATTTTTATCTGTAAAAATAAAATTTTATAAGAGTATTTTAATTGTAATTCTTTTAAAGCGATAAAGAAAAATGGAGCAATCAAAAAAATTTTAATTTCCTGAGATATTCTACAACTGTGTATATATACAACTATAAAAAAGTGCTTACTTTAAAATTCAAAAAAAAAAAAAAATTTTTATTTTATATTTTCATATCGTGAGACGCCACGTGGAGTTGTGAACAAAACAAATAAGTAGTATTTTCTTTTCAATAGAAATTTTTTTCCGTATTATGTAATTTTTAATTTTTACAAAACTTTTTATAAATTAATTAACTATAACAATTTTTTTTTTAATTTCGTTTTACTAAAAACATTTAAAAAATTCTATTATTTCTAAAAATTCAATCTATAAATGCTGTTAATATTCAATTATAATCTAAAATTTTAATTGAAATTCATTTTTAAATCAATTTTTATTACAAAATTCTACGAGAATTCAATTATTTAAATATAAAAATAAATAATTTATTGAATAATTGAATGTTTCTTAAAATTTAATTCACATAATGGATTTTTTCAACAAATTTTTAAATAATTGAATTATTTTTGACGAATTTTAATAAAATTTCTAAGAACAATGACATATTTCAAGGAATTCGATTAAAATTTTTTTTTAAATAATTGAAATTCTGCAATGAGATTTATGAAAATAATTAAATTCCTAAAAAAAAAATTCAATCCCTATAGAAATTTAATTATTTATAAAAATAATTGAATTATTGCTTTATTAAATTTTTTTAAAATAATTGAATTCTTGCAAACAATTTTATTAAAATTTTCAATAATAATTGAATTTTTTGGAAGAACTTTATTAAATTTTAAAAAAATAATTGGACTTTTGCAAAGAATTTTACTAAAATTTTCAAAAATCATAGAATTCTTATGAAGAACTTTATTAAATTTTTTTTAAATAATTAAATTTTTGTGAAGAATTTAATAAAAAAAATGTTTTAAATACTATTTAAAATTGTATTAAAAATAATTGAAATCCTACAATGAGTTTTAGTATTTATGAAAATAATTGAATTCTTGCTACAAATTTTATTAAAATTTTATAAAATAATTGTATTGATACGAAGAATTTTATTAAAATTTTTAAAAATAATTGAATTCTTGCAACGAATTTTATTAAAATTATCAAAAATCATTGAATTCTTAGGAAGAACTTTATTAAATTTTTTTTAAATAATTCAATTGTAGCGAAGAATTTTATTATATATAATCTTTTAAATAATTTATTGTTTTCGAAAATTTTATTAAAATTTTGTTTTAAAATAATTAAATTCCTGTAAAAATTTTATTAGGTATTTATGAACATAATGGAATTAATGTAAATAATTTTATAAAATATTTGTAAAAAATTAAATTCCTGTGCAATTTTTATCGTTTATAAAAATAATTAAACATTTACGTAGAATGTTATTAACATTTTTTTTTAAATAATTGAATTCTTTTCAAATATTTTATTAAAATAAATAATGAAAATCATTGAATTGTGGAAACTTTTTGAAAATAATTAAAATTTTGACAAGAATTTTATTAAAATTTTTGAAAATAATTCAGAGAAGTATTAATTAATTAAGGGCATTTGAACCTTGATGACGTCACACATGCTTTGCATAATCTGTAACGTCATCAAGGTTCAAATGCCCTTAAATATTAACAAATTTAACTAATTTAAGAAGAATTTGAATTATTGAAATTTTTCATAAATCTAAATTCTTTAACATTTCTAATTAAATTCATTCAAAATTGGAATTTTTTAAAATTTTTAATTAAAACCTTTTGAAACTAATCTATTTATGAAAATAAAAGTTCTGGTAGTTTTCGTCATAATTTCTATGAAAAAAATTTTTAATAAAAAAAGATTTTGATTTCGAAAATAATATAATGGTATAATTTCTAATAATAATAATATTCGCAAATTATTGAATTTCGAAGGTTTTTTTCTTTTTCAAAGTAAAATTTGAAAGAACGAGTAAAACAATTTTAATAGCCCTGAAAAGATAATAAAATTTTTAAAAACTGAAATATAAGATTAAAATTTATTTTTCTTGTATAAATTTCTTGGCCAAATTATAGCGAACGCAGTCTACACTCTAAAGTTATTCAAAGTTTTATATTTTACATTCAAAGAAGTTGCAAAGAAGTTAAAAAATTCCAATTACCAATTATTGTAATAATAATAATAATATACCAATTATCGGTAATTTTTTAATTTCTGTAAATATATTAAAATCAGGAAAAAATAAAATATAATAAAAAAAAATACGTAAAAAGAGACACAATAAAATATATTTAAAAGTACAGAAATATTTCGAAAATGTTGAAAGTTTACATGATGTTATTTATTGTAACATTTGTATTTTTTACGAATAAGTGCCATGCTGATTGTTGTCCCAGACGAATTTTAAACTTTAAAGTTGTTAATACAACTTGTGAAAAATATCGAATGCATAAAGTGAAAAAAAACAATGAAAAATATTGCTATGAAGTTGTATGCAACAATGGTTTACGTCCTTTTGGCTTTTATTGTGGTGCAGGATCTTGTAACATTTTTGGTTGTAATTGTGACTTTGGCTGTATACAAGGAGATCCTGTGAAGTTATTTCAAGAAAAACATCAAAATTTTATTACTAATGTCACTTTAGTTTTCTTTTAATATTAATTTTCTTTAAATAAAAAAATAATCAACTCTGGTATATTGACAATTAATCTTTTAATGAAAATCAAATTTTTTTGAATAATTGGATTTGTAAAAAATTGGATTTAGCAAAAAACGAAAAAAGTTACAAATTATAAAAATATTTCAAAATTATTCTACCATACAAATGTTATTATATTACTTTTTTAATTTATAGACAAAATTTGTGCGAAGGATTTATTTTTTCATAAATATACAAAAATCTGTATATTGTCATTTTGTAATTTTTATTTGTAAAAATAAAAAGTTCAATACAAAATAAATCTATTATTTTTTTGCTTTTCCTCTAGAATTTTTGCATTAAAAATTTTTAATATTAAAAATTTTTCTTCTATGACGTGATTTGTGATTAAAGAAACAAATTTTTCTGAGATTGAAATTGTTTATTGATTGTCAAATATTAACAACATTTTTCAAATAATAATAATATTTACACACGACAATATCGAGGATCTCCATTCTTGTTGCACTTGGATTTACCATGATTTAAATGCACTACGCACATGTCTGAAAAAATTTTGTTAAATCTTTTATTTTTCTTTATATCCTATTTATTCAATAAAAATAAAATAATTTTTAATAAAGAATATTTTTCTTATATTATAAAAATTAGGGAACTTTTCTTTACGTACTGTAACATATGTCTTGTAAAAAATCTGTGAAATTTGCCATGTTCAGACATTCGATCAAGAATTTATGACACTTGACTGTAAAAAATATTATCATATTATTTTCTCATTTAAACACAAAATATATTTTACATTATTCCCTATTCATTGTTATTTATATTCATAATTTTAATTTTTAAAAATTTCGTATTCAATTTTAATTATTTAAAAATAATATTATTTATGAACTTACCAGCTGCACGATATGGGGAATCATAAGTATCCATTTCAACTGAAATAAAAATTTAATGAAATATTCTGTTATTGAATTTTTATATTAATTTAAATTTCTATACATTTTATAATAGATTTAAAATAATAATTTTTCGTTTACATATATGAATAAAGTGTAATAAAAATTATAAATGAAATATATAGATGGAAACTTACTGAAATCAAATTCATCGTTTGGATGAGGATCACGACCGTCAACTAAATATTCATTTCGATTCATAAATGAATCAGATAAATAAAAAATTTGGCAAATAATCAATAAATATACAGCAAGATTCAACATATTAACTTTTTAAGTTTTTACGTATATTTTCTTTGAAATTTCATAAGACTCTAAAAACTATTTCACTGCCTGCGACGCATGAAAAAGGAAGTCGTGTGTTACAAACATAAAAATGAAGTAGATAAAAATGCACTATTTTGTACATATTATGATTTTCTATAAAAAATATTTTAGTAATCAAATCGAAAATTCTTATTATTGATGAAATAATTTTTAAAATAGTAATAATAACATTATTAAAACTATTAATTATTGTAATTAATTACTATAGTTAATATTATTAAATTAATGTTATTAAAATTTTTTTTAAACGTTACTAAATAAAATCAAAACTAATCTAAATTATAAACTTTATTGAAAATCTATTTTTATAATAGAACACAGAATTGTTGAATGCAAAACAAAAATTTTTCTTTAAATTAAATATTTTTAATAAGTTTTTAAAAACTTTTTTGAAAAATTTCCAATCCATTTGTTTACAATTCAATTTTACGAACTTTCGATTTAAAGATTTTAATTTAAAACCTTTTCGAAATTCAATGGTTTTTAAAAATTCACGCTATAATGCTCTTAATACTACTTAATTTTCCATTAAAATTAATTAATTAATTAATTAATTAAAAATAAAATTTTAACTGAAAATCATTTTTAAATAAATTTTTATTTAAAAATTCTAAAAAAATTCAATTTTATAAAAACAAAAATACCTAAATAATTTATTGAACATTTTAATATTTCTTAAAATTGAATTCTAATAAAGAATTTTATCAACAAAATTTTAAATAATTGGATTTTTGTGAAGAATTTTAATAAAAATTTTAAAAATAATTACATTTTTCGAGGGATTCGATTAAAATTATTGTATTAGAAAAAATTGAAATTCTGCATTGAGTTTTATTATTTATGAAAATAATTGAATTCTTAAAAACGAATTTTATTAAACTTTTTCAAAATAATTGAATTTAAAAAATTTTTTTTAATAATTGAATTCTTCTGGAAATTTTTATTAAAATAGTAAATTGTGAAAATCATTCAATTGAGAAATATTTTTGAAAATAATGAAATTTTTAACAAGAATTTCATCAAAATTTTTTTAAATAACTGAATTGATACCAAGAATTTTATTATTATTTTTAAAAAAATAATTAAATGCTATCGAGAAATTTTACTAACATTTTCAAAAGTCATTGAATTTTTACGAAGAACTTTATTAAACTTTTTCTAAATAATTGAATTCCAGTGAAGAATTTTATTATAATTATTTTTAAATTTAAATAATTGAATTTTTTCGAAAAATTTTATGAAAATTGTGTTTTATAATAAAATAAATTCATGTAAAAATTGTATTATACTTATAAAAATAATTGAATTCCTAAAAAGAATTTTATTATTAACGAAAATAATTGAATTCCTGTAAAAATTGTATTATTTATGACAATAATGAAATATTTACGTAGAATATTATTAAAAAATTTTAAATATAATTGAATTCTTTTGGAAAGTTTTATTAAAATAGTAGATGTTGAAAATCATAGAATTGAGGAAAATGTTTTTTTAAATAATTGAAATTTTGCCAAGAATTTTAACTAAATTTTATAAAATAATTGTATTGATTCGAATAATTTTATTATAATTTTTAAAAATAATTGAATTCATGGAAAGAATTTTATTAAAATTATCAAAAATGATTAAATTCTTAGGAATAACTTTATTAAATATTTTTTCAATAATTGAATTCCTCTGGTGAATTTTATTATTTATAAAAATAATTGTATTCTTGGGAAGAATTTTATAATTTATGAAAATATTAGAATTCTTGCAATGAATTTTATTAAAATTTTTCAAAATAATTAAATTTCTCTGGTGAAATTATTTATTAAAATAATTCATGATGAATTAAAATATTTAAACTATTAATTCAAAATGAAAAATGATTAATAAATATAAAATTATAATCGAAAATTAATTCGAGGTGTGAGAAAATAATAATTAAAAAATGAATTCTACAGGTTTGTCGGCGTGTATGTAAAGAAGATTTTAATTTATTAATTGAAATTATTTATTTATTGTCAAATATTAACACATTTTCCAAATATTAATAATATTTACACACGACAATATCGAGGATCTCCTTGCCTGTTGCAAGAGAATGTATTATCTTCGTTTTCCAATGTGCACATTTCTGAAAAAATTTTGTTAAATCTTTTATTTTTCTTTATTTATTTATTCAATAAAAATAAAATAATTATTAATAAAGAATATTTTTCCTATATATTAGAAAAATTAGGGAACTTTTCTTTACGTACGGCTACATCTTACTTGTAACACCATCGAAAAATTTGCCATATTTAAACATTCGAAGAAGAATTTATGACAATTGTCTGTAAAATATTATCATATATTATTTTGTCATTGAAACACAAAAAATCTTTTACATTATTCTCTATTCATTGTTATTTATATTCATAATTTTAATTTTTATATTTTTATTTAAAATTCTGTATATTATAATTTTTTTAAATTTGTCACTCAATTTTAATTATTTAAGAATAATTCACATTATTTATGAACTTACAAGCTGCATGAAATTGAGTAATATACGTATTCATTCCAACTGAAATAAAAATTTAGTAAAATATTTTGTTATTGAATTTTTGTATTAATTTAAATTTCTATCAATTTTGTAATACATTTAAAATAATAATTTTTTGTTTACACACCTAGACAAATGGTATATTTGTCTCAGAACCAACTAGACTTTTTATTTGTTTGAAATAAATTTTATTTGGTTTAAATAAAATTTTATTTATCTCAAATATATGTTTTATTTGTGTCGAATAAAATTTTTATTTAAAAGAAATAAAAAGTCTAGTTGGTTCTGAGACAAATATACGCTTATTTAACTCAAATAAAATATATTTGGTTTAAATAATATTTTTCTCTGGGTGCACATAAATAAAGTGTATTAAAAATTAAAAGTAAAATATATAGATGAAAACTTACTGAAATCAAATTCATCGTTTGGATGAGGATCACGACCGTCAACTGAATATTCATTTCGATTCATAAATGAATCAGATAAATAAAAAATTTGGCAAATAATCAATAAATATACAGCAAGATTCAACATATTAACTTTTTAAGTTTTTACGTATATTTTCTTTGAAATTTCATAAGACTCTAAAAACTATTTCACTGCCTGCGACGCATGAAAAAGGAAGTCGTGTGTTACAAACATAAAAATGAAGTAGATAAAAATGCACTATTTTGTACATATTATGATTTTCTATAAAAAATATTTTAGTAATCAAATCGAAAATTCTTATTATTGATGAAATAATTTTTAAAATAGTAATAATAACATTATTAAAACTATTAATTATTGTAATTAATTACTATAGTTAATATTATTAAATTAATGTTATTAAAATTTTTTTTAAACGTTACTAAATAAAATCAAAACTAATCTAAATTATAAACTTTATTGAAAATCTATTTTTATAATAGAACACAGAATTGTTGAATGCAAAACAAAAATTTTTCTTTAAATTAAATATTTTTAATAAGTTTTTAAAAACTTTTTTGAAAAATTTCCAATCCATTTGTTTACAATTCAATTTTACGAACTTTCGATTTAAAGATTTTAATTTAAAACCTTTTCGAAATTCAATGGTTTTTAAAAATTCACGCTATAATGCTCTTAATACTACTTAATTTTCCATTAAAATTAATTAATTAATTAATTAATTAAAAATAAAATTTTAACTGAAAATCATTTTTAAATAAATTTTTATTTAAAAATTCTAAAAAAATTCAATTTTATAAAAACAAAAATACCTAAATAATTTATTGAACATTTTAATATTTCTTAAAATTGAATTCTAATAAAGAATTTTATCAACAAAATTTTAAATAATTGGATTTTTGTGAAGAATTTTAATAAAAATTTTAAAAATAATTACATTTTTCGAGGGATTCGATTAAAATTATTGTATTAGAAAAAATTGAAATTCTGCATTGAGTTTTATTATTTATGAAAATAATTGAATTCTTAAAAACGAATTTTATTAAACTTTTTCAAAATAATTGAATTTAAAAAATTTTTTTTAATAATTGAATTCTTCTGGAAATTTTTATTAAAATAGTAAATTGTGAAAATCATTCAATTGAGAAATATTTTTGAAAATAATGAAATTTTTAACAAGAATTTCATCAAAATTTTTTTAAATAACTGAATTGATACCAAGAATTTTATTATTATTTTTAAAAAAATAATTAAATGCTATCGAGAAATTTTACTAACATTTTCAAAAGTCATTGAATTTTTACGAAGAACTTTATTAAACTTTTTCTAAATAATTGAATTCCAGTGAAGAATTTTATTATAATTATTTTTAAATTTAAATAATTGAATTTTTTCGAAAAATTTTATGAAAATTGTGTTTTATAATAAAATAAATTCATGTAAAAATTGTATTATACTTATAAAAATAATTGAATTCCTAAAAAGAATTTTATTATTAACGAAAATAATTGAATTCCTGTAAAAATTGTATTATTTATGACAATAATGAAATATTTACGTAGAATATTATTAAAAAATTTTAAATATAATTGAATTCTTTTGGAAAGTTTTATTAAAATAGTAGATGTTGAAAATCATAGAATTGAGGAAAATGTTTTTTTAAATAATTGAAATTTTGCCAAGAATTTTAACTAAATTTTATAAAATAATTGTATTGATTCGAATAATTTTATTATAATTTTTAAAAATAATTGAATTCATGGAAAGAATTTTATTAAAATTATCAAAAATGATTAAATTCTTAGGAATAACTTTATTAAATATTTTTTCAATAATTGAATTCCTCTGGTGAATTTTATTATTTATAAAAATAATTGTATTCTTGGGAAGAATTTTATAATTTATGAAAATATTAGAATTCTTGCAATGAATTTTATTAAAATTTTTCAAAATAATTAAATTTCTCTGGTGAAATTATTTATTAAAATAATTCATGATGAATTAAAATATTTAAACTATTAATTCAAAATGAAAAATGATTAATAAATATAAAATTATAATCGAAAATTAATTCGAGGTGTGAGAAAATAATAATTAAAAAATGAATTCTACAGGTTTGTCGGCGTGTATGTAAAGAAGATTTTAATTTATTAATTGAAATTATTTATTTATTGTCAAATATTAACACATTTTCCAAATATTAATAATATTTACACACGACAATATCGAGGATCTCCTTGCCTGTTGCAAGAGAATGTATTATCTTCGTTTTCCAATGTGCACATTTCTGAAAAAATTTTGTTAAATCTTTTATTTTTCTTTATATATTTATTCAATAAAAATAAAATAATTATTAATAAAGAATATTTTTCCTATATATTAGAAAAATTAGGGAACTTTTCTTTACGTACGGCTACATCTTACTTGTAACACCATCGAAAAATTTGCCATATTTAAACATTCGAAGAAGAATTTATGACAATTGTCTGTAAAATATTATCATATATTATTTTGTCATTGAAACACAAAAAATCTTTTACATTATTCTCTATTCATTGTTATTTATATTCATAATTTTAATTTTTATATTTTTATTTAAAATTCTGTATATTATAATTTTTTTAAATTTGTCACTCAATTTTAATTATTTAAGAATAATTCACATTATTTATGAACTTACAAGCTGCATGAAATTGAGTAATATACGTATTCATTCCAACTGAAATAAAAATTTAGTAAAATATTTTGTTATTGAATTTTTGTATTAATTTAAATTTCTATCAATTTTGTAATACATTTAAAATAATAATTTTTTGTTTACACACCTAGACAAATGGTATATTTGTCTCAGAACCAACTAGACTTTTTATTTGTTTGAAATAAATTTTATTTGGTTTAAATAAAATTTTATTTATCTCAAATATATGTTTTATTTGTGTCGAATAAAATTTTTATTTAAAAGAAATAAAAAGTCTAGTTGGTTCTGAGACAAATATACGCTTATTTAACTCAAATAAAATATATTTGGTTTAAATAATATTTTTCTCTGGGTGCACATAAATAAAGTGTATTAAAAATTAAAAGTAAAATATATAGATGAAAACTTACTGAAATCAAATTCATTGTTTGGATGAGGATCACGACCGTCAACTGAATATTCATTTCGATTCATAAATGAATCAGATAAATAAAAAATTTGGCAAATAATCAATAAATATATAGCGAGATTCGACATATTAACTTTTTATGTATTTCTTCTTCAAAATTTCATAAGACTCTAAAACCTATATCACTTACGTATTTCTTATTTAAAATTTCATAAGACTGTAGTCTAAATTTGGAAATTAAACAACATGAACTTGCTGCTGGCAGTATAATGTATTTTGTTTCAAATGTTCCAAAAACTATATTTGGAAATTTTTTTTTTTTTTGGAAAATTCTGTTTTGGAAAATTTTTTTTTTTTGGAAAATATAAATTTTGGGAAAATTGGTTACTGGTAAAATTATTTTTGGAAAAAAGAGATTGGGAAAAATAAATTGGTAAAAGTGACCCCCTACCTTTTGTACATATTATGATTATTTCTGAAAAGAATATTTTCGTCATCAAATCTGGTATAGCAACAAACGGAAAATTATCTCATTTTTCCATTTGTCAAAAAGCAAAAAATTTTATCTATAAAATTTTATAAAAAAAATAAAACGAAAATTCTTATTTTTAATTAAATAATTTTTAAAATAGTAATAACAACATTATTATAATTATTAATTATTGTAATTAATTACTATAGTTAATATTATTAAATTGATGTTATTTTAATTTTTTTTAAACTTTACTAAATAAAATCAAAAGTATTCTAAATTATAAACTTAATTAAAATTCTATTTTTATAATAAAACTATTGTTGAATTCAAAACTAATATTCTTCTTTAAATCAATTATTTTTAATAATTTTTTAAAAACTTCTTTGAGAATTTTCAAATCTATTTATTCACAATTCAATTTTACGAACTTTCGATTATTCGGAAATTCTTCAATTAAATATATAATAGAAAATAAAAACTTTAAATAATTTGTAACAAAAATTAATTAAACTTTTTCAAAAAAATTAATTCCTCAAAATTGTTACTTAACAGATTGAAAAATTCAGATTATTAAAGAATTTAATTTGTAACCTTTTCAAAATTCAATTATTTCTAAAAATTCCCACTATAATGCTCTTAATACTACTTAATTTTCAATTAAAATTAATTAATTAATTATAAAATTAATTAATTTTAAAAATAATTACAATATGTGATGGATTCGATTAAAATAGAAATTTAATTATTTATAAAAATAATTGAATTATTGCGAAAAAATATATAAAAAATTTGTAAATAATTGAATTCCTGTGAAATATTTATTATTTGTGAAAATAATTAAATTTTTGCGCAAAATTTTATTAAAATTTTTTTTAAATAATTGAATACTGCTGGAAATTTTATTAAAATAGTAGATATAGTGAAAATCATGGAATTGAGGAATATTTTTAAAAATAATGAAAATTTTGAAAAGAATTTATAAAAAAAATTTTTAAATAATTGAATTGATACGAAGAATTTTCTTATTATTTTTAAAAATAATTGAATTCTTGGCGAGGAAGTTTATTAACATTTTCAAAAGTCATTAAATTTTTACGAAGAACATTATTAAATTTTTTTTAAGTAATTGAATTCCAGTGAATAATTTTATTATAATCATTTTAAATAATTGATTTTTTCGAAAAATTTTATGAAAATTGTGTTGTAAAATAATTAAATTCATGTGAAAATTTTATTACTTATGAAAATAATTGAATTCCTGAGAGGAATTTTAAAATTTATGAAAATAATTGAATTCTTGCAATGAATTTTATTAAAATTTGTCAAAATAATTGAAGTCCTCTGGTGAATTTTATTATTTATAAAAATAATTGTAGGTATTCTTAGGAAGAACTATATTAAATTTTTCCTTAAATAATTGAATTCTTGTGAAGAATTTTATTAAAAAAAATGTTTTAAATACAATTTAAAATTGTTATAGAAATATTTGAAATCCTGCTATGTGTTTTATTATTTATGAAAATAATTGAATTCTTAAGAAGAACTTTATTAAATTTTTGTAAAAATAATTCAATTCTTGCAAAGAATTTTATTAAAATTTTCAAAAATCATTGAATTCTTATAAAGAAATTTATTAAATTTTTTTTAAATAATTGAATTTGATAAAAAAATGTGTTAAATAAAATTTAAAATTGTATGAAAAATAATTGAAATAATTATTTATTAATTATTTTAATAATTATTTTTTCCTGTGAAAAAATAATTAAAATCTTGCGATGAGTTTTATTACTTATGAAAATAATTGAATTCCTAAAAAGAATTTTGTTATTCACGAAAATAATTGAATTTCTGTAAAAATTTTTTTATTTAGGAAAATAATTAAATTTTTACGTAGAATTTTAATAAAATTTTTATAAATAATTGAATTTTTTGGGAAAATTTTATTAAAATAGTAGATACCTATTGAAAATTATTGAATTGAGGTAAATTTTTGAAAATAATTGAAATTTGGCCAAGTATTTTAACAAAATTTCATAAAATAATTGTATTGATACGAAGAATTTTATTAAAATTTTTAAAAATAATTGAATTCTTGCAACGAATTTTATTAAAATTTTCAAAAATCATTGGATTTTTTAGGAGAACTTTATTAAATTTTTTTTAAATAATTGAATCTTTTTGAAGAATTTGATAAAAAAATATTTTAAATGCAATTTAAAATTGTATTAAAAATAATTGAATCCCTGTAAAAATTATATTATTTATGAAAATAATTGAATTCTTCCTTCAAATTTTATTCAAATTTTTAAAAATAATTAAATTCTTGCAACGAATTTTATTAAAACTTTAAAAAATCATTGAAATTCTTATGAAGAACATTATTAAATTTTTTTTAAATAATTGAATTTTTCTAAAGAATTTGATAAAAAAATTATTTTAAATACAATATATAAAATTGTATTAAAATTTAAAAATAATTGAAATCCTACAATGAGTTTTATGAAAATAATAATAATTTTTTTATGAAAATAATTGAATTCTTGTTACAAATTTTATTAAAATTTTTTAAAATAATTGATATCGTGACAAGAATTATATAATTTATGAAAATAATTGAATTCTTGCAACGAATTTTATTAAAATTATCAAAAATCATTGAAGTCCTCTGGTGAATTTTATTATTTATAAAAATAATTGTATTCTTGGGAAAAACTTTGTTATATTTTTTCTGAAATAATTGAATTCTATCGAAGAATTTTATTATAATTATTTAATAATAATATAATAATATAATAATTATAATCAATTAATTTTTTTTAAAAATATTTTATGAAAATTATGTTTTAAAATAATTAAATTCACGTGAAAATTTTATTATTTATGAGAATAATTGAATTCCTGTAATAAGTTTATTATTTATGAAAAATAATTGAATTATTGCGAAGAAATTGATCCTATAAAATATTTAAATAATTAAAAATTGTATGAAAATAAAAAAATAATTGAAATTCTACGATGATTTATTTAATTTATAAAAATAATTGAATTTCTTCCAACGAATTTTATTGTTAATAAAAAAATAATTGAATTTTTGCGAAGAATTTTATAAAATTTTTTTTTTTTTGAAATAATTGAATTATTTTGGAATTTTTTTTTTATTAAAATAGTAGAGCCCTGAGAATTGAAAGATTTAAACTATTAATTTGAAAATGAAAAATGATGAACGAATATGAAAATAATAATTGAAAATTAGTTCGAGTTGTGAGAAAATAATAATTAAAAAACGAATTCCACAGGTGTGTGTGTGTGTGTGTGTGTGAGTAAAGAAGAAATAAATGAAGAAAGTTTTGTATTGAAAAAAAAAGAAATGCGATTTAAAGTTAAAGCTGGTTAAATCCACAAATTAGTGGGTTGTATAGTTTCTTTTGTGGGGTGAAAAGACACGTTTTTGATGCAGAGGGTCGCCCCTCTGAATAGCCTAGATGCTTCCTAATGGTCCAAATGAAGTGTGTACGTTCCGCATATGGAACTAAATGCAATATCATAATAACACTAATTTTTAAGCATAACTATACACTCAGCTTCACAACGTGTGAACGGGAAAGGTTCTCAAAGATCCTGTACACCTTCCTCCTCATCCACTGCACCTTTTGTTATCAGTATACTTAAAAAATATTTATATAAATTTATATTATTTATTAATAAATTATAAATTAATAAATTTATATTATTTATTAAATTAGAAATTAATAAATTTATAATATTTATTAAATTATAAATTAATAGATTTATATTATTTAAATTTAAATTATTTGAATTTAAATTATTTAAATTTTAATTATTCGCAAATTATATTTATACACACTTGATACGAAAATTAAAAAAAAAAATTTCCATCTTTCTCTTTTTTCCTAATTAAATATAACTATCGTCAATTGAAAAGCAAATTTGAAAATGATGTAGGAATTTTTAATTTGTTTTTCTAATATTCAAAGTAGATACACGTAATATGAAGTAAATAATTTTTAATGTTTTTTTATGATTCAAAGTAGATACACGGTATTGTAAAGTAAATAATTTTTAATGTATACTTTATGATAAATTGTATTTAGATTATAACCCGGAATTAATGTTTCTGCTACTGATAACAAGTGAATATACATATATAAGGACAGCGTGTTGATGTTCAGAAATTAAAGAAAACTTGAACTGAAATTTCTTTAAAAAATAATTATCGATTCGTATTTGAATATAAAAATAAATAAAAATTTAAAAATGCGTTTTACAATTCTTGCTCTGTTTATTTTCTGTGGTTCCTTTTATTTTTCTGAAGGACAATCTTTTGCGTCTGGATTCATAAGGAAGGTTAATAATCGTCCAGGAGCAGGAGGTAATTTTTATTAATAATTATAAATGAAAGAGTTTTTAAAAATATACGATCTTTATAAATTAAATTAAATTAATTAATTAATTAATTAAAAAAATTAATGATTAATAATAAAGATTAATATAATCGTTTTTTCTTAATTTTCAGTTAAAACTTACCCAGTTCTTAATATTGCAGCCAGTAAGTTGAATAATAAATTAACAATATTTATAAAATAAGTATTCTAATAAATTTTAGTAAATTTTAATTAGGAAAAAGATAAAATTTATGAAATAATTTTTTTAAATATCATATTATTGTATTTAATTGAATTTTACGTCTGATTTTAATAACAAATTTTAAGCAAAAATTGTTAAGAACACTTGGATTTGTTTATTGAAATTTTTTTAATTGAATTTTTTAAACAAATAACTAAGAAATGTTTTTAAAAAAATTATTTCAAAAAATGTATATTATAAAATTATTACTTTTTAAAATTATTTTATTAATAATTTTACTTAAATATTTTTAAATTAATTGAATTTTCAAAGAGTTGCGTCTACAATTTTCATAAATAGAATATAAAATAGAAATTCAATTATATTCAAAAATTTTTTTTAAATTCTGATCAAATTTTCAATTATTTTTATAAATAGGTAATAAAATTCTTCTCCGAAATTCAATTATTTTTAAAAAAATTTAAGAAATTTCTTCATAAGAATTCAATGATTTTTGAAAATTTTAATAAAATTCTTTGCAAGAATTCAATTATTTTCATAAATAATAAAATTTTCACAGATATTCAATTATTTAAAACACAGTTTTCATAAAAGTTTTAGAAAAAAAATCAATTATTTAAAAAGATTTTTATAAAATTCATCGCAAGAATTCAATTATTTTTATAAATAATAAAATAAAATTCTTCTCAGGAATTCAATTATTTTCAAAAATTTTAATAAAATTCTTCGTATCAATTCAATTATTGTAAATTAAAATTTTCCAAAAGAATTCAATTATTTAAAATAGTTTTAATAAAATTCTACGTAATAATTTAATTATTTACATAAATTTTGATCCAGAATAAAATAATAATTTTATCACTCGATCATCTTTAATTATTATAAAATTTGATTTGGAATTTTTGAAAATCTTAATTCCTATAGAAAAAGTAATAATAAATAAATATTTATTTAAAAATGAAGTTCTTGATGTATTTATTATATTTAATTTTTAGAAAATTGTTATCCGGGACTGAACCAATGCCTTAGAAATAATCCTTATAATCGTAGATATTGTTATGGTAAGTATTTGTTTCATTTAATAATAAAAATAATTTGTTTTTTACTTTCTTTTTCAATCGCTCGTTATTTACTACTATAATATTATTTTTAAAGATTTGTGCGTTCAACATGAAAGTGCATCATATTATCCAACTTACTATCCAGCTTACTTTGTATGCAAAAATAATGTTAAGGAGTGCCGATCTTAAGGACAAAACAAATACTATCGAACCGTGTTAACTATTTTTGTTAATTAATATAAGAATACAAAAAAAATAAATAAAAGTCCAAAACAATTTTCACTTTTTATTTAAAAATTGTTTGGAATTTCTAATTATTTTGAAAATTTTAGTATATAAAAAAAGAGAATACGAGACACATACTTTAATATTTCTAAACGACAAACTTAAAATAAAATTCTTAGAAACAATTCAATAAATTTTAATACAATTCTTTCACACTATTCAATAATTTTCAAAAACTTCTTCAAAATTCAATTATTTTCAATATCTACGATTTTAATAAAAAAAATTTCCAAAATAATTACCTAAATTATTTCAAAAAAAATTTTTTTTAAAAATTCTTTGCAAACATTCAATTATTTTCATAAACAATAGCATTCTCTCAAGAATTCAATTATTTAAATCACAATTTTTATAAATATTTTCGAAAAACTCAATTATTTAAAAAGATTTTTATGAAATTCTTCGCAATAATTCAATTATTTTAAAAGATTTTTATAAAGATCTTTGCAAACATTCAATTATTTTCATAAAGAAAAAAATTTTCGAAATAATTTAATTTTTTTTTATAAACAATAAAATTCGATTTAATAATTTTCATAAATTAAAGAAAATATAGCAGGATTTCAATTATTTTTAATTTTAATACAATTTTTAATTATTTATATATTTTGTATCAATTTCTACGCAATAATTCAATTATTTTCATAAATAATAAAATTATTACAAAGATTCAATTATTTCCATAAAGAATAAAATTCTTTTTAAGAATTCAATTATTATTTTCATAAAGAGTAAAATTCTTTTTAAGAATTCAATTATTTTAAAACACAATTTTTATAAAATTTTTTGAAAAAATCAATTATTTAAAATCATTTTTATAAAAATCTTGGGTAGAATTCAAATATTAAAGAAATCATTTAATAAAGTTCTAATCCAAAAATTAAGTTAGTGTTATAAATAATAAATTTCCCCTGAAGAATTCAATTATTTTGACAAATTTTAATAAAATTCTTCTCAGGATTTCAATTATTTTAAAGGATTTTAGTAAAATTTATAGCAAGAATTCAATTATTTTCATAAATTCACATTGTAGGATTTCAATTATAATAAATACAATTTTTAATTGTATTTAAAAAATTTTTTTATCAAATTCCTCACAAAAATTCAATTATTTTAAAAAATTTAAGAAATTTCTTCATAAGAATTCAATGATTTTTGAAATTTTTAATAAAATTCTTTGAAAGAATTCAATTATTTTTTTAAAATTTAATAAAGATCTTCCAAAAATTCAATTATTTTGATAAATAATAAAATTTTTTTTAGGAATTCAATTGTTTTCACAAATAATAAAATTTTCACTGGAATTAAATTATTTTAAAACACAATTTTCAAAAAAAAAAATTTTTTAAATCAATTATTTAAAATGATTTTTATAAAATTCTTAAGTAGAATTAAATTATTTAAGAAAACATTTAATAAAGTCCTTCCCAAGAATTTAATTATTTTTATAAATAATAAAATTCATTAGAGGAATTCAATTATTTTGACAAATTTTAATAAAATTCATTGCAAGAATTCAATTATTTTCATAAATTATAAAATTCTTCACAAGATTTCAATAATTTAAAAAATATTTAATAAAGTTCTTCCTAAGAATTCGTTGATTTTTTATAATTTTAATAAAATTCGTTGCAAGAATTAAATTATTTTTAAAAATTTTAATAAAATTCTTCGTGTCAATACAATTATTTTATAAAATTTTGTTAAAATTTTTGGCAAAATTTCAATTATTTTCAAAAATTTACCTCAATTCAATGATTTTCAATATCTACTATTTAAATAAAATTTTCTTAAAGAATTCAATTATTTATAAAAATTTAATTTAAATTCTACGTAAAAATTTAATATAATTTTCCTAAATAATTAAATTTTTACAGAAACTCAATTATTTTCGTAAATAATAAAATTCTTTTTAGAAATTCAATTATTTTTATAAATAATAAAACTCTTTGCATATTAACTGAATTCTTGCAACGAATTTTATCAATTTTTTCAAAATAATTTAATTCTAGCGAACAATGGTATTATAATCATTTTAAATAATAATTGATTTTTTCGAAAAATTTTATGAAAACTGTATTTTAAAATAATTAAAGTGCTTAAAAAAAAGTTATTATTTTTGTAAATAATTGAACATTTTATGTTTATGTTTAATTATTATCAAAAATATTTTCGCAAAATTTCAAATATTTAAAACACAATTTTCATAAAATTTATCGAGAAAAATCATTTATTTAAAAAGATGTTTATAAAATTCTTCACAGGAATTCAACTTTTTTAATTTTATAAATAATAAAAATCGTTTCAAAGAATTCAATTATTTTCATAAATAATAAAAATCATAGCAGGATTTCAATTATTTTTAATTTTAATACAATTTTTAATTACTTACAAATTTTATATAAATTTCTTTGCAATAATTCAATTATTTTCACAAATAATAAAATTTTTTACAGGAATTCAATGATTTAAAACACAATTTTTATAAAATTGTTCGAAAAAATCAATTACTTAAAAAGATTTTTATGAAATTCTTCGCAGTATTTCAATTGTTATTAATACAATTTTAAATGAATTTTTCATATCAAATTTTTACAGAAATTCAATTATTTTTTTGTAAATAATAATATTTTTCTTAAGGATTCAATTATTTTCATAAATAATAAAACTCATTGCAAAATTTCAATTATTTTTAATACAATTTAAATCGAATTCCTCAAAAAATGTATTTATTCTTAAAAATATAAAAATTTTATAAAAATTAGTTAAAAGAATTCAATTATTTAAAATGTTCTCGATAAAATTCTTTGTGAGAATTCAATTTTAAGCAACATTCAATTGTTCAATAAATTATTTATTTTTGTCTTTTAAAAATCGAATTTTCGTAAAGTTTTCTATTAAAAATTGATTTAAAAATGAATTAATGAATTAATTAGTTAAAATTTTTGATAATTGTCAATAAGTATTAAAAGCATTATATAGGGAATTTTTTTTAGAAATAATTGAATTTTGTAAAATAATATAATACCGTCAACAGGGGTAATTATGGAACATCAGAGGTATAAATATGGAACGCGTAATTCTTTTTTTTGTAAAATTATTTTAATTTGGTTCTTGTTGTAAATAATAGTTTAATATACTGCCTACAAAGTTACTCGGTTTTTTTTTATTTTTATTGTCATTGGCAACGAGAAAATAATTATTAAACATCGAAAAAGTGGAAAGGTTATTTCACAAAAGTGTAAAAATTTACTAATTTCTTCGAATTAAATTCGCGTTTAGTTTACTATTATTATCTATTATTATTTTACTCTGCAGTACTAAATAAAGTTTTCTATACATCAGACAAAAAAAAATTGTTATACTTGCTTTTATAATTAATTATAATAATTTGTTCTATAATTGACCCAAATTCGAGGCAATTATGGAGCAATATTTATGTTTAAATAACTCCGTCAAAAAATTTTTTTTTTTTTGTAAATGGAACTTGAAGGAAATCTTTAGAAGAATGTTCACAATATATATGAATGGCTAATAAAATTTTTTTGTACACTTTAGATTTTTAGTGAAGAAGAAACTCAAAAAATCGCGTTTATTTTTTTGTTCCATAATTACCCCTGTTGACGATTAATCGATTAATTTGCGACGCTCCGAAGAAAGATTTCTTCGGATCGCGTCACAATTTTATTTTCTGACTAGAAAATTAGAAAATTATTAGACTAAATATGAAAATCGAATATAATAAAGAAAAAAAGAAGAAGAAAAATTTGAAAATATAAAAAAAGAATATACGAGATACACTTTAATATTTCGGAACGACAAAATTGGCCGCGGTAAGTGCGGAGGGTGTAATCTCCCGTTAAGGATGAGGCGCGCAGATGGACTAATTGGAGTCATTCAGGGTGTCATTAACGCTGGTACTATCAACGTATCAACACAGTGATTTTGAAGCGCAATCTGTGCGAGGAGAAATCTTTTCATTGCTCAATGAGAGAAGGCGGCATATAATACAGTGTGAGACAGGTGTATGTGTGAGGTGACTTGAGAAAGAGTACAAGAGAGGGAGGAATAGGGTAATTCTAGTATAGGGTGGATGAGAGGAAACGGGTGCAAAGAGAGAGAGAGAGAGGAAGAGAGAAACTGTAGAACTGGTGTGAGTGGAAGTATGAAGTGAGCATATTACTATTGAGAATAAGTACCTGGCTTCGAGATGAGGCTGGTCGGGAACGAGACGGGGGGGAGTGATAACGGGTACAAATGGGGTGGTACAATGGGCACTAATGGATCTCAAGCCGCCGCGAGAGGCGCTGCTTTTAATCTAATTGTCCTCCGTAGCAGTCGCGAACTCGAACAGTGACTCTCAAATATCGCCATACAAGTATCGTTCGCATTTAGTGTGAGAGAAATCCACGTCAATCATATATAACAGAGCTCGAACCAATGGAACTAAAAACGGACTAAAAATTAAAAATTACGGACCAATTATTGACAAAAAAAAAAAAATAATCGGTCAGATTCAAATAAGAGTAAATTTCACAAAACTGTAAATTAAATTTTTTAATAACTATAGTTATTAAAAAATTTAATTTTTTAATAACATGAATATTGTTACTGCACAAAAAAAAAATTTTTATTTGATTCAAATAACCGATTATACTTGACTATATTATGAATCAAATACTTAATTGAATCAAATAATATTTATTGGAGTTAATTAAAATATGTTATTTGCTTTGAATATTAAAATTATTGGTTCAAATATCATTTAATTGACTCAAATAAATATAATTTGATTCAAGTAAATATTTAATTGATATAATAATTAATAGTCAATTAATCGGTTATTTGATACAAATAAATTTTTTTTCTTTCATAATGTAATTATTTTTTAGCTTCAAAATTATTTTTATCATTACAATTCAATTACTATTTTCTAGAATTTTTAACTAAAATTCTTCTTTAAATAAATTACTAGCAACAATTCGCGCGTTAAAGCGCGCGGCTACCTTCTTTCAATAAAATTAGCAATTATTTTAAAAATAATAGAATTTAAGAATTTTCAAATTTAAATTTCTGTTGAAAACACTAAAAAAAAAATTCAATTTTGGAGAAATTACAAATAATTGCAGAAATACAATTCAAAAATTTTAAAAAAATAAAATACTTCTTATAAAATACAACTATGTTTAAAATTTAAAAAAAAAATCTCGTAAAAATCACAATTATCTTTATAACTAACAAAATTCTTCTTCAAAATTCAATTTTCAATTATTTCCATAAATAATAAAATTTTCACGAGAATTTATGTAATTATTTTAAAACACAATTTTCATAAAATTTTTTGAAAAAAATCAATTATTTGAAATGATTTTTTTTTAAATTCTTGGGTAAAATTCAATTATTTAAGAAATCATTTAACAATGTTCTTCCCAACAATTTAATTATTTTTATAAATAATAAAATTCACTAGAGGAATTCAATTATTTTGACAAATTTTTATAAAATTCGTTACAAGAATTCAATTATTTTCATAAACGATAAAATTTTTTTAAGAAATTCAATTATATTCATTCTTGTGAAGAATTTAAAAAAAAAGTTTTAAATACATTTTAAAATTGTATTAAAAATAATTAAAATCCAGGGATGAGTTTTATTATTTATAAAAATAATTGAATTTTTGCAACGAATTTTATTAATTTTTTTTTTAATAATTTGAATTTCTTAAAAGAATTTTATTATTTACAAAAATAATTGAATCCCTGTAAAAATTATATTATTTAGGAAAATAATTGATTTCTTGGGAAGAACTATATATTAAATTTTTCAAAAATAATTGAATTCTTGCAAAAAATTTTATTATTTATAAAAATAATTGAATTATTGCTAAGAAACTTTTATAAAAAAAATTGTTAGCAATTGGATTCCTGTGAAAATTTTACTATTTTTGAAAATAATTGAATGTTTGCAACGAATTTTAATAAAAATTTAAAAAATAATAGTTTTTTATAAATAATTGAATTCTTATGATGAAATTTTTAAAAATCATTTTAAATAATTGCTTTTTTTCGGAAAATGTTATGAAAATTGTGTTTTAAAATAATTAAATTCCTGTGGGAATTTTTTTATTTATGAAAATAATTGAATGTTTTATTTATGTTTATGTTTAACAATTATTCTCAAAAATTTTAATAAATTTCTCAGAAACAATTTTATAAATATTAATAAAATTCTTTTAAACATTCAATTATTTTCATAAAAAATAGAATTTAAAAAATAATTAATAAAATATTTTTAATATTTTTTTTAATATTTTTTTTAATATTTTTTTTTTAAATATTTTTTAATATTAATTTAAAAAATAGATTTTTATAAAATTCTTCGCAAGAATTTAATGATTTGAAAATAATTTAATAAAGTTGTTCCTAAGAATTCAATTATATTTAAATACCTAATAAAATTTTTCTCAGTAATTTAATTATTTTTAAAAATTATAAAAAAAATTCTTCGTATATGATAAAGCTCTTTATAAAAATGTAATCTTGAGAAATATTCAATATTATTCAATTATTGGAGAATATGAATATTTGAAAATTATATAATTGAATTCTTGTGGACCTTTCTAATAAGAATTTATTTAAAATTGAATTTCAGAGAAAATTTTAAGTAATAATTGAATATTGGAAGCGTTATTGTGTGAATTTTTAGAAATAATTAAATTTCAAAAGATTTCCAAAAAGAAATCATTAAAAAATTTAATTGTTGTAAAACTGTAATAACATTAAAATTTTTATTTTGTAATAAAATGATTAAAATTTTAAATAATTTCCAAACATTTTCAAACATTTTTATTCCTGTGGCAAAATAAATATTTAATTTTTGTTTTGTCATGTTTTTATTAATATTAATTTTGCTTAATAAATATGAAGAATAAACAGTAAAAAATTTATTGATAGAACTGAATTTTAAAATTTAAATCAAATAGACTTTGCAGAAAACTGAGAATTGATAAAAAAAATACATAAATTGAAGTTATAAACTATTGAATTTGAAATTATTATTAAAAATTAGCATTTAAAATTTATATTGTTTATACAGTTTGGGAACAATTTAAATTCAAATAATTAAAAATAAAATGAGAACTATAGAATTCAAAAAATTAAAAATTTTTGACGACCAAAGTTCAAAGTCAATTAATAATTTAATTGTAATGGAAGTTTTAAAAAATTAAAATTTATTGAAATATGAGTTAACTAAAAATTGTTCAAAAAAAATTTGAATATGACCATTTATATCAAATTCTCAAAATAAATGTCTTCCTTTATTTCTCCCCTGAAAAAAATAATAATCTCGAAAATGATTTTTTTCGTATTTATTTTTTTTAAACAATTTCAGAACTTACCTTTTTTTCTCTTTATAAAAATTACCTGAAATTTCAAAAATTTATACAGCATTCTTTAAATACCGAAAAGTATTGGTTCTAAGAAATTTTATTTGCTGTAAGAAAAAATTATTTGATTCAAGTAAATATTTGTTTGATAATAAACAAACCCATTAGTTACTTGAACCAAATAGATTTTTTTTCATTCTTTTTTTTAATACCATAAAATTAGTTTCTAAAAATAAAAAATCGATTAATTGTTCCTAAAAAATTTAAAAAATTTATTCATAAAAAAAATACAATTGCAGATAAAAAAAAGAAAAAAAATTTGAAACGATTATTGAAACAAATTATTAAATTCAATAATAAATTACATCAGATAATATAACAATAAACGTGATATTAGCAATATATATTACAATTCGTAACAATTGAACATTATAGTAATAATAATAATAATAATAACAAATGTAATTAATTTGACATAATAAAACGTGTATCGCAGTATTAAAGGTGAAAATAGGAAGAGGATTTTGATACAAATATATATATATATATTTAAACATGTGCTCTTATGAGTGAAAATTTGTCCGGTAGATGATAAATAAATTGATAAATTGGTGGAATTGTAATTGCCGTTGTGCGTGCTATCTGTATTATTAACGTTGAGTCGAATGGATATAATAAATGCGCGCACGTATTATTATTATTATTATTATTATTATTATTATCGTCATTATCATCATAGTGTGAAGCTTGCGATCAATTGTGGATGCGAAAAGGGCCAATGTATATTTATATCAACGCGTAACTCGTGGGAAATGCGTCCAATGCCTTTTCCGGTTGATCCAAATTCAGGAAATTGTTCACAATCAAATTGGTGACGTGACTCCTCGCGTCGATGTCTCATTCGAATATTGTCATTTGATTAATGACTTTTTCACTTTTGACAAACATATTTATTTATTTCATTCATTATCTAATTTCCTTAAGTTTTGTTCCTTGATTTTTTTCGCAAAATAGTTATTTTTTGGTTTTTTTATTATTCACTTTAAAATTTTATTTTTTTTTCACTTTAATGTGAACTTTAAAGTGAACTTTAAAATGAAAAAATAAAAATAAAATTTGAAAGTGAACTTTAAAGTGAAAGAATAAAATAATAATAAAATTTTAAAGTGAACTTTAAAGTGAAAAAATAAAATAAAAATAAAATATTAGCGAGTGAACTTTAAAGTGAAAAATAAAAATAAAATATCTTGTAAAGTTAATAGATCTGAAATTAATTATTTTATTAATTAATAAACTTTAAAAGAATAAAATAAAAATAAACTTTTTAAATGAACTTTAAAGTGAAAAAATAAAAATAAAATATCTTGTGAAGTTAATAAATCTAAAATTAATTATTTAATAATCTTACAAAGATGATAGATTTAAAAATTAGTAATTAATTTTTTTTTATAAAAAAATGTTTCAATTTCTAAATTGGCGCCATTTATTGAAAAGTTAAAAAATATTTTTATTTCAAAACATGAAAGTAGGAAATTATTTTTATTAATTAAAAAATAAGTTTTAATCACATTTATTTCAAACTACAGGTAGGAAATAACTATATTGATTAAAAACTGATTTTTAATCATTTTTATTTCAAAAAATAAAAACATGAAGTAAGTATTATTAATTAAAAATTGATTTTCAATCATTTTTATTTCAAAATACGAAAGTGGAAAGTATTTTGTGTTTTACTATAATTTTTATTTCAAAATATAAAAATATGAAATAAATTCAGTTAATAAAAAATTTATTTTCAATCATTTTTATCTCAAAATATAAAAGTACGAATTTTTTATAAATTGAGAAACAGTGTTTCAATAATTGAAATAATAGAATTCTTTCAACAAATTTTATTAATATTTTCAAAAATCATTGAATTCTTACGAAGAACTTTATTAAATTCGTTTTAAATAATTGAATTTTTTTGAATAATTTTGTAAAAAAATGTTTTAAGCACAATTTAAAATTATACTAAAAATTGTTGAAATCTTGCCATAAGTTATTTATTATTTATAAAAATAATTGAATTCTTCCAAAATAATTGAATTCTTGCGAAGAATTTAATAAAAATCTTTTAAAATAATTGATTTTTTTCGATAAATTTTATGAAAATTGTGTTTATTATTATGAAAAAATTTTATATGTAAAACTTGTGTTTTAAATAATTAAATTCCTATGAAAAATTTGGTTATTTATAAAAATAATTGAATTATTGCAAAGAAATTTATATAAAATATTATGTAAGTAATTGAAAATTGTATAAAAATTAAAAATAATTGAAATCCTCTGATAATTTCTTTAATTTATGAAAATAATTGAATTCTTGCATCGAATTTTATTGTTTATAAAAATAATTGAATTCCTGCAACGAATTTTATTAAAATTTATAAAAATAATTGAATTCTTGCGAAGAATTTTATTTTTTACGAAAATAATTGAATCTCTGTAAAAATTTTATTATTTATGAAAATAATTGAATTTTTGTGAAATTTTTATTATTTTATTAAAATAATTAAATGATTTCGTAAAATTTTATTAATAATAAATAATAACTTTTATAATAACTGAAATAAACAACTTTTATTAATTTAAAATTGAGTTTTAATAATTTTCATTTCAAAAAGAAAAATATGAAGTAACTTTTATTAATTAAAAAATGATTTTTAATCATTTTTATTTCAAGTTACGAAAGCAAGAAATAATTTTTATTAATTAAAAACTGATTTTTAATCATTTTTATTTGAAAAAGTAAAAATATTTAGTAACTTTTATCTATTAAATTTTCATTAATTTTTATTTCAAAATATGAATCTGAGAAATAATTTTTATTTGAAAATATAAAAATATGAAATAACTTCAGTTAATAAGAAATTGATTTTCATTATTTTTTATCTCAAAATATAAAGGTACGAATTTTTTTTGTAATTGAAAAACCATGTTTCAATAATTATAAATAATAAAAAAAATTAAAAAAACGAGGGAGAATCAGGTGATGAAAAAAAGCAATCGACAAGACAAATTCGTGTGTATTAATATTTAGTTTCATATATTTTTCACTTAATATTACAATGAGTTATCTATGTATTTACATAAACATACACGTGATAAATATAATTTACAATTGTAATTTACAAAATCGAGAACATTTTTTTTTTTTTTTTGTTACTTCGAAAAGAAAAAAATTATATTTTTTTATTTTTTAAATAAGCATTCTTATAAAAAGCAATTTACATATAGTTACTAAAATAATTTACATTTTGCTTTGAAAATTTTTTTTTTCTTTTCATATATAAATAATTTAATTTTTTTTTATCTCATCCAATTTTTTGTGGGTAACCCTGCGCATGTATGTCCTCTTTTTTATTAATATTTTTTTTCTTTTTTTTTCAGTTTTTTTTCACGTACTTCTTTTTCACGCCTGAATTGTTAGAAAAGTGTTCTGTAATGAAATTAAAAATTTAATATTATGATTTTATCACACTTAAAATTAATAAATAAATAAATAAAAACTAAGTTATTTCTTTAAAAATTAGGAAAATAAAGAAAAAAAAATGAAAAAATGAGACTGCCAGCAGTCTATTTATTTTAGTAAAAAAAGAAAATTTACTTTTTTTAAACATCAGTCTATCGCTCGAAATTAATAATATTTTATTGCACTTTTCAAAAAAACAAATTAATTTTTTCTTTTTGCTTTAATTAATAATTTAATTGTTAATAATTAATAAATATGAATTGAGTGTTTTGGGTGTGAATGTAATTTAATATTTTTGATACAGTAAACCCTCGGTAAGTGAACTTTTGTTTGGTTTTTACAAGAGAAAAAATTGAGTTTCTTCAATTTTTGAGAAAATGGAAAAGAATCTCAATTTTTAGAATATTTACTTTTTTCATTCGATTTTATTGAAAAAATTCGAATTTTTAGAAAAAAATCTCCTTTTTTAGAGGGAAAAGAATTTAAGAAAAATAGAAATTCTTGATAATTATCATAATCGAGGGTTGACTGTTTTCCTCCCGATCCCTGAGTGTTAAATAATTAATATTTATAATATTTATAATTATAATTATAATAATATTTACAATGATTATTATAAACATATTTCCTTTTGATTTTTTAAACCAAAAAACGAACGCTTATCGAGAGGCGACTGTAAATTGAATTACGGAAAAAAGTCACTATTCATTTGCATTATACATATGAGAAACGAATTTTCCAAGTCTTAATATTTAAAATGATTCTGGCAATAGAAAATTTTTTACTCTACATTACCAGGTGATTTACATGTTATTTACATACGTTGAAAAAAATTAATTAAGTTTACTGAAATATTTTACGACTTTTGTTACTTTTTTATTATTGAATTATAAAATTAAATAATAAATCATTATTATGAAATAATAAATTGATTTATTATTTATTTAAATAAATCATAAATAAGTAATAAATTATTATTATTATTAAATAAGAGTTTACTACTTCGTAATTATTTTGTACTAAATATTAGAATCTATTTTTTTAATGTTTCAGACTTTTTAAATAAAACAACAATTCAATTTTTGTTACAAAATTAAAATAAACAAATAAAATAATTAAATGTCAACAAAATTAATAATAAATTACATTCAATAATATTATTCGCCATTTAAATTGATTTGAATTAAAATAAATTAAATTTTAAATTTTAATTAAATTAAATTTTAATTTTAAATCGAAGGTTAAACTAAGTGTTCATTAAACAAACTCTAAGAAAAAATTTCGTGAAAGAAACGATTTAATAATAATTACGATTCAAATGCGAGAAAAGAAAAAATATTAGTAAAATACTCCAGTGCAATTTTAATTATTCCTTTTCAAATAATCGCTTAATCGTATGATTACAATATTTATGTACAAAATTCACATCACATGTAAATTATTTTTAATAAATTAAAAAAAAATGCAATAAATTAAAAAAAAGGAAATAAATTTAAAAAATTGGAATAAATTAAAAAATGCAATAAAAAATTAAGTAAAGAAAAATTTCAATAAATTAGAAAAACTTAAATAAATTAACAAAAAACGATTTCACAACGTTTGAACGTTCAGATGAATGAAATATTTTTCATTTTTCAATATTTTTTTAAATTACCATCGAAAAAAGAAAATTTATTAAAATTAAAAATTTACTTAGTTCAGAATTAATTTCTTTGAACATTGAAAACTTTTTTGCAAAAAAAAAAACAAATTAAAAGACGTAAATAAATATCGTCATTCATTTGAACGTCCAAAACAAAAATTATCTCTAATACGAAAATAAATGTAAAAAATATCAAAATAAATAGAAAACAAATAAAATATTTAAAAATTCAAAAAGAATCAAAAATACAAAAAACAAAAAAACAAAAACAAAAAAAATTGTTTTAAAAATGAAAAATTTAATAAAAACTAATTTTTAATTCCTGAGAATAAATAATAAAAAAAATAAAAAATTCGTTTACACATTATTTGACTTATAATAGAAACTAATTATAATAATAATAGTCCTAAATTGAATTAATTCTCGACCTTGCGTAATACTTCCTCAGCCTTAACTCGAAGAATTTCGGCGCTCTGCCTCCTAATTTCATCGTCTGACGAGCCAGAATCATCGTCCCTGTCGTGTTTTGAGCTAAGATTTTGCGCGATACTTTGAACACCAAGATTAAGGGGATGGGAGTGTAATTGTGCACTGAGTGAACGTGTATCGATATTATTGTGATTTAATGATGACGGTGGACTCAGACCCATTACTGGTAATACTGAACTTAATGTGGCGAGATTTTGCGGCAACATATATTGCGACAAAAATGCATGTAGGGGAGGGATTTTTGGTGTACTATTTGGCCAAACACTTGGTGGGAACATTGCCGGTATAAACCAGGGAAATGCACCTGTGGGCGGTGCTGCTTGTGTACCCGCACCAACAGCGTCCGACGAACACCATCCACCTGCAATTAGAAAAAATGTAAAAACGTTTTTTTTTTTATTTCAATTTTTGAGAAAAAGAATCTCTATCAATATGCTCTCTCAATATATTATGAAATATGAAGTTCAATATCAATACCAAATATTAAATTAAAATTTATTATCAATATGGGAGTGTTAATTCTGAATCGAAGGGAAGGCGCAGGCGCGAGCACTGGAGAGGGGCAATGAGTGTGAGAGAGAAATTCAGGGATTTCTCTCTCACACTCATTGCCCCTCTCCAGTGCTTGCGCCTGCGTCTAATAATCAAGGAGCGTAAAGTAGCGTTTTTAGTTTATTAACCCGAAAGCTAAATGAAAAAGAAGAACAAAAAAGTAGCGTTTCTCGTTTATTAACCCAAAAACTAAAAGAAAAAAAAAGAAAATAAGGGAAAAAATAAAGAAGAGAAAAATAATACAATAATAAAAGAAATTAACATAAAAAGACTTCAGTAAATTAATTATTTTTACAAAACTGGAGAAAATTCCATTCCATATTTTTTATTTTCCTGACTTTTTTCTTAATTTTAATCAAAAATATTTACTTCCTTCTTATCCTGCTAGTAAATTGAATTCCAGCAACAAATTTTATTATTCATGAAAGAATTTAAATATTTATAAAAAATAATTTAATTCTTGCGAAGAATTTTATAAAATTTGTTAAATAATTCATTTCTTTCGACTAATTTTATGCAAATTCTAATTTAAATAATTGAATTCTAGAGGAATTTTTATTATTCATAAAAAGAATTGAATTCTTACGAAGATGTTTATAACAAATTTTTTAAATAATTGAATTCTGTTTGGATATTTTATGAAAATAGTAAATATTTGAAAATCATTGAATTGCAAAAAGTTTTTAAAAATAATTATATTTTACAAAGAATTTTCTTAAAATTTTTGACAATAATTAAATGTCTGCGTGGTATTTTATTAAATTTCTTTTTTAAATAATTGAATTCCTAAAAAGCATTTTATTATTTGTGAAAACAAATTGAATTCTTGCGAACAATTTTATTAGAATTTTTTAAAATAATTGAATTTACAAGAAAATTTTTTTTACTTTAAAAAATAATTGAATTCTTGTGATGAATATTGTTATTTATAAAAATAATTGAATTTTGCAAAGAATTTTATTAAATTTTATTAAAATCTAAAAGAATAATTGAATCATTTAAAAAAAATTAATTAAAATTGTATTTAAAATAAATGATTTCTTTCGAACAATTTTATTAATATATTTGAACATAATTGAAATCATGTGGAAAATTCTAATATTTTTGCAACTGAATTTTTCCAAAGAATTTAAAAGAAAACATTTTTTTTAATAATTGATTTTTTCGAGTAATTGAAATTAAATTTTTATGAATAATCAATTTATTATTTATGAAAATAATTGAATACCTAGTTGCTAAGAATTTTACTGAAATATTCAAAAATAATTGAATTCCTGAGAAGAATTTTATTATTCATGAAAATAATTGAATTATTGCAAAAGATTTTATTAGAATATTAAATTTTATTTTTTAGAATAATTGAATTTTTGTGAAAAATTTTGTTATTTATGAAAATAATTGAATTATGCAAAGAATTTTATTAAAATGCCTCAAAATAATTGAATTTTTGAAAATAATTTTGTTATTTATCGACATGATTGAATTCTTTCAAAGAATTATTTATGTAAATAATTGAATTATTAGGAAGAATTTTATTTTATTAAACAAAAATTTTTTTTTAAATAATTGATTTTTTCGAGGAATTGAAATTAAATTTTTAAGAATAATTACATTTTTTAAACAAATCCTCTAAAATTGTATTAGAAATAATTGAAATCCAGACATGATTTTTATTATTTCTGAAAATAATTGAATAGTTGCTAAGAATTTTATTCAAATTTTCCAAAATAATTGAATTCCATAATTGAATTATTGCGAAAAATTTTATTAAAATATTTAAAAAGAATTGAATTTCTGTGAAAAAATTTTGTTATTTTTGAAAATAATTGAATTCTTCATAAGAATTTTATAAACATTGTTTTAAATAATTTATTATTTTTGAGATATAATAAATATTATGAAAATTTTATTTAAAATAATTGAATTCTTGTGGAAAACATTTTTGTAAAAATAATTGAATTTTTCGATTAATTAATTTAAAATAGTATTGAAAATAATTGAAATTCTTCGAAGAATTTTATTATTTATCAAAATAATTGAATTCTTGCTTAGAATTTTTTTAAAAAATTTTTTAAAAATTGAATTTTTATGAAAAATGTTGTTATTATAGTAAAAGTATTTTAATTATTGTGAATAATTGTATAAAAATGTTGTTAAATAATTGATTTTTTCGAAATTTTTTTATTATTGAAAATAATTGAATTTTGGTTGAATTTTATTAATTTTTTTTAAATAATTGAATTTTTTTTGCGAAATTTTGTTATAATACGAGATATTGAAAATAATTGATTTCATTTGCGAAATTTTATGAAAATACTAGATATGAAAATAATTGAATTTCGAATATTTTTTGAAAAGAAATAAATAATTGAATCGTTTTAAAGAATTTGTTTATAATTTTTGAGAATAGTTTTTTGATTTCTAGTATTCTCAAAAAAAAAAACACACAAATAGTAGTTTTTAGTGGCTGAAATCTAAAAAAAAGTACCCGAATAGTAGAATAACGTAAAAAAAGTAGTAAATAGTAGGTTTCAGTAGATGAGCGCAAAGCCTGAACTCCAGTAAATTAATAATTAAAAGACGTAAATTAGCAAACAAAATAAAAACAGCGCTTGATACAAAAATAAATAAATACAAATAAATAAACAAATTAATAGAAAAAAACGCCAATAAATAAATAATAAAACTAATACAGTAAATACAATAAAAAACGAATGATCGTTTAATCCAAAATTAAACAAAATTAGGTAAGAAATTTCAGTGAATAACAGAATAAACGTGTCACTGTTAATGATCCGTTAATGTTTGATTCTCACAAATAAAATGGCTCATAAAACACACATAGAATAAATTCCTAATTATAATTCCAACTAAATTTCCTGCCCCTCTCAAAAAAAAAAAACTTATCACCCTGATGTCAATAACGATAGAAAAATAAAAACACAGGCAATTATTATTGTTCCTTATTTTTTTTTAATTCGTTGACACTAATCTGAAATTCGTTATCAAAAAATAAAGAAAAAGATGAAGTGTAATGAATAAAATATAATTTCGACATATGTTATAATTTTCCGTTTTTTTTGTTTGTTCGACACCCGCACACACCTCACGCGTTAAAAACATTAATGAAAAATGTATTTTAGTTCCATCCCTCTCTTCATTGGTTGTATTATATATGTGTACATGTGTGCTGTGTGTATATATATCGTAGATCAGATTCTCCCGAGCGATGTTTGCAGCGACAGTGAAATTAGACATAATTGTCGCAGATTGCATCTACCCTTCGGTAACTGTTCTTGTTGGACGAGTCGAGGCAAACGCCACAGGGCAAATGCGTGTCCCTTATTGTATGGAGTATATACCTTTATAGCTTGTGTGTAACATTCAATGATACCTAGGTGTGTATATATATATGTATTCGTGTGGATAGAGGGGAGAGAGGGCTATTGCTACTAATTGTTGCTGGATCGTTAATTACTCACCACCTTGTTCCACGTGCATGAAGTTACTGTCTCTGCCAAGTGCTTTTTCTCTTTTGCGCCATTTCGCTCGTCTATTTTGAAACCAGACCTGTAACCATAAACATATTTTTTTTCCATTACACATCCGATATGCCAACGTTGTATATAATTAGGAAAATTGAAAAAAAGAAACATTTCGTTCTTTACTCAAAAATTTACTTCTTTACAATTTTTCATTTTTAAATTTTTGTACGTATTATAATTAGTATATAGGGCAGGATTGCCACATGTCAGGGAATTGAGAAAAAAATTCAGAGATTTTTATTAAAATTACTGGAAGAAATTAAATTTTTAGAATTCATAAGAAAATTCTGAATTTTGTTGTCTTTTTTGTTTGCCTCATAAACTATGAAATTACCACGAATTCTAATTCGTGCGGTAATTTCATAGTTTATAAGACAAACAAAAAAGACAATAAAATTCAGAATTTCATAATTTATGAGGCAAATAAAAAAGAAAACAAAATTCAGAATTTTCTTATGAATTTTAAAAATTTAATTAGAATACGAAAACATCAATTTTTTCTATTTCTGACTAATTTAATTATTGAAAAAAATTTTTGATACAATTTTACAAGAACATATTTTCATCGCAGAATTTCAAAAATATTTTAAATACAATTTTAAATAATTTCCTTGAAAAATTTATTTATTTATTTATTTATTTAAGATTCTTATACGGGCAGAGCCCTTAATACAAAAAAACGGTTATAAAAATAAGTAAGTACTGTCGCAAATTAATTTGTCAATAAGATAAAAATACAAATATTCTTAAAAATTTTATTAAAACATAACGAAAGAATTCAATTTTAAGAGACATTCAGTTTATTCAATAAAATAATAAAATTCGTTGCAATAATACAATTATTTTCATAAATAAATTTTAATTCATCGCAGAAAATCAATTATTATCAAAAATTTGTAAATAATTCTAGAAAAAATAATTCAATTATCTTTATAAACAATAGAATTCTTCTCATAAAATCAATTATTTTAAGGAATTTAAAAAAAATTCTTATCCAAAATTCAATTATTTTGATAAATATAAAAATTCATTACAAGAATTTAATTTTTTTGACAAATTTAATTAAAATTCTTGACAAAATTTCAATTATTTAAACAGAATTTAATAAAATTCTTCCCATGAATTCAATTATTTTCATAAATTATTTAAATTCTTTTCCAAAAATTCAATTATTTTGATAAATATCAAAATTCATCACAAGAATTCAATTTTTTTGATAAATTTTATTAAATTTATTGACAAAATTTCAATTATTTAAACAGAATTTAATAAAATTCTTCCCATGAATTCAATTATTTTCATAAATTATTTAAATTCTTTTCCAAAGTTCAATTATTTTGATAAATATCAAAATTCATCACAAGAATTCAATTTTTTTTGAAAAATTATGTTAAAATTCTTTAACATAATAAATTTCAGTAAAAATTTTAATAAAATTCCTTAAATAAAATTATTTTTTAAAAGTTTTTAATAAAATTCTTCATAAAAATTCTTTTCATAACATCAATTATTTTAAGGAATTTAATAAAATTCTTTTGCAAAATTCAATTATTTTGATAAATATCAAAATTCATCACAAGAATTCAATTTTTTTGACAAATTTTATTAAAATTCTTTCCAAATTTTCAATTATTTAAACAAAATTTAATAAAATTCTTACCATGAATTCAATTATTTTCATAAATTAATTAAATTCTTTTCCAAAATTCAATTATTTTTTAAAATTTTAATAAAATTCTTCTAAAAGTTTTCAATTGTTTTCAAAAATTGTTATAAAATTCTTTAATATAATAAATTTCAGTAAAATTTTAATTGAATTCCTTAAAAGAAATTAATTATTTTCAACAGTTGTTAATAAATTCGTAAAAAAAAATTTAAAAAACATTTAATTATTGACAAAATTATTCATTTTTGTATTTAAATAATTGAATTCTCCTAGAATTTTCCAATAAAAATTGAATTAAAATTTTAAAATTTTAACTAACAATTCTGTAGAATTAATTTTTTTGAAAAAGTTTAATTGAATTTTTTTGTTAAAATTATTTCCAGTTTTTATTTTCTAATATATATTTAATTGAAAAATTTACACCTACTCGAAATTTCGTAAAATTGATTTGAAAATTCTCAAAGAACTTTTTCAAAAATTATTAAAAATAATTGATTTAAAGAAGTGTTAGAAATTCTAAAAAAATTGAATTTAATTAAATTATTTTCTTAAATAATAAAACAATTGAAGATTTTCCAAATAATTGATGTGATTTCGTAAAATTGAATTATAAATTTAACATTTAAATCAATTAAATGAATTTAGATGGATAGAAATTTAAATAATAAACAATTGAAATTTTAATATGATGTAATTTTGAAATTGATGAAAGTGTGTATTTATTTAAATTAGAATTAGAATAAAGCTATATGTATATCTAGAATGAAATTAAAATAAATTAAAATTCCCAACGATTACAATAATTCTTATTTAAGAAATACTTCAATCAATCTAAATTTATAGGATTCGTTGAAATTTTGTATATAAAGAACAGAAAATAGAAAAATAAATGAAATAAGAAAAAAATAAAATAAAAATAAACAAAATAAAAAGAAATAAAATAATAATATATGGAGTGTATAACTCCTTCTTCATTTTAAGCCAAAGTATAAAATAAAAATAAAATAATAAATAAAATAATTTTTGAATTTTATTTTAAAATTAAAAAATTCATCATTAAGTACAAGTACAATTAACGTTAAGTTTATTAAAAAAATTTTTTCGCGAGGTAAATTTATAGAGAAAAAATTATATTACATTATAGAGACACACGTAAGCGAAATCAAGGATAATGTTCAGTGTGAGGGGGGAGGGGAAAAGAGTATATAGTAACTCATTCTACACAACTCTCGGGCGCTTCTATCAGCGAGTCACCTAACAAAAGCTTGCTCTCGAGGCTGATTAAGCTAATTGTTAACAATTATCCTGATTTCCTCTGGAGCCTGAGTGGCAGCAACCCCTGTGCAACATCCCCCTGAACAACTCTCTGGGTCCCGTTTATAGCCATATAAATGCTTTCGCTTTCCAGTTGAGTTGTTCCTGGTTTTTGGTGCTCAATCGTCAATTCCCACCCCCTCTGCTCAGCACACATTTTACATTATCAGATCTATTGTCCATTAAAGGAATTCATTACCTTTCATTTTGCGAATTATATTTGCAAGTAGAAACGATGACACCAAAAAGTCAAAAGAACAAGAATAATATTTGGAAATTTTTTTTCCCAACACTTGATATAATTTTTTTTGAAGCAATTCCGAAAATTATTATAATAGTGTAAGTTATCAAGTTTCTTCAGTTCTTCGTAAGGTTTACACTCTCCCAGATATCGAGGTTTTTTGCTAATGCAAAGAAGTGATTACTTGTCGAATTTTTTCAGTTATTTGTAAACTTTCAACTGTCCCAGTTATCGAGGTTTCTGTGTAATGCAAAAGAGTAATTAATTGTCTAGTTTTTTCAGTTGTTTGTAAACTTTAAAGTGTCCCAGTTATCGAGGTTTCTGTATAATACACAAGAGCAACTTCTTATCAAGTTCTTTCAGTTCTTCCTAAAGTTTGAACTGTCCCAGTTATCATAAATATTGTGTAATGTACAAAAGTGATTATTTATAAAGTTTTCTCAGTTCTTTGTGAACTTTAAAGTGTCCCAGTAATCGAGGTTTTTGTATGATACACAAAAGTAACTTCTTATAGAGTTGTTTCAGTTTTTTCTAAAGTCTGTTCTGTCCCAGTTATCATAAATATTGTGTAATATACAAAAGTGATTATTTATCGAGTTTTTTCTGGTCTTTGTGAACTTTGAAGTGTCCCATTTATCGAGGTTTTTGTACAATAGAGAAGAATAACTTCTTATCGAGTTTTTTTGGTTCTTTCTAAAATTTGAACCGTCCTAATTAACAAAGATGTCGTGTAACACACAAAAGTGATTATTTATCGACTTTTTTCAGTTCTTTGCAAACTTTGAAGTGTCCCAGTTATGAAATTTTCTGTATAACACACAAGAGTAACTTCTTATTGAGTTCTTTCATTTCCCCCTAAAGTTTGAATTGTCCCAGTTATCAAGAATCTTGTGTAATACACAACAATAATTACTTATCGAATTTTTTCAGTTCTTTGTGAACTTTGAAGTAACGATGACACCAAAAAGTTAAAAGAACAAGAATAATATTTGGAAATTTGCAAAAACTTTGATAATATAATTATAACGTTTAGAGAAGTAATCTTTGAAATTAATTTGGGCAAATAATTTGGGCAAATAATTTTGGAAAACAATTTGGGAAAATATATAATTCAAAGAGAGTGAAATTTTCTTGTATAAAAGGAGAGGATGAAAATGACACATTTAACAAGAGAGAGAAAGAGAGAGGGAGAGAAAGAGGATATATTATACATAGAGAAAATATAAAGCTGCTGTCTAGATACTATATTCCATTGACTCAACGCACTAGTGAGATTTAATTGCGTAATTGCTTTTAATTATTTAATCGTTTCTGAATGCTTCTTCTCATGTTGAAGGATTCGTAAATCACCCTCACAATTTTAACGATGAGAGTTGAACTGCATTAGAAATTCAATCAGGCGAAGTTATACGCACATATAATTCGCCTGCTTCTATTATCATTAAAAAGAATTAAGACGAAAATTTACAATGCGCAAAATGGCAATTACTGTAATTGGATTCTTAAACCTTCTGCTTAATATCACTCTTCATCTCTCTCTCTCTACCACTATTTCTCTCTATTTTACAAAATCTATTGCTAAAGTGTGTCTGTAATTATTAACCGTATTGGATGTGATTACTCATCAAATTTTTTTTTCAATTCCTTGTAAAGTTTAAACTGTCCCAGTTTGCAAACTTTTTGTTTAATGCAAAACAGTAACTTCTTTTCGAGTTCTTTCAGTTGTTTACAAGCTTTGAACTGTCTCATTTATCAAGGTTTTGGTACAATGCAAAAAAAGTTATTTGTTATCGAGTTTCTTCGGTTCTACATAAGTTTCGAACTGTCCCAGTTATCAAGGTTTTTAGGTAAAGCAAAAGAGTGATTATTTATCGAGTTTTTCCACTTCTTTGTAAACTTTAGACTGTCTCAGTTATCGAGGCTTCTGTGTAATGCAAACAAGTCATTAGTTATCAAGTTTTTCTAGTTCTTCATGAACTTTAAACTGTCCCAGTTCTTTGTAAACTTTAAAGTTTCCCAGTTAACAGAAACCATGTATGATACACAAGAGTAACTTTCTATTGAGTTATTTCAGTTCTTCATAAGTGTTAAACTGTCCCAGCTATCGAGATTTTTAAGTAATGCAAAAGAGTGATTACTTATCGACTTTCTTCTGTTTCTTTGTAAACTGACGACTGTCCCTTTTAGCGAGGCTTCTGTGCAATGCAATCGACTGATTATTTGTCGAGTTTTTTGAGGTTCCTTTTAAACTTTGAACTATCTCAGTTATCGAGGTTGTTATAAAATACAAAATAGTAAAGTCTTGTCAAGTTCTTTCAGTTCTTCCGATGGTTTGAACTGTCCCAGTTGTAAAAGATCTTGTCTAATACACGAAAGTGATTATTTATCGAATTTTTTCGATTCTTTGTGGACTTTGAACTGTCCTTGTTATCAAGAATCAAGTATAATTCACAAGAGTAAATTCTTATCGAGTTAATTCAGTTCTTCCTAAATTTAGAACTGTCCCGATTATCAAACATCTTGTGTAATACACAAAATTAATTATTTATCGACTTTTTTCAGTTATTTGTAAACTTCAAAGTGTCCCAGTTATCAAAGTTCTCAGAAGAGTAACTTCTAATCGAAATCTTCCTAATATTCCTAAAGTTCGAGCTGTCCCAGTTATGAAAGACCTTGTATATTACACAAAAATGATTAGTTATCGAGTTTTTTCAGTTCTTTGTGAACTTTGAACTGTCTCTGCGATCAAGGATTATGTATAATTCACAAGAGTATCTGCTTGTCGAGTTTTGTCAGTTCTTTCTAAATACAGATCCTGTCCCAGTTATCAAAAATCTTGTATAATGCACAAAAGTAATTGTTTATCGAGTTTTTTCAGTTCTTTGTAAACTTCGAATTGTCCCAGTTATCGAAGTTCCAAGAAGAGAAACTTCTAATTGAAATCTTCCTAAAATTCCTAAAATTCCTAACGTTTTATCTGTCCCAGTTATCAAGGATCTTGTATAATGGGCAAAAATGATTACATATCGAGTTTTTTCAGTTCTTTGTAAACTTTAAACTGTCCCAGTTAACAGAAACCTTGTATGGTAGACAAAAGTGGTTTACTTATCGACTTCTTTCAGTTGTTTTTCATGTCCCTCAAAGTTTTCTTCATCCTCCCAATCGGGCAGTATTTTCTCTAAGCTTCTAAGCACTTTTAGCGATTGTTTATCAAGGTGAACTTCTGTGCCCTTTGGAAATTTTGAAGCGTCCCATTTATCGTTCTTTATCGAGGTTCCAGTGTATCTTAAAAATCGAAAGAAAAAAAATAACGAGAGGGTGCTAACGACAATTTCCGAATGTCCAAAATAAAAAAAA